>ML779302.1:107980-140526 GCA_009831015.1 Picea engelmannii | reverse complement strand
ACTTTCATTTTTTTTTTTTTTTTTTTATCTTGGGAAATTATTTCAATCCTCTTCTACTAGTAGCTCTTTAACCATACATGATTGTTGTTTTATATAATCCTTCTACTTTAATGGACCGAGGGATATTGGTTGTTTGTCATTTAGTTATTTCATGAAGGGATTTAGGTTTTAACATGAATTACTTTCAACACTTTCACATATTTCTTCTCCGTGTTGGTTCATGATGTTCATATCTCCAAAGTTGTGGACTTACGGTTTTAGAATCTTATGAAGCATGTTAACTTTCCTCATTTTTGTCATGGTTTCTAGCAAGATAAGGAAATCCTTTAGTAAATGGTTGTTAACTCTACATAAATTTGCAAAATTTAAAGTTATGCCAATCCTGGGAAGGGAACTGAAATATAATGTGATCTTATCTAAAGCATATACAATATACCATGTCCCATTACTCTAACCATGACCAAGTGAACCTTTAACCATATCCACAATTACATACTCAACTATGGCCATTACTTTCTTTGTCGATATGTTGTGTTTTGTTCACCACTAATTATATATGATAAACTAACCATGAAATTTTTTTATCTCCTTCCATTACAAGTGTTGGGTATATGTTATATTGTCTGTATGAATATAACTAGTGTCCCCATTGTGTTGAGTGCAGGGGGTTGAAAGGGGAGCACTAGCACCCCCCCGCTTGGGGGGTTACAGTGGGGTGGTACCCCCATGTCCAGATGGTTCACAGGGGGGCAGGAGCCCGTTGGGCGGGTTTTTGGGGGAAGTGCCCCATAAAAATAAAAAATAAAAAATTGGCATTTTTTGCATCTGTTTTTATCAATTTTTTGGCACATGGTTTTCGTCGATGGTTTTCTAATTATGGATTAGGAGTTAATTTTGTTGACTAATATGGGTTAGCGAATTAGGGGTTTTGGATGTTGTGGGATCATATATGTATTGTATTGTAAACAATGGCGATATGATGAGTAAAGGATTAGAGGTGCAGCTCTAAACAGGTTGTTGGTTTTCCCGGTTTGGGTTTCCAATGTAAAATCCGTGTGTAATGTCTGTGTGTCATTGTATCTATTATGTTTTTATTAAGAATGTATTTTCTTGTAATTTATTGTACAAGGATAAAATATGCATTTGGTATCAGAGAAATTATTGGCTTCAGGGGGGACGCCTTTGTGGTCAAGGGTTTTAGCTCAAGTCCATGGTAAAACTTGTTAGAGTGGGAGATCTATGGCATAAATTCTTTAGGTGAAAAGAAATAGCGAGCAGATCGAAAATAGAGATCGTGAAATTTAATGGACAAATTTTTGAGTTGTGGAAGCTCAAGATGGAAGATTTGTTGGTGGACAAAGATCAGTGGATCGTTGTGGATCTAGGTACTACACCTATTGAAATGTCAGCAAAAGATTAGGAAAAGTTGGATCAGAATGCGAAGAGAATAATCCGATTGTATCTCTCAGGTTCAATATTACTGAATTCTTCAAGGGAAGCTACAACCAAGGCATTATGGGTTAATTTAGGGGCTTGTATCAGTCAAATTCCCTAGTAAACAAATTGTTCCTACAGAAGTTGTATAATCTAAGGATGAAAGATGGAGACTCGGCGACAAAGCATCTGAATGCATTCAATATTGTGGTAAGTCATCTATTATATGTTGATATTAATATTTATGATGAAGATAAGTGTATCAGTTTATTTTTCTCTTTACTAGACTCATGGGATAGTCCGGTTGTGGCCATAGGTAGTAATGAAACTACTTTAATTTTCAATGATGTGATCTCATCCTTGTTGTTGGAGGAGATGTGGCAGAAGAACATGGAAGGATAGAGCACAAATGCGTTATTTGCAAGAGGACACTCCTAGGAAAGAAATAGATCTATGTCCTCAAGTGGGAGATCTAAATTTAAGGGAATATCTAAATCTCCAGGAAAGTTTGTAAAAGTGTGTTGGAGATGTGGAAAAGAATGGCACTACAAGAATCAATGTACATCCAAAAGTGTTGAGAGAGGGAAGGGATTTAAAAATGCTCCTTCTACAAAAGAAAAAAACTCTATGGAAGAAGGAGGGGATGTGTAGTTGGCTTCTTCGAGCACACATCCAGATCATGAGGCATGGTTGGTTGACTGAGGTGCCTCATTTCATATGACTCCCCACAGGGAGTGGTTATGTGATATGAAAGGTATGATAGAGGTGATGTTTTCCTAAGTGATGACTCGATGGCCAAAATCATATGACAAGGAAAATTCAAGTTTAATCTCATTGATGGAAGGGTTAGAACACTCCCTGGTGTTCTGCAAGTCCCAGGATTGGCTAGAAATTATATTTTTGTAAGAAAAAAGGAGGATGTAGGGGTTAAAACTGTGTTTGAGAAAGAAACCTGCAGGATGGTTCGAGCAACAATAGTGTTGCAGAAGGGATTTCGGTGTGGAACTCTCTATAAGCTTGAAGGAAGCACTATTATTGATTGTTGCAATAATTGCATTGTTCTTGAGATTGGATCTGAAGAAGAAAAAGGCTCCTACAGTCTTTGGATGCAATGTCCCTAATCCGAACCCTTTAATTTAACATATATGCTGGTGAGCCATTTGTACCAATTTTAAATGTAAATGTGCCTATAGGCTAGTGAGTCATTGGCACCAAGTCTTGGTTTTGCAAGCACATGAGTAGTGCGCAAGAAATATTATCAAAGAAAGGGTGCACACATTTCATATTGTTGCGTGCACTTGAGTAAGTGTGTGGGGATTACCTGGAAGTACGCATCAAGCATAGTCATATATATGTGTGTGTGTGTGTTTGTGTGTGTGTGTGTGCACTTGAGGCTAGAGAGCCTGTGTGAATATGAGGTTGGTGAGTCGTGACACAAATAGGTCAGTGCACCTATCTTTGTAAAGTGTAATCATACTCAAGTTATTAATATTATCACATCATTGTGCACAGACATATCAAATGAAAAGATACAGGGGGGTAAATCCAATGAAAAAGGGAAGAAGTGGGGGGTCTTAAGCCCTGGGGAACATTTTATTAATATTTCCGGAAAAGTGTAAATTATGGATAAATTATTTATCCTAATTTTTTGAGGGATAGGAATGGGTCACCAAGTGGATAAAGCTAGTTCTAAAGGTGACAAATGTCCATTTTAAGGCATGCAATATATATTGTTGGCCTTAGTGTATTTTGAAGGGGGAAAACTCATTCTTGATGGGGAATTATTCATTCATTTTCTCATGTGAAGAAGGGGGTCGTACCATCTGAGAAAGGACAACTATTATCTTATCTACATAGAAGAGCTTGTAAGGGGTTTATGTATTGTAACCATATTTTTGTTGTCAAAGAGGCAGGTTAGCAGGCCCATGAGCAATCTCTTGAGGTGAGATATTTGTTGTCGGAGAGGAAGGTTGTCAGGCCCATGAGCATTCTCTTCAGGTGAGAATCTTGTTAGTAAATGTTCCCTAGTGAGTTGGGCATTAGTTGTAGGGATATGAGACTTCATGTTTTGCTTGTTGTTGAAACCCTGGAAGGGAAGTGGGGTAGTCAAGGCACTGTTGAGAAAAGAAGCGACACACTTCCTTGGGTGTAAAAAGTGTGTGGGGAATGAGGGATTGTAGACTAGTTGCAGTAGTGGCACCTTGGACTCAGAAATTATGTTGAGTATCAGACCTTAGTCTATCACTAGGAACCCTTTTCCCAAGTGGAGTTAAGCCCCAACTCGAGGGTGACATGTTTCTAAAAGTATATGAGCAATAGAGTCTATGGTTGGGAGGAACGTCTAATTTATGTGTGCAGTTGGTAACTTTTCATAAAAGATAAGTGTCTTTATGTGCTTGTCCCATTTAATGCGTGCTTAATTATCTGTGTTTAACATGGGTATAATTCTTGTATGTTTTTGCATATAAGTAATCATTATTATTATATATATTGTTGCTTTCACATGTAACTGTGGTGTGGATATTCAGTAATTGTAGTCATGCATGAGTATGATAGTTGGTGTTAGCTTTCCAGTTAAGTTAATCTCATGATAACGGTCATGAGTCTTCATGGAGAAGTTAGATTGGTCGTGCACACAGGGAAATGTTGAGATTCAATAAGAAGATCCTAGTGAAAATTATGCACCTACACTAGGATGGAGCCTCGGGCTATTTTTAGGTGGAAGTCTATTTTTAGATGATGAGCAAATTTTATTTATAGATGATGTCTATTTATAGATAGTGAGCAAATTCTGTTTATAGATGTATGTCGACTATTATTATCCCTTAATAATAGTTGGACAATAAATATTAGTCTATTCTCAATGAGAACTTGGAAATAGTTAACTGAAGTGGCAAATCAGTTAGCTATAGAAAATTTGAGTTCAAAGGTTGACTAGTGGGACATGCAAGTCGAATTAGTTGTAACTAAGTGATTTGAAGTTGTAACAGAGTTGGATGCGTAGTTATGTGAGTTGTGAAGTAGTTTAACTCAGCTAAGTGAGTTAAGCTCAGTTGTACTAGTTGTAACTGAACTTACACTAGTGAGAGATTAGTGAATTAATTATTAATTAATTCACAATCATTGATCTCACATGCAACTGAAGATTTACCACTGTTAACTGCATGCATGTCAGATCCAGTGAAGACCCAGTTGAGATAACAGGTGAAAGGGACGGTTTGACTATCAGTTGTGACATTAGTGAGTGCACTCATGCAACCACACACACATTGGATGTGCCCATGAGGATTGTGCAAACTAGGCAAGAGGAATTCATTCATTGCAAGGATTTCCATCAACAGGGATTGCACAGAGGAGGCAGGTTGTCTGGAAGCAGTAAATTGGCACATGAATTTGTCAATTTTTGTATGACAGTGTGAGATGATTATATATTGTACTGAGAGGTCTTGGATTAGAGTTTTGTATGAGATTGTTTCATGATCCATGATATATACATAATATATGATAGTGGAGTTTTTAGCCTTATGCTTTCCCGGTAAAACATATGTGTTATGTGTGATTGATCTGTCTTATTGATATTGCAATTGGCGATCGTGTTTTAAATTCCGCAAGAATATTTGTAGAAGTGATTATGTATTTAATAGTGGTATATAATTGTTAGATCAGTAGAATCCATGCAATACATAATTTGTATTAAAATTTCAATTTTCTACATGATATTAGAGTGCAGAAGATTGCAGAAGATGAGTTTGTGATTGGATAGAAATTGAATTTGCAAAAAGACTTTCTTGGTGCTACATCTGATTCAAGATCGAAATGGATTTCAATGGCTTGAGGTTAGAGTATGAACTCGAGGGAATCTTGAATTAAATTGCTTGGAAGGACAGGATGGAGGAAGTACTCAGAGACAATGGCTTGAAGGAATTCATTGACAAAGATGTTCCTAAGCTAGATGTTGCAGACACTGCAAATCTTGATGCATGGAAAAAGAAAGTGGCAAGGGCAAGAAGGATCCTATTGGAGAGAGTACGAGACCACATTGTCTCAAAAATCCATGGGAAATCCACACCATATGCAATGTGGAATACTTTGATGGATCTATTCCAAAAAAGTAGCGACCGTAGGAAATTGGTGCTCAAAGATAAACTCAGGAAGATCAAGATGGAGAAGGGCGACTCCATTCCAAAATATCTCACGAAGTTTGTCCAATGTCGGGATGAGATGGGGAGTGTGGGAATAACAGTCATTGATAATGATTTGGTGAGCTTGGCTCTCCTAGGACTTCCCAAAAATTGGCATAGTTATCAAGACTCTGTCAATGGAAGGGAAAAATTGCCAGATTGGGAACGACTATGGTCGGATTTGGTGCAGAAGGAGTTCAGGCAGAACACCAGAGATGGATCTTCATCAAAGCATGATGATGAAGAGGATTTTTCTTTGGATACCAAGGAAAGGAAAGGGAAGGGGAATAAATTCCATTCAAAATCCGAGTCTAAAGGCAAGAAGTTGGATTTGTCCAAAGTGAAGTGTTTTCACTGTCACAAACATGGGAATCTTGCTACTAACTGTCCACAGAAGAAGAAGAACAAGAAGGTTGATGGAGCTGCAGCTGGTGAGGCCCTTGCCTCGCAATTTGAACTTGACTCGTCCTTGATCACATGCATGGTGTCAAGTGCATTGGGATCGGTGTGGTATTTTGATAGTGGCACTTCCTTCCACATGACGGGAGATAAGGATATTTTTGGTGACATGGAGGAGAGAGATCTCAAAATTCATATAGAGATGGGCGACGATGGACGATACAGTGCGAATGGCATTGGTAACATTATCTTTCAGAGGGATTCAGATAAATCATTTCAATTGAAAGATGTTATGCATGTTCCAGGTTTGAAGAAGAACTTGGTCTCAATCACAATGTTGGAGGACAAAGTCTATGACATTGTTTTCAGTGATGGAAAATATTTTCTGCGACATAAAACAATGGGTCAAGTCAAGAAGATAGGGATTCGAGTTAAGAATCTCTACAAGCTGGAGGTAGATGGATACGCTGCCATTATGGGTAAGGTAGAAAAATTTGTGAGCCAGGATGAGGGTGAATTATGGCACAGGTGATTGGGCCATCTTCATCATGGAGCCTTGAAAAGCATGCAACAAATATCTACTAAACTTCCAATGGGAACACTTGCCCAGTTAGACCAGTCCAAGGGTTGCACCATGGGGAGGTATGTAAAGTCCACCTTTCATGAAAAGGAGAACCGTGCTTCGGTGATTATGGAGAGAGTTCACACAGACGTGTGTGGACCATTCTCGGTTGCTTCAAAAACAAAACATAATTATTATGTTATTTTTGTTGATTACTTTTCTCATAAATGTTGGATCTTCTTCATGCAGAAGAAGGATCAAACATTCTCAAAGTTCTATGAGTTTAAAGAATTGGGTGAGAAAGAGTCGAGGAAGCAAGTGAAGGCTCTGAGGAGCGATAATGGTGGAGAATACATCTCTAATGAATTCAAAGACTTATGTGGCTAAGAAGGAATTCGAAGAGAACTCATAGCGCCTCATAACCCACAACAAAATGGGGTCGCAAAGAGGAAGACAAGAACGATTGTGGGTGCATCATGAGCGATGTTGCATGATCAGGGCCTACCAATGCATCTGTGGGTGAAAGCATGCAACACTACAGTTTATGTGAAAAATCGTTGTCCTCATAGAGTACTTGGAATGAGTACACATGAAGAAGATTGCATTGGTAAGAAACCTGATGTTTCTCATTTTAAGAGTTTTGGTTCATTTGTTTATGTGCATATGACCAAGAACGCCAAGAAGAAGCTAGAGCCGACTGCTAGAGTTTGGATATTTTTTAGGTACACATAAAAAACCCATAATTATCATGTGTATTTACCTAACAGTAAGATGATTTTTATGCGACGGGATATAAAATTTGATGAAGGGAAAGCCATGCGGTTGTCGCTTGAGAGGGAGCTAGAATTGCATGTAGAGAAGGAAGTGATGGATCCCAAAGATGAGTCTCAAGATGTGGATCAACCACATGAGGAGGTTCATGGAGTGGAGGAATCCACTCATGCAGATCCATCCATCAGAAATGGCAGAAAGCGCACCATGAAAGTTGATAGATTGAGACTAGATACTGCATAGAATGTAGGAGCCCTTACTTCACAGCGTAGACAAAGACAGTCTCTTGATCGATTTACTAGATATATGGCTCTCATGAGAAAATGTATTGTGACTGAACCATCTTCCTTTCAGGAAGTAGTGCAGGATCCCACTTGGGTTAATGCAATGGTGGAGGAGTATGACTCCATTGTCAAAAACTGTGCATGGGAAATTGTCCCAAGACCGGTCGACAAATCAGTGGTAGGTTCAAGATGGATCTACAAGGGTAAGATTTTAATCATTGTTCTTTATGTTGATGATTTAATACTGACTGGTGATGAGCAACTGATACACTCATGCAAGGAGGACCTTGCAAAGGAGTTTGAGATGAAGGATATAGGCCTCCTTCATTATTTCCTTGGATTGGAAATATGGCAGCAAGATGGTGAACTTTTTGTGTCTCAAGGAAAGTATGCAAGGGAGATACTGGGTAAGTTTCACATGGAGGACTGCAAACCCATGGATACTCCTCTTCCAAGAAACTAGAAGAAAGAGGATGCTACTTCTGGAGAGGTAGTGGATGCTACTGTCTATCGACAATTAGTGGGTTCGCTATTGTATCTAGTGAACATGAGACCATACATTTTCTATGTGGTTAACCAGCCGATTCAAGTGATGGTTAAGCCTACCAAGCTCTTTTGGAAGGTGGGTAAGCATGTCCTGAGATACATGAGGGGAACATATGAGTATGGATTATGGTACAGATAGACGGATGAGGTGAAGTTGCATGGCTTCATGGATGCAGATTGGGTGGGCATCCCAACGGACAGAAAGAGCACATTAGGGGGGATCTTTAGTATCGAATCTACAGTTTTTTCTTGGTACAACATGAAACAAAGATCCGTGGCACTCAGTTCATCAGAAGCAAAATACATGGAAGCGAGTCAAGCTGCATGTGAGTCTATCTGGATGAGAAAGATCTTGGTTGGTTTGTTTGGTTCTCATTTAGATTCGATAATGATTCATTTTGATAATCAGAGTTGCATTAAACTCTTGATTAATCTTGTGTTTCATGATAAATCTAAGCATATAGATATCTGGTATCATCATATCAGATATTGTGTGCAGCGAAAGATCATGTTTCTTCCGTACATTCTTACGGAAGATCAGGATGCAGACATTCTGATGAAGGTGCTCACCGAGAGCAAATTTGAATACCATAGAGACAGGATCGGGGTGAAGGATAATCCCTTTCTTGTTGAGAGAAAGTGTTGAGATTCAACAAGAAGATCCTAGTGAAAATTATGCACCTACACTAGGATGGAGCCTCGGGCTATTTTTTGGTGGAAGTCTATTTTTAGATGATGAGCAAATTCTATTTATAGATGATGTCTATTTATAGATGGTGAGTGAATTCTATTTATAGATATATGTCGACTATTATTATCCCTTAGTAATAGTTGGACAATAAATATTAGTCTATTCACAATGAGCACTTGGAAATAGTTAACTGAAGTGGCAAATCAGTTAGCTATAGGAAATTCGAGTTCAAAGGTTGACTGGTGGGACATGAAAGTCAAATTAGTTGTAACTGAGTGATTCGAAGTTGTAACAGAGTTGGATGTGTATTTATGTGAGTTGTGAAGTAGTTTAACTCAGTTAAGTGAGTTAATCTCAGTTGTACTAGTTGTAACTGAACTTACAGTAGTGAGAGATCAGTGAATTAATTATTAATTAATTCACAATCAGTGATCTCACGTGCAACTGAAGATTTACCACTGTTAACTACATGCATGTCAGATCCAGTGGAGACCCAGTTGAGATAACAGGTGAAAGGGACAGTTTGACTATAAATTGTGACATTAGTGAGTGCACTCATGAAACCACACACACATTGGATGTGCCCATGAGAATTACTCAGACTAGGCAAGAGGAATTCATTCATTGCAGGGATTTCCATCAATAGGGATTGCACAGAGGAGGGAGGATGTCTGGAAGCAGTAAATTGGCACATGAATTTGTCAATTTTTGTATGACAGTGTGAGACGATTGTATATTGTGCTCTTGGATTAGAGTTTTTTATGAGATTGTTTCATGATCCATGATATATACATAATATATGATAGTGGGGCTTTTATCTTTATGCTTTCCCAGTAAAACATATGTGTTATGTGTGATTGATCTTTCTTCTTGATATTGCAATTGGCGATCGTGTTTTAAATTCTGCAAGAATATTTGTAGAAGCGATTTTGTATTTAACCGTGGCATATAATTGTTAGATTAGGAGAATCTAGGCAATACATAATTTGTATTAAAATTTCTACAGTAAATAATACGTGCGCACAAGAGATTGGATTCATTGGTGCGCATAAGGAAATAGAATTTGCGTGTGACGTCAAATTGGTTGTCCGTGGAGTAATGAGCATATGTTCAGTATGGATTACGTGCACAATAGTGTTGTGTGCTCAGTATGCTTGTGCATGCAGTTGTATTGTGTTACTTTCATTGTTACAAGTTGTGTGGCACGACTTAGCTTGGGGTTGAGCGCGTTACTTCATGTAATTCTACGCAAAATAATGTTAAAGAGTAGAATCTGTGCATTGGATTTTGGAGTAGCATTGTTCGGTAGTAAGCCGAGTAATTTTACACATTGGTATCAGAATAAGTTTGGTAATATGGGACGTTACATTATGGCATCAAAGCTTCGGTTTCAACACTGTGCATGCATGGGTCGAGTACCTACTTAAGGAAAAAATTCGGACTAGTAAGTGGTTGTATTTGGATTACAGCGCGACCATGCTACATATAAAATTAAGAATGCACAAGTGTGTGCACTAAATTATGTACATTGCAAGGTGCAGCACTAGAAATGTGCAGTAAATAATTGTGAATGGGTGTGCGCACTAAATTTTGGGGCTACATGAAGAAAATATTGTGGTGCATGCGCAATACAGATATGCGATGTACATGTTAAATATTAACTTCGTGCATTGATATGTGTTTAACACCAATCCACATGAGTTTTATAAGAAAGTATTATGACAATATGGTGAATATTTTTGATCCAGGTAGATATTGGTTGGCACCCACATATTCTAGCTGGCTCAAAATAGTTTTTTGGCAATTTACTATTTTTAGCAGTTTTTCGGGTCCTAAACTTCTGGGGCCATTTTGAGGGCCTAAACGATGATTTTCATTATCGAGAACCTAATTGATAACTAAATCAATGATTGATCCTATGAAATGAATCTCCTCATCAATACCTATCCAATGAGCTATCGTGTTCCCCAAACAAATATCGTATGTCAAAGTTATGCCCTCCAAAAGTTGGTACACCAAACTACTCAAAACGGGGTCCACAAACCTGTTGGCTTTTCATCTTCCAGGGTTAGGGTTTTGGATTTTATTTATGTTAAAAAATGATCTAGAGCCTCATTGTAAACATCATCATCTTCTTGAAAATGAGCATAGTCGTCACATCTCTTCTCGAAGATAATCCACCACCATTCTAGCTAGTCTTTCACTCTATATTTATATAGTTTTGTACATTTCGCTCATTAATATAAATTGTGGATTAATGTATCTATGTGTTTATGGTTATATCTATGATATATCTCTTTTATATTATCAGATATATGATATATCTATGTACATTTATTTATTATATCTTCGCTCTTATTTCGTGCATAAAATAATCAGGCTCAGTGGTATCAGAGCAGGATTCTCTTGATCGTTTTTCAGTGCATGTCCCCGACGAGGTTCGAGTATAGAAAGTTGGGTCTTGATCTTTTCTCTATTGAGAAAAATCGCTCTTGCATGCCCAAGAAACCCTCTATGGTGGAAGAAAACAAAAATGACAGAGCATAAGATTCTATTAATTTATTGCTTGAGCAAGCTCTCATGTGACAGAGGAACGAAATGATTGAGAATTTTTTAGACATCCTTCAACGTCTGTTTATAACAACAGGCACATATTCATCAATCAACCACTTTGGAGGCTCCTCTCCTTTCAAGGTACAATTTAATTTTGATATTACCGTATTTGAAGGTCAGATAGATGCAGATGCCCTAGAAAAATGGTTAAATCTAGTAGAAGGTTATTTCTCTGTTCACAATTTTTCTGATACGGAAAAGATCACCTTCAAACTCCATAAGGATCTCCCCCATGTCAAACATTGGTGGGAAAATTACTGGTAGAAAAGTTCCATAGAGGATTCTGGAATATATGGTGTCGAGCCCACTTGGGAATTTTTTGTGGATGCGATCAAGGAACAATATTACCATGTTGGTAACTATGACTACCAATACATGAAATGGACCACACTGCGACAAGAGAGGGGAAAAATAGTGTTGAATTTTAAAAAAACTGTCCATACCTTGTGCACCAAGTTGGGTATCAAAGACTCTGAGCAACATTCGGTTCTGAAATATCGCAGGGCTCTGCATAGGTACATCCAAACCGAAATGGATTTTATGGACATCTCATCACTGGGAGTTGCCTATCGATATGTTATCAAAATCAGGCAGAAATTTAGGCACCAAAAAAAATGGGAGTTTGGGTTTGAAAATCCACAACAACCAAATTATGGTAAAGACAACCCTAACAACCATCCTCCATAAAACCAGTCCAAGCCATAGGAAAAGTGTAGAATTCCTACAGAAACCCTGATAGATCTAGAATTCTAGTTAAATTGAACACATACAATTTGCTGATATTCAAGAGATGAGAGAAATTTTTTGCTCCATAAATAAGAGAATTATATTAATAAAAAATGAATATACATGAGCAACCATCCTCAAAAGGAAGAGAGGAGGTCAATATATAGAATTTCCAACATAGAAATTCTAGTTAAAAAAGATAAAATAGGTGTCATAGGCTAAGGGAGACCACATAGTTTGACCTAGACCACTAAAGACACATGTCACACACTCATTAATGCCCACAAGAGTCAAGTGATGCTCATTAGCTCACTTAAGCTCACTTAACTGACAACAAAAGCAGTTCCAACTCACTTAACTGATCCGAAATAGTAGTTACTAATAATAATAACGGCAAAAATCATTAATTAAGGAATAAATCTCTCACTCAAAGAGGAGGTGCGCATTCCCCAATAATGGATGAGTTTTTTCATGGGGGAGTTGGAATAAATCATGAATAAATCAAGAAAATCAAGAACCGAGAGTTGAGTCTTGATCTAAAAATAACAGTTTTCCCTAAAATCTAGGGATGAGGCGCCCTTCTTCTCTATGTGGCCAAATTAGGTGAAATAAAGTGTGATGTAATGTATTAACCAAGATCTAGGAGTCTAAGCTAGGTATAAACTAATGTAAGTTAGGGTTATGCTCCAACACCCGCCCTTAAGCCTAACTGTAATGACAAAAAATTTGAGTCCCAAAAACTTGGCCATTTTAGGTACTCATTACATAAAAGAACTCCTCGTGAAAAGAGGAAAGAGGGAAAACATAGTGGGAAACCCCCCCCCAAAAAAAAGAGGAAAAAATTGTTGAGTGGCCAAAAGTGACCTACTCAGCTATCTCAACCACTCCAAGCATGGCTCTTAGTTCTGAAAATTTATTTTCAATGAAGGACTTGGTGAAGATGTCTGCAACCTGCTGCTCTATGCGGCAGTACTGCAGTGAAATGCCTCTATCAAAAATCATCTCGCGGATGTAATGCATGTGATGAACTTCCCATCTATGAGAAGTGGCAATGGCCAAAACTAATTGAATGGAGTCCATTTTTGAAACAGGTGCAAATGTCTCTGTGCAGTCTATGTCATGTACCTGTGAGTATCCTTTTGCAACAAGTCAAGATTTGTACTTGTTGATCTCACCATCTGCAACAATATTTGTTCGATATATCCATCAACATCGAACAATCTTTCTTCCTTTTGGAAGTGGAACCAAGTCCCATGTGTTGTTGTCCATAAGAGAAGAGTACTCTTCATTCATGGTAGCCTCCCAAAGTGGGTTTCTAGCAGCCTTAGAGTGTGAATGTGGATTTGAACCAAGTTTCATATAGAAATGCATGGGAAGAAATGGTTCCATGGAAACCAGGGCTTGAGGAGCGCCAAAAAACTGTGATCTAGTCATTCTTGTATCCGCAGGATCACCGACTAGTTCACTCGCATCTTCCAGGGTTTTCTCTGCCTTAGTTGGTAACTGAGTTGGAGAATCCATGTCCTACTCCTCATCCTCTATATCAGACCCAAAATTATGCTATAATGGCTTCTCTGAAGTGCTCAAAGAAGTTTCTGACTCCTCCTCATCAGTGACAACGAGCGGTTCCTCAGCAGGGTCTTCTAAAAAATCATGCAGTGATTCTTCTTCAAACTTCACACTTCGAGCTAGAATGAACTTTTCAGTGTGAGAGTCCAGCAATATATATCCTTTGACACTTTCAGGATATCCAACAAATATGCATTCAACACTTTTAGGCTCCAAGGCCTTCCTCTTATCTATCAGAATGTGAGCCCATGCTCGTGAACCAAAAATGTGAAAGTGCAACACTTTCGGTTTCTTACCGGTCCAACATTCAAAAGGAGTGGTGCCTTTGAGTGATTTGTGAGGAACTTGGTTCTGAATGTATGTTGCACAATTAATAGCTTCATCCCATAGCTTGGGAGCTAATGATTTCGACTGTAGCATACAATTGGCCATATCTTTTAGGGACCGGTTTTTCCTCTCCGCAATACTGTTCTGATGTGGTGTATATGGCACTATGTGTTGTAGCTGTATACCTACATCAATACAAATTTGTTGCACATATTTGTTGAAATAATCCCCCCCATTATTAGTACGGAGTATATTAATCTTACACCCAGACTCATTCTCAGCAAGTGCTTTAAATTCTATAAGGCATTCAAATACTTTCGATTTTAATTTCAAAAAAAATACCCAAGTAAAGCGAGAGAAATCATCTATGAAGGTGAATACATATCGAGCCTTATTGATTGAAGGCTACGGGAATGGGCCTGTGATGTCACTTTGAATCAGACCAAGAGGTGAAGAAGCTCTATGTGCCTTCCCTTTTTCAAACTTTTTCTCTGGATGCTTGCCAAGAATGCATCCTTGACATACACCGCTTGTGAATTTAATAGCTGGCAATCCTTCTACCATGTTTTCCTTGCTGATTTGATGCAAGTACTTATAGTTTAGATGGACAAATATTTCATGCCACAACCTGATGATATCATTATATTGTGACATAAATACAGTTCTAATAGATTTAGGAACAAAGTGGGAGAAGAAATACAAACGAGAACCGTGATCTGCAAGTCCATGTGCAAGTTGTGAGCCTGTGGAAATGTCGGTAATCACTGCGGAGTCCGAAGTGAACTCCACCTTCCTTCAAGAGTCAGAATGAGAGATATGATATATCGAGAAAATATTTGCAGACAGAGAGGGAAAATGAAGCACATTTGTGAAGCATCCCCCTTCAAGATCAACAATTCCTTCTTCGTACACCTTTGCGGGTGTGGCATCTCCCAAGTAAATTGGGGATCTGGCGCTTTCTTCGATGAAAGAAAATTCATCTTTTGATGCAGCCATATGGTTCAATGCACCTGAATCAAGGATCCAAGCTGATGGATTGGATGTGACAACAATTAAATCATGACCGTATCATCCTCTCCCTCATGTTCTGTTATCATCTTTCTTCTTTGCATTTTTGGGCACTGTGAGATTGTGCTGCTACAATTGCTTAGCCATCTCATCGATAGTCTTCCTCATGCAATTTTATTCGAGATTAAAACCTTTGGAACAATAGCTGCAAAGTGTTATTTCCTTCTTCTTCTTACCCTTAGGCTCAGAAGATTTCTCTGAAGATTGTGAGGATCTCACCTTCTTCAATTCAGGAAATTTACCCTTTCCTTTTTGCTCGTCTTTTCCACTACTCTTTGGAGCATCAGTAGCCACAAGTGTTTGGTTCTTGGAATGCTTGATGGCACCCATTTGGACTAAATTAGCTTTCTCTTGAGTCAATTCTGTAATGAAATCATTCAATGGAGGCATTTTCCATGTTTCCTGAGTCAATTTAGATGCTTGAAAAGACGATACAAATACGGAATATTCAAGGCCTAATTTCGAGAGAATTGAAAGGATGAGTCGAGCTTCCTCTTTCTTGACTCCACATGCATTAAATTCAATGAGGAGGGATTTGAACTTGGTGAAGAATTCTTGCAGGTTGTTGAAATGAATTAGACTTAGGGATATGAGTTCATTCTCCAGTTGATGCACTATCATTGCATCCTACTTGCCGAATAGTCCTTCCAATGTGGTCCAGACCACATCGGGTGTAGTGGTTCCACTCACATGAAAGAGGAGATCTATGGAAATTGATAGGCATATCAGCCCAATTGCTTCATCTAATTTATTGAAATACTTGATCTTCTCCGTTGCAGCAGTCAGTTCTTTCTCTGTTCCCATTGTTACCCTGTAAATCCCTTTGCTTCGGAGAAGCAGAGAGATCTATGTATTCCATTCGAAGTAATTGAAAGGATTTAGAACGAGTTTTGTGGGATGAAAGAGATGATCCATTGCTTCTTTCTGCGCCTCCTGATGATCTATACTTGCAAATAAAACCATGTACAATCCACAAGATTCAATCTAGCTCTGATACCATGTAGAATTCCTGCAGAAACCCTGATAGATCTAAAATTCTAGTTAAATTGAACACATACAATTTGTTGATATTCAAGAGATGAGAGAAAGTTTTTTCTCCATAAATCAGAGAATTATATTAATAAAAAATGAATATACATGAGAAACCATCCTCAAAAGGAAGAGAGGAGGTGAATATATAGAATTTCCAACATAGAAATTCTAGTTAAAAAATCTAGAAAAAGCTAAAATAGGTGTCATAGGCTAAGGGAGACCACATAGTTCGACATAGACCACTAAAGACACATGTCACACACTCATTAATGCCCACAAGAGTCAAGTGATGTGCATTATCTCACTTAAACTCACTTAACTGACAAGAGAAGCAGTTCCAACTCACTCAACTGACCCAAAATAGCAGTTACTAATAATAGTAACGACAAAAATAATTAATTAAGGAATAAATCTCTCACTCAAAGAGGAGGTGTGCATTCCCCAATAATGGATGATTTTTTTCATGGGGGATTTGGAATAAATCATGAATAAATCAAGAAAATCAAGAATAAATCATGAAAATCAAGAACCCGGAGTTGAGTCTTGATCTAAAAATAGCAGTTTTCCCTAAAATCTAGGGATGAGGTGCCCTTCTTCTCTATGTGGCAAAATTAGGTGAAATAAAGTGTGGTGGAATGTATTAATCAATATCTAGGAGTCTAATCTAGGTATAAACTAATGTAATCTAGGGTTATGCTCCAACAAAAAGAAGGGTAATGGAAAGACAAAGAAGGACACTAGAAAGTGGTGCGATTTCCACAAAATCCCCTAGCACAAAACCGATGAATATTGCTAAAAAAAATCATCAATTGATGAGATCAAAGAAAAGGAGTCGAACCCTAATTCAAAATTTTATTCATAAAATAATGGGAGAAGATAGATCATCGATGCAAACCCCACTGCTACTCTCACGATCGCAACAATTCAACCTGAAGAAACAACAGATCTTGAAGAGGGAGAGAGCATTTTTCATTCACATATGTGGATGAATGGGACCCCACTTCATTTTATTGTTGATAGAGGAAGCCAGAAGAACCTCATCTTAGTAGAGGTCGCCAAACAGTTGGGATTGTCGACAACACCACACCCACATTCATACAACATCAAGTGGCTTCACCAGGGATGAGATATATGTGTCAGTCAACAGTTTCGCTTGTCATATGGCATAAATCCCTTCAAGGATGAGGTATTATGTCATGCTGCCCCGCTGGATGTATATGATGTTCTTTTGGGCCAACCGTATATGTGGAAGCACCATGTTATTTATGAGTCTTGACCCCATAGTGTCATTGTTACTCTAGGGGATCATCTCTACAACATACCAGAGGTAGTTCCAACTATTGTCCCACCTAAATAGTTTTGCAAAGTAATATATCATACTACAACATTCAACCTCTTCACAATCTATTCAAAAGGTGAACAGAAGGACATTACAACCACTGCAACCTTAGTCCAAGCACCTTATATCCAAAAGAAGCAGGTCAACAAGATTGAAGAAAAGTGAAAAGATTCATTTTGCACATAGACTTCTCATGTAGCCAGACTGGTTAAAAAGGTCCAACCCTTCCAACATCAGGTTTTTGACAACCTTCCACAATCCAAGCAACGCAACTTCTCTAGCAAGGCAAGCAACTCATCAAGGTTCAAATTCAACAAACGCTTCCCCCTCTCCCCGAGGAACTCAATGCAATGGATACCATTGCTTCCTAAGGAGGGAGGATTGATCCAGGTGGATATCGGTGGCCACTAACCTATTCCAACTGGCTCAAAACATTTTTTTGGGAATTTACTAGTTCTAGTAGTTTTTTCGGGTCCTAAACTTCTAGGGCCATTCTGAGGGCCTAAACGATGTTTTTTGGGGATAATTCACATCAATGATTGTCAAAGGCATGATTGATCCTGTGAAATGATGGTCCTCGTCAATAAATTTCCAATGATCTATCGTGCACGCCAAACAAAGATCGTATTCCAAAGTTACGCCCCTGGGAAGTTGATACACCAAACTGCCCAAAACGAGGTCCACAAACCTGTTGGTTTTTCATCTTCTGGGGTTAGGGTTTTGAATTTTATTTATGTTAAAAGGGCCTCTAGAGCCTCATTGTAAAAATCACCATCTTCTTGCGAATGAGCGTAGCCGTCACATCTCTACTTAGAGATGAATTTCCACCATTCTAGCAAGTATTTTACTCTATATTTTTACAGTTTTGTACATTTCTCTCATTAATAAAAATTGTGTGTTACTATATCTCTGTGTTTATGGTTATATATGTCATATATCTATGTTATATTATTGGATATATGATATATCTCTGTCCATTTCTTTATTATATCTTTGTTGTCATCTCGTACCGAAAATAATCTGGATAAAGTTTTCATGAAGTAATCTCATGAATTCATCTAATAAATCTTCATGTCTGCACATTTTGCATAATTATCATCAATTAGAGTAGGACAGAATCAACGTAGAAAGTCAAAAAGCATGGAATATTCACAAAGATATTTCAGTCATGATGATGAATTCAGGGATTTATATGTCAGTTTGGGTGTTGATGGTACAGAATCCAAGGAGGAGTGCATAAACTTGGTAGGAACCATAAAGGGATTGCAAAAGGATGCTCAAAGCTATAAAGCAGATAATGAAAGGCTTATGAAATCCAAGGAGAAACAAGACGACTTCAATGTCAAGTTTATGCAAAGATTAGACATAATAGAAAATAAAATGGATAAGGAAACAGAATGAAGAAGGTCAACAAGTTGCAGGTCTCATGATGAGAAAAGAAGAGAAGCAAGAAGAGTTGGTAGGAAACATCACCACTCGTCAAATCATTCATTTAGGAGAGCGTGCAGTAGCTCAAGTCCATCTCCTATCAGAAAGAATAAGAGAAGGACTAGGGTAGACGAGATACAAGGAGAAATGAATAAGATCAAGCCTCCTACCTTGGATGGTGAGCACAACAAGGATGAATATGCAAAGAATTGGTTGTTGGGTATGAGGAAGTACTTCTAGCTACATAATATTCTACGCAGGGAAAAAGGAGAATTTCCATATATATGATAAAAGGAAAAGCATCAATGTGGTGGGATCAATTCGTGCAAGTGCAACACATTGATGAGAAGAAGGTTACTTGGAGGGAGTTCAAGAGGTATATTCAAAATAAATACTTAACCAGGCATTACTATGACAATAAAATGAAGTAGTTCTTTGAACTCAAGCTTGGGAGTATGACAATAGATGAGTATGAAAGAATATTCTTAGAGCACTGAAATATGTCACATTCATCAAAGATTAGGAAGTCAAAATTTAGAGGTACCTGAGTGGGTTTCCCTCATTTATCAGTGAAAAGATACAATATGATGACCCCAAGATATTGGAGGAAACCATAAGGTGCACTAAATATCTTTATGATCAGCAAAGGGGAAGATCAATTTTCCAAAATTATTAGGAAGATAAGATGAAAAGCAAGGTGGAATAGAGGGAGAAGGGGGATAAGACGCCATTTTTCAGAAATACTACACAAGGTCAGCCAACCCTCAAGGAGCCTAGAATGATGGAGACAGTGGGGAAAAATCCATGGCAACAATCTATTCAATTTTTGAGTTGTGGCAGAGAACATATGCGCATAGATTTCCCTCAAAGAGGTGAAAAAGTGAGGACCATGCACAATGCAAAACAATCTATGAAAGTGGATACATGGGCAGAAATGTACCTAGGATTTACGCATCCTTGGATAACAATCAATTCTATTTTCAATCGCACACGATTGAAGTGGAAGGTAATATTAATGACCAACCCATTGCTATTTTAATTGATTTAGGAGCTAGTCATAGTTATCTAGATCCTAAGATGGTGGAAAGATTTCAATTGCCAAGAAGCAAGCTTGAAAAACCCTAGTTGGTGCAGTTAGCTATAGGAGCAAAAAGTAAAATTAATGAGATGTTTAAGGCATCTCCAATGGAAATGAATTGACTTCGCACAAAATCTGATTTGAATATCAAAGCTTTGGGCTCGTATGATTGCCTCATTGGTATGGATTGGGTGGACCAGCATCATCTCATTGTATACTGCTACAATAAGGCATTTATTTTCTTGGATGAGGTAGGGAATTTAAGAACAGTTCAATTAATTCCAAGAGTTGTATCTATCAGATAAGTTTCATCCTTGCAATTGAAGACAATCTATAGGAAAAGATGTCAAGTATTTTCAATGCACATGGAGGAGGCACCTAAGGATAAAGTTCCAAGTTTTGAATATTGGACAGTAATGAAAGAGTTTGAGGATGTATTTAAAGAGATATCGAACCTGCCACGAAAAAGAGATATTGATTTCTATATAAATATGATGCCTGAAACAACACCCATATACAAGACTCCTTCTAGGATGAGTACGCCGAAGATGAGGGAGTTGAAGATGCAACTTGAAGAGATTTTGAAGAATGGGTATATATGCCCAAGTGTGTCACCATGGGGTGCCCCAATATTTTTCATGAATAAGAAGGATGGTACATTGATACTTTGTATCGACTTCATACAGTTGAAAAAAATAATAGTAAAGAACAAGTATCCTTTGCCAAGGATAGATTATCTCTTTGATCACTTGAGGGGCACACAGATATTTTCAAAGATAGATCTTAGATCTGGATATCACCAAGTGAGAATTAAAGAACAAGACATCAACAAGACTACCTTCAAAACAAGGTATGGAAATTGTGATTTCAAAGTGGTGTCATTTGGGTTGTCAAATGCACCAATTGCCTTCATGTGTTTGATGAATGGAGTTTTCATAGGTTACTTAGATAAGTTTTTCATTGTATTTCTAGATGAAATTATTATTTACTCAAATTCTGAAGAAGAGCATGAGAAACACTTGAGGATGGTGTTGCAAGTTGAGAGAACATTAGTTATATGCAAAGTTGTCAAGCAAGTGCTCATTTTACCAACCACAAATTCATTATTTGGTTCATATTGTTTCCAAGGAAGGAATAGTTGTGGATCCAAAAAAGATAAAATCCATTAAGGAATGGTCAACACCAAGAAATGTAGGAGAACTGAGGTCATTCATGGGACTTGGAGGTTATTACAAAAGGTTTATTGAAGTATTCTCAAAAATTGTGCATCCAATTACATCCTTGCAAAAGGAAGGTGCATGATTTGAAAGAACTCTGGATCGTGAAAGGAGTTTTTAGCACTTGACAAGCTTGTTGACAAATGCACCAATTTTGAGAATTGTTGATTCAGATGCAAACTTCATTGGGTGCATGGATGCATGCAAGGAAGGGCTCGATGGAGTCCTTAGTCAGAATGGGCATGTGGTGTGATATGAATCAAGAAAGTTAAAAGAGCATGAAAGGTTGCATGCTACTCATGATTTATAATTGGTAGCCATAGTTCATGCCTTGAAGATGTAGCAGAACTATCTCATGGGTAAAATATTTGAGCTGAAAACAAATCATAGTGGTATGAAGTATCTGTTTGGACAACCAAGTTTAAATGTTAGACAAATAAGGTGGTTAGAATTCCTTAGTGAGTATGAATTTAACATAAAACATATCAGAGGAAAAGAGAACAAGGTGGTTGACGCACTCAACAGGAGGGTGCACAACATGCATGCTACAACCATTAGCATGTACAAATCATATTTGTGTGACAAAATTTTAGAAGTTTCCAAATTAGATCAATGCTATGTGGACATAAAGGGGAACTTACAACAAGGTATGTTGCAACAAAAATTGGAAGGTTATGAGATAAAAGAGGACAAAATATTCATATATAGGCGTAGAGTCTATGTTCCAAATGATCAGGAGTTAAAAACATTGTTATTGTCATAGATTCATAAGGTTCCTTATGCAGAACACCTTGGATACCAGAAGACAATTGCGCAGTCAAAAAGCAATATTAATGGTCTGGTATGAAAAAGGAGTTTGTTGATTTTATTTCTAGATGCCTTAAATGTCAAAAGGTCAAGGTTGAGCACACACATCCAATTGGTTTGATACAACCTTTTTACATTCCTGACTGAAAGTGGGAATTTGTAACCATGGATTTCATTACTAAGCTACCTAGGACTTCTCAATAGCATGATTATATTATGGTAGTGGTGGACAAGATTACTAAAGATGCACGTTTTGTTATAGTAAAGTCAATGCAAAATGCAACCAATAATGTTGAAATATACATGCAATAAATTGCTAAGTTGCATGGTGTACCTAAGAAAATTTTGTACGATAGAGATTCCAAGTTCACATCAAACTTTTGGAAAGATCTATTCAAAGGATTTGGGACAAATCTGAACTTTAGCACAACATATCACCCTGAGACAGATGGACAAACAGAGAGGGTAAAATTGGTGATTAAAGATATGCTCAGGATGTATTTGATGGACAAACCATCAAAATAGGAAGACTACCTTCACTTGGTAGATTTTTCTTACAACAATGGGTATCAAGAATCTTTAAAGATGAGCCCATTTGAGGCACTTTATGGTAGAAAGTGCAACATGCCATTCAGTTGGTACAACCCAACAGACCACACAGTGGTTGGGCCATATCTTATGAGGGAAATTGAATAGAATATGGTAAAGATAGGGCATAATTTAAAGGCTACCCAAGACAGGAAGAAAAATTGCATAGATAAAGGTAGAACCTACAGAGAGTTTAAAGTGGGAGACCATGTGTTCTTGAAAGTAAAATCCAGATGCAGTTCCCTGAAGTTGGGAAATTGTTCTAAGTTGGTAGCACACTACTGTGGACCATTTGAAATCCTAGAGAGGATTGGTCCTGTCACATATATGCTTGCATTTCTTTCATCCTTGTGTATTCATGATGTTTTCCATGTATCATTTCTTAAAAAGTATGTACCTGATGCTAATCATATTATTGATTGGAATGTGATTTAGGTGGAGCCAAAAGGCAATTTTTTAGTGTGATAGGTTTGCATATTGGATCGAAAAATAAAATAGATCTGGAATCAACATATGGAGTTGGTAAAGGTCCAATGGACCTGTTACGGTCCTAAAGATGCAACTTGGGAGCGTGAGGATGTTATCCGAGTAGAGTATCTGTATATTTTTGAATATTTTTTAAATTTTGTATGTACATGTGTATATAATGCACTTAGGCCAGTGCATAAATAAGGGGGAGGGGAATGTAATGTCCCTAATCAAAACCCTTTTTAGTTGTACATATAGTTTGGTGAGCCATTAGTACCATTTGTAAATGTAAATGTGCATATAGGATGGTGACTCGTTGGCACAAATTTTTGGTTTT
Organism: Picea engelmannii; assembly: GCA_009831015.1. NCBI lineage: Eukaryota > Viridiplantae > Streptophyta > Pinopsida > Pinales > Pinaceae > Picea > Picea engelmannii. The sequence goes on along the minus strand of ML779302.1, from coordinate 117,061 downwards.
ATGCACACCTAAGCAGTGCGTGACAATTATTATCAAAGAAAGGGTGCACACATTTCATAGTGTTGTTGGGTGTATATGTATTTGAGGCTGGAGAGCCTATGTGATATGAGGTTGGTGAGTCGGGATGAAAATAGGCCAGTGCGCCTATCCTTTTAAAGTGTAATCATAATCAAGTTATTAATATTATCACATCGTTGTGCATAGACATATCAGACAAAAAGAGACAGGGGGATAAATCCACTAAAAAGGGGAAAAAGGCGAGGGACTTAATTCCTAGGGAATATTTTATTAATATTTTCGGAAAAGTGAAAATTATGGATAAATTATTTATCCTAAGTTTCTGAGGGATAGGAATAGGTCACTAAGTGGCTAAAGCTAGTTCTAAAGGTAACAAGTGTCTAGTTTAAGGAATGTAATATATATTGTTGGCCTTAGTGTATTTTGAAGGGGAGAAACTCATTCTTGTTGGGGAATTATTCATTCATTTTCTCATGTGTAGAAGGGGGTTAGACCATCTCATAAAGGATGAATATTATCTTATCTGCAAAGAAGAGCTTGTAAGGGGTTTCTATATGGTAACCATAGTTTTGTTGTCGAAGAGGCGGGTTGTTAAGCCCGTGAGAAATCTCTCCATGTGAGAGATTTGTTGTCGAAGAGGTGGGTTGTTAAGCCCGTGAGAAATCTCTCCATGTGAGAGATTTGTTGTTGAAGAGGCAAGTTATCAGGCTTGTGAGCATTCTCTCCAGGTGAGAGTCTTGCTGGGAATTTTTCCCTGGTGAGTTGGGCATTGGTTGCAGGGCTCTGATACTTCATATATTCCCTGTTGTTGGAACCCTGGAAGGGAAGTGGGGTAGTTGAGGGACTACTGTGAAGAAAAGGGGCACACTTCCTTGGGTGTAAGAGGTGTGTGGGGAATGAGATATTGTAGACTAGTTGTAGCAGTGGCACCTTGGAATAAGAAATTATTTTGACTATCAAACCTTATCCTACCACTAGGAACCATTTTTCCCTGGTGGATTTAAGCCCCTACTCAGGGGTGACCTGTTGCTAAAAGTATATGAGCAGCAGATTCTATGGCTAGGAAGAACGTTTTTTTGCACAATTGGTGACTATTCATAAAAGATAAGTTTCTTTATGTTCTTGTCTCATTTAATTTGTGCTTAACTATCTGTGTTTAACATGGGTTTAATTTGTGTGTGTTGTTTCATATAAGTAATTGTCGTTATTCTATATATTGCTACTTTCACATGTAAGTGTGGCGTGGATATTCAATAATTGTAGTTGTGCATGAGTATGATATTTTTTGTTGGATTTCCTATTAAGCTAACCTTATGATAATGGTTATAAGTCTTCGTTGAGAATTCAGATTGGTCGTGCGCGCAAGGAAATATTGTGTGCGCACAAGAGGTAGGATTTGTTGGTTCACACAAGGAAACAAAATTGACGTGTGATGCCAGATTAGTTGTGTTCATATTAATGAGCACATGTTCAGTATGGATTATTTACATAATAGTGTTGTGTGCTCGGTATAATTGTGTGCGTAGTTTTTTTGTGTTACTTCTGTTGTTATAATTTGTGTGTTGTGACTCAGCTTGAGGTTGACACATTACTTCATGTAATTCTACGGAGACTAATATTATAGAGTAGAATCTGTGCACTAAATTTTGGAGTAGAATTTCTCAGTAGTAAGTTGGGTAATGTTACATATTGGTATCATAAGTAGTTTGGTAACGGGGGACGTTACACTGCGGTTTAGGCTATGTTGTGGCATCAAAGGTTGGAGCATATTTGAGAGAAGGGCCTTAGACTAATACATGATAAAGGTATTGTTGAAGGTATGTCTAATTTCTCTCCGGATTTTAATTTATGTGAACATTGTGTATATGGGAAGAAGAATCGGGTAAGATTACCCTCTAGTGCATTGAGGGAAAAGGAAAATTTACAGTTGGTTCACATTGATGTGTTTGGACCTATGTCAATTCCATCACTAGGAAAATATATTGACCATGTCTAATTTATAGAATGATTCTCAAGGAATACATGGACATACTTCCTTGGGAAGAAATATAAAGTCTTTGATGTTGGTCACTATAATTGCTTATTTAACTAAACAATCAAGTGCTACATAAACTATCAACCCAGGGAAGTCTGTTTATTTCAAAGGTAATCACGCACTATATATGCTCAATCTCAAAAGAAACCTAGAGTTGTAGTAAAAACATATTAATCACACTTTGCCTTGGAAAAACTGAAGTTCTAACTTGAATTACAGGAAAGAAACCTACCTTTTGCAGAGTTCAAAGTTTAAAGAAATGATTAATTAAAGAATCCTGGATTACATTTAAAATAACAACAAGATGCTGTAATAGGAAAGACCAACTATCTTGTAACAGAGAACATGACCCTATTCCCCAAGAAGGAATCTTCAGCACCTGTTTCCGATCATCACACTTTATGAACTCATTACTTAATTGAAATAATTGACACACATTGAAGGCTAACTATCTCTAACAGAGAACATGACCCTATTGCCCAAGCAAGAATCTTTAGCACCTATTTCCGATTAACACACTTTCATGAACTCATTACTAATTGAAATGATTGACACACACTGAAGACTAACTAAATCTTAATAGAGAACATGACCCTATTCCCCAAGAAGGAATCTTCAGCACCTGTCCCTGATTATCACTCCATAAATTCACCAGACAGGACTGCTAACTAGAATGATTAACAATTACCCAAGTATGAATCACGTGAAAACAATGTAACGAATAGTAAAGCAGAGTTCAGTAAAGTAGTGTTTCAGAAAAACATAATTTAATCAAGGCATGAACATAAATAACACTAACACACTACAAAGCTAATGGATGAATCTTGTGAAGAAGGTGGGCCCTCACTTCTCACAAGATTCCCCTGAAATGAAAGGAACTAGATAGAAATGCTCAGAACAATCTTTTATTCATCTGTCAACTGTGTTACATTAGAATTTGAAGTAAAACACGTCCCTCTCTGTAAATCCTTTCTTAGTTCAGAAGAAGGTCCCCTCTAATGATGATTTCCTCTTATTTAAAGAGGAGAATCCCTTCGATACAATTTGATAAACAAATTACAGGTGTACATCTGAGTCCTATTCTTAGTCAGATCGACTTTCTAAACTGGAATAGGATATCCTAGTCTCCCGTAACAGAATGCTATTACAATAGTTGAAAAGGTGTTGAGTGAGGTGTTGTTGTTGCGGCTGGACTAACAACTTCTATATTTATCTTCTTCACTGTTGTATGTTGTTTCAGCATCGAAAATCGCGGGTTTTTTCAGCAACGGGATTTGCATTCTGACTATTTCAGCACGTGGTCTCACGCAGCAGCGATGGTGGCTCAAGGTGCGGTTGTTGTGGTCGGTGTAACATCTTTGTGTCGTTGTTTCAGCATCGTAGACCACAGAGAGTGTAGAAGCTTCTTCTTGTGTAAGTTGTTGTTTCATCATCGTAGACCACAGAGAGTGTAACATCTGAGTTGTTGTTTCAGCATCGTAGACCACAAAGAGTGTAATAGTTGAGTTGTTGTTTCAACATCGTAGACCACGGACTGTGTAATAGCTTCTTCTGTGTGAGTTGATGTTTCAGCATTGTAGTCCACAGACTGTTTCAACCACAGGGTTTGCGTGCTTTGACTGTTTCAACAACATGTCTCAATGCTAATCTGTAGTTCGAATTGTTTCAACACGTATACATTTCTGATCAATGGTTAAGTACGAGAGTAATGTAAAATTATATGCAAAACAGATTAAACATATAGTAAAGAGAAGAGACGTTGTATACCTTTTGAAAGATAGGGTAAGGTGATAATGTGAGTTTAAATGTGAGTGAAACAAGGGTGTAATGGTAGCAAAAAGTGTGAGAAAAAAGGTGCATTGTAGGGTCCTAACATCCCCCCCAACTTAAAATGTTGCATGTCCTTAGGCAACTTCACTCAGAATCAGAATCTGAATATCGACTTTGAGCGTGCAAGTTTCTCAAGCAGTAGTTGTGGAAGGTAATGTCTGTTGGAGCTCTGAACCCTTGAACGCGTTGTAACCTTTTCCAAGCTATTGTTTTGGCCTTCTTGGGCAACTTATAATGGACTTGATATTTCTCTGCTGGCATCCAGAAGATAGGAAAATGAAATTGGTACCCTATCCATCTTTCAGCACATTGCTGAACACACTTGATGTAGCTAGGTACCCTTGAGTTTGCTATCTCAAGATTAGTGGGGCTAAAAGGATTGTGTTCCTGTCTTTTCCCAGTAGATTGTTGCCAAAACATGTTATTTGCCTGTAGAGCAGCAATCTCTGTGGATTTAATGAAATGTTGACACTCCTGAAACAATGATGCCTGTAATTGTTGAATGTGTTGAGTCATCCTTGGTTTCTTTAAAAACTGATAATATTTTGTAACAAAGGTGGCAGCGTTTTGTGGTTCTGGCCTTATCCAGAGAAGGTGGTTATCCTCGTTATTCTTGGCAGCTAGGAAGTCATCCTACCATATGATCTGATTGTTGAGGAAGGAGGTGAGTGCCCGAATATGGATGTCACCAACAAGAGGGTTATGGTTAAGCTATCGGTTCTCAGGGATGGCCTCATTATGAAAATATGCCTCACAGAGGAGGTGTTGATCCATAGCAGAGGCTTCTGCAAAGGTTTTAACAAAATCTGTTGGATTTAACACTGCATGGGGTCTGCCTTATTTGACTGATTTGATCTGAAACCATGTAAGTCATTCCATGAGGAACATAGATTAATTACAGGATGGTTTCCTTGCAGCCAATAACTTTTGTGCCAAGTCAAATATCAGGAGCAATCTTCCTTTTAGCTCTTTATTCTGTTTCTTATAGGCACGGGATTCTTGGCATGTTTGCTCCAAGGCTTCCCAATTTGAATAGATATTGTTTATCCAGATTTGTCTGTGTTCCTGCAGGCTTTTGGCCTGTGTAACAACAAACTCTTTTTTCCATTTGTCTATTATTGCCTGCTCATCCCATGGCTGAGTTTGTGTTTCAACGTTGCAAGTAGTAGGCTGAGGTAGGGTCTGAGTGGCTTGTTCCACAAAGGTGTGGATATTAATATGGCTAGGAGGGGCAGATTCATCAATAGGCAATGTTTGTACAGCTTTATTAACAAAAATAGGGGCTTCAGATTTGACAATTGTTGTAGGCTAGGGTTCAGTCTTAATTTTGGAAGGTCCTGCTGGTTCTTATGTAACAAAAGAGTGTTCTTATTTGACCGCAAAAGTCGAAGGTGCAGGGGAAGCTCCTGTCATTGGAATTTGAATCACTTTGTAGCCTGCTTGATAATAAATGTCCCCACATTGATTGCACATATATTCTCTACACGGATTCTCTGTTGTAGTCCCCTCTGACATGGTTGCTATGCAAGCTAGGGTGTACAAGTTAAGTTCCTTCTCATAGGCTTCCTTTGCCATGGCTAGCTCTTGATTATAGGCTTCCAGTTCAGACCTTAGGAACTCATTTTCTTGTAGGACAGAGACCATTGTTGGTTCTGGTTGAGGGGTGACTGGTTCTTGTGTAGCAGTCACAGTTGCATTAGATGGTTCTTTTGGAGCAACTATAGGATCGGCAGTTGATTCTTGTGTTCCATCTTCTTGATGTAAAGAAAGTAATGTTGCAACACCCTGGGTCTCTGATTCCTGTGTCTCAATAACAATATCAGCAACTGGTTCTTGTGTTTCAACTGTAGTTGGTTCTTGTGTGACAGCTATAGCTGGTTCTTGTGTTTCAGCCACTGAATGAGTATCTAGTTCTTGTGTTTCAACTACTAAATGGGTAGCTGGTTCTTGTGTTTCAGCTACTGAATGAGTAGTTGGTTCTTGTGTTTCAGCTACTGGGTTTGAAATGGATGATGTCGCAACATAATGGCCCTCTGGTTCTTGTGTTTCAGTGCCCGTGGATGGAATAGGTAAAGATTCCAGAATTTGGGATGTTGGAGGTGTACGGGGTATTAGTCGGATGGGTTGGGGGTTTAGGGCAGTGGCGGTAGTGGTTGTCCTTGTTGAGGACCTTGTTCATTTTCTTTGTAAAAAGGGCGGAAAGAAATGAATTTGCTTTCGTTTACATGGGGGTTTTTCCTCAATGATGGGACATGGAGAATTGTCTGGTTCAGAATCATTGCTAAGAATATGAAGGGCAGGAGTGGATGATTCTGGTAAAATGTGTGGCGGGCTTGGTATGGTAGGGGGGTTAATTGGATTGATTGGGTATGTAGGCGGACTGTTAGGTATTTCTGGAGAATCTGGAGGGTTTTGTGGTTGTTGTTCCTGAAGATTTTCAGGAATTTCAACAGCTTCTTGGGGATCTATGGGTGGGTTGTTTAGTGGAGGGTTTTGTTGGGCAAAACCCTTTTGGCTAAGAAGTTGAACGAGACGGTGATGGGTGAGTGAAAGGGTGGGATCTTTAGCCTTTTTACAGTAGTGCGACATATTTTTAAGACAACCGAGCAGATAATAAAGAATGTTCACCAATCTATCATGTTGTAAATGAGACAACAAGACAAAATCGTCCTGGTAAACTACCTGGTATCGGCCTTCGCAAGTAAGGTAGTGTTTGACGAATTTTGCAACTTTCATCCATGGAGGCGGAAACGAGATGATTCAGACACCCCAGCCTTTAGGTTCAATTTGTTCCCCTGGCAAGAGGAAATCCTGTTGGGCATTCAGGATGATATGTTTGTGGTTGAACATGCGAATGCCATTGGTAGGGAGACCCGAAACCTGCGCTATATCCTCTTCTATAACTGAAATCCGAACCCCTTGAACAATGGAATGATCTTCCTGGAGATTTTGAGCAAATTGGAGAACTTGTTGTTGATCAAATCCCTGGAGCCTCTGAAAATAACCGAGCCATCCTGCCTGCAGAAAAATTTGATAGGCTTCTGGATACAATTCTAACAGGGCTATCATGGTGGGTTCGTACCGTATAACAGAGCCTCCCATAGCTAACAGCTTGGTAAAATACGTCGTCAAAGAGTTGAGTAACAACTTCTGTGCAGAGTGATTTTTTCGAGTGAAGGCATGAAAATGGTGGTGAAACAAACGAAAGGATGGTAAATAGGAATGGCAGTGGTTAATTCGTGTGAAATGATGGTATAAAAGTTTGATATTTCCTCCCCCCCTTTAAGTGCGGCTAATAATGATTTTATATAAGTGGTAATAATGAGTTGGAATCTTCTCATTAACTATAGCTTAATTGTATTTACATACCTCCCCTTTACCTTTTGATTCGTACTTCAAACAAAATATAGAGCCTGTCCGTAATAGTTCTATAGTGGCCGTGGCGGAGACTTTTGATTTGTTAGATGAATTGTATCAAGGATTTGTTGACTGGAAGGACAAAATTTAGTATGAGAGTGCAAAATCTTATTGACAGAGAATGCTGAAAAGTTGGTGTTTCAGCAACAGAAAGAAGGGAGAAACAATTGCTGAACGGTGTTGTTTCGTCAGTGGAAAATTGTGAAGAATTGTTGAACAATAGTGTTTCGGCAATGGGAAAAAGGCGAAAGGTTGCTGACAATGGTGTTTCAGCAATGGGAAAATTTCGAAAGGTTGCTGGCAGTGGTGTTTCGGGAATGGGGAAAATGGTGAAAGGTTGTTGAACAGTGGTGTTCTAGCAGTGGGGAAAATGGTGAAAAGTTGTTGGACAGTGGTGTTTCAACGATGGGGGAAGCATGCGAAAGATTGCCGAACAGTGGTGTTTCAGTGGTGGGGGAAAATGGAGAAAAGTTGTTGGACAATGGTGTTTTAGCGGTGGGGGAAGAAGGGAAAGAAATTGCTGAACAGTGGTGTTTCTGCAATGGAGAAAGTCAAAAATTTGTTGAACAGTGGTGTTTCAACAATGAAGAAAGGGGAAAAAGTTGTTGAACAGTGGTGTTTCAGCAATGAGGAAGCTTGCCTCTTCTTGAAGTAGGATCGTCCTTTCTTAGTAGGCCTGTGCTTTGATCGGGAATCTGCAAAAATCAATTGTAACATGGTATTTCTTGACAAGGATTATTAGTAAACGAAATCTAATCTAACACTAAAGAAATTAAATTCAAAAGAATTAATTGCAATGAGGGGTAGGAGGCCCCTCTAAAAAGAGGTAATGAGAGTCTACCACACATGTACAGACGGAGCACTGGTACAGACGGAGCCGATGACCATTTACAAGTAACGGTGTTTTAGAGTCATTGATTGTGAGGAGCCTTACTGTTCCATTGGGGAAAACAGTGTCTACTTCGTAAGGTCCAAGCCATCTTGTACGTAGTTTCCCTTGAAATTATTTGAACCGAGAGTCATACAGTAGGGCCCAATTACCTTTTTGGAACTGCTTATGCTTGATATTTTTGTCATGCCATTTTGATATTTGTTGTTGAATCATAGTTGTCTGATGAATGGCATCTAGTCTTTTTTCATCCAATTCATTAAGCTGTTGCAACCTGGTTGTCTGTGCATTGATCAAATCAAGGTTGACAGCTAAAGCAGTCCTTAAGGTTTTGATTTCAAATTCCACAAGAAAGACAACACTCTTTCCATAGACTAATTCATAGGGGGAGAATCTTGTAGTATTTCTCCAGGTTGTTCTGTAGGCCCATAATGCTTCAGGGAGCCTGTGAGACCAGTCCTTTCTGTTTTCCTTCACTGTTTTTGTGAGAATGGCTTCTATTAATTTATTTGTGCTTTCCATCTTCCCATTGGCTTGGGGGTGGTATGGTGTAGTCATTCTATGCTGAATATGATATTTCTGAAGGGTGGATTTAAAACCATGAGAATTGAAAGGAGGTCCTCCATCTGTAACTAATTCTCTTAGCACTCCAAATCTGATGAAGATGTCTTCAAATAGGAAATCTAGAACCGCTTCTTTAGTTGCTTTATGGAGTGCTTTAGCTTCCACCCATTTGGTCATATAATCTATGCAGACCACTATGTAGACTTTTTGATTGGATGGGGGGTTAATGGGTCCTACAAAGTCTAAGGCCCATCTTTCAAATGGTTCAAGTACTATCTGGGGGTTTAATGGCATTTCATCTCTATGATTAGGTTGGCCCATTCTTTGG
>ML779302.1:88715-107288 GCA_009831015.1 Picea engelmannii | reverse complement strand
CCTTGAGATGAAATAAAATGTCCAAGCACTATTCCTTCACTCATCATCATATGACATTTTTCTGTACTTAAGGAGAGGTGGGCTTGTATACATCGTTTAAGTACTTTCTCAAGGTTTTGTAGTGCTTCCTAAAAAGAAACACCCTAAGGGGTAAAATCATCCATAAAAATTTCCATAGAGTCATTAAGCATATCAGAAAAGATTCCTATAACTGCTCTTTGAAAGGTTGTTGGTGCATTACATAGTCCAAATGGGAGAACTCTATAAGAAAAAGTTCCCTAGGGGCTGGTAAAAGTGGTTTTGTCTTGGTCCTAAGGTGCAATTTTGATCTGATTATACCCACTGAAACCATCTAAAAATGAGAAAATTTTCTTCCCTGACAAACTGTCTAACACTTGATCAATGAATGGTAATGGAAAGTGATCTTTTTTAGTAGCTTTATTTAAGGATCTATAATCCACACATACTCTCCATTTCCTGTTTTTCTTAGGAACTATTACCAACGGGGAAACCCATTCACTGTCTGATATATGATATATAAACCCTGCGTTGAGCAATTTTTGAAGTTCTTCTTTAAGGATTTCTCTTAAATTAGGGTTCATTCGACGTTGAGATTGGCAGATCGGTTGACAATCTTCCTTAATATATATTCAATGAGTACATAATTTGGGAGAGATTCCTTTCATATTTGTATATTCCCATGTGAATGCTTCTTTATTTTCAAGAAGTAACTTCATTAATTGTTGTGTTTCAACATCTGTCAAGTTAGGGTTTATGTTCAGTGTTTTGCCAAGTTCAATTTCTACTGGTATGCTTTTAGAAGAGATGGCGGCAGATGTTTGAGGTGGGTTTTCAGAGTTAAGGTTTTCTTGATTATATGACTCCATCAGTGCAGCTAGTTGGTTATGAGTTTTTGGAGTCACAGACGAAGGTTCACAAATAAAATTATTAATTACTTCATCCTCAGTGGCATCTTTAAGGCTTAAGGCTTGTCCGATAGTTAGGATGGGTTGAGTAAGTTGATCATCAAAATCTACCTATACAGAATAATCATTATTAATCAAAGGTGTAGCATAAGGGTAGAGGGTAAACTGTTTTGTTTCGTAACTGTTGGAAATTGTCATTGATCCTGATCTACAACTGATAAAAGCATATGTTGTGGCTAGCCAAGGCCTACCCAAAATTAGAGGGTGGCCCCCCAACTTTGTTTTAGGTTGTAATACCACAAAGTCAGCTGGATAATTCCATGATTCCACTGAGATAATTAGGTCTTCAATGACTCCCTCCGGTTTGATTGTAGAGCGGTCAGCTAATTCTAGGATAGTTGGGGTGTCTCTAATTTCACTTTGCAGTTGTAATAGTTGTGAGGTTTCCAGAGTCATAATATTGATAGCGGCACCTAAGTCTACCAGGACTCGAGGGATTATCGTTTTTCCAATTTGTACTGAGACGGTAGGGTGGCTGGGATCACCATATTTAACTGGGGGGGCTTTACCTGACATTAGTGCAGACAAGTCACCCATAACATGGATTGTGAGGGGATCCTTAATTTTCCTACTAGGCTTCTTAACACAAATGTCTCGCATAGTCCTGGCATAAATTGGTACATCTCAGAGTGCTTGTAGCAGAGGAATTTTGACATAAAGATTTTGTAATTCCCCTAGAAGATTGAAAGTCGGTGGCTCAGGCGTTTTAGTCAAAGCTAAACGCTCAGGAAATGGTGGTTTTGTTGTTTTAGTAGCATTATTAGAGGATGATTGTATCTCTCCAGGTACATCTTTCTCTTTTGTTTCCTCTTTATCAGAAGAAGTAACATCGGCTATGATAGGTTCTACTATTCTCCCAGATCGTAAATGAATATTGTTGCATTGTGCAAGGAGAAGAGAAAGTGTAGGCTGGTTATGAATATCAATGCACTACACAACTTTATTATTGGGGTTAGGGTTAGGTTGTACAGGTAGTTGGGGTCTCATAATTTGATTGTTTGGTGGGGTACATGATGGTAAGGAGAGTGGTTGTAGAAATTGTGATTGAGGCAATTGATTTGGAAAGGGGGTTTGTTGTCCTCTCCAATTTGGATTCCATTGGTTCTGATACGGTTGTTGTTGTTGTAGAGGCCAAGGAGTCCACATTGACGGATTAGCAAAGGGTGGGTTAGTTTGTTGCATGGGTGGGTAATTCATTTGATTTAGATATTGCATTTGATTATAGGGAGGGTAATTCATTTGATTGAAAGAAGGATAATTATTCAAACGATTAGAAGATGTAAATGGCATGTTAGGATTCATACCTTGTCCCCGCAGTTTCCATTGCCTTCTCTGTGTCAGCAGATAGACGACTTCGTCTTCTTCATCAGTTGGTTGTAATGTTGCGTTGATTCCTGGTAGAGAAGGACATTGTTGAGTCTCATGATCTTTATCACAGATGGTGCAGATTTTCTTTTTGTCCAATGGACATTCCCTTCGTGGGTGCTTGTCTCTATTTTTAGAACAAAATATGGATAGGGCTACTTCTGCTTCTGCTTGCTTCTTTTGAATCTGCAGGTTGTCAATTTGTGAGGCAAAAGAGCTTAACATTTCATTTTTAAAACCTTCAAGTAAATTACCTATTTCGGCTCTTGTTGCTCCCCCATTGGCTGATTTTTGGACTCTTGAAAATGTGTTGTCCCTGCTATTTGATCTATTTCTTGAAGCTCCTCTTGAACATCTTTTACATAGGTTAACAATTTCATCGTATGATTCCTTAGATATGTCCCCTTTTCCAAGCATATTCAACATATATAGACAATCATCCCTTACTCCTTTTAATAATATAGTTTTAAGAATATCTTTACTTACATTGGGGTGACTGGATCTTTGTAGATTATATTGTAGCCTTTCTACAAAGTCCTCCAGATTTTCATCCTCTTTCTGCATCATCTTAAATAGTTCCTCCCTTTTTTCTCTTGTTCGGAAATAGTCCTCGTATTTATTTAGGAATTTCTGTTTCATTTGGTGCCATGTTGTGATTACATGGCCTCCAAGGCTCATGAACCATATTAGTGCATTTCCTTTCAATGTTGTTGGAAATAGCTTTAATTTTGAGCATTGGAAATGTAATCATAACTTCTGCATAATATATCAAACTTAAAAAAGAATTCATCAGGATCCTCTGAAGACAAACCATGAAAGTTAGGTAGTGTTGAGAGTGGAATGTTCTTCATGGGAGCTACCCCTCTAGGAATATCACCAATAGGAAATCCTAATGTGGAGAAAGAGTTTTCATCATTTACCTCTCCTTCAGGGCCTGCCTGTTCTTCATGATGCAATTCTTCATTGTACTCATCCATGTTTTCTTCTGTCTGTTCCCTTGTTGCGCTTGCTCTGTCCTCAATGTTTCCTGCTGGTTTCTCGACTGTCTTAGGACTCCAAACTTCTTTCCCCGTTTCAAAGTTTTCTTGAAATAAAGGCTGGGATTTCGGTTTCCGAGAGTTTGGTCATTGAGCAGCAGATTTAGACTTTGATATAATCTCGTCAATATAAGTCTTTCTTCCTCCTCTTCCTCTACCCCTGCCACCTATAGGGTCAGTGTCATTGGGGTCTCCACGTCCTCTCATGCAATCTTTGTATCTGAAAAATCATAAGTTCTTTTGAAATCTATAATTACCTTCCCCGGCAACGACGCCAAAATGTTGGTCACTATAATTGCTTATTTAACTAAACAATCAAGTGCTACATAAATTATCAACCCAGGGAAGTCTGTTTATTTCAAAGGTAATCACGCACTATATATGCTCAATCTCAAAAGCAACCTAGAGTTGTAGTAAAAACATATTAATCACACTTTGCCTTGGAAAAACTGAAGTTCTAACTTGAATTACAGGAAAGCAACCTACCTATTGCAGAGTTCAAAGTTTAAAGAAATGATTAATTAAAGAATCCTGGATTACATTTAAAATAACAACAAGATGTTGCAACAGGAAAGACCAACTATCTTGTAACATAGAACATGACCCTATTCCCCAAGCAGGAATCTTCAACACCTGTTTCTGATCATCACACTTCATGAACTCATTGCTTAACTGAAATAATTGACACACACTGAAGGATAACTATCTCTAACAGAGAACAGGACCCTATTCCCCAAGCAGGAATCTTCAGCACCTGTTTGCAATTAACACACTTTCATGAACTCATTACTAATTGAAATGATTGACACACACTGAAGACTAACTAACTCTTAACAGAGAACAGGACCCTATTCCCCAAGCAGGAATCTTCAGCACCTGTCCCTGATTATCACTCCTTCGTAAATTCACCAGAAAGGACTACTAACTAGAATGATTAACAATTACCCAAGTATGAATCACATGAAAACAATGTAACAATTAGTAAAGAAGAGTTCAGTAAAGTAGTGTTTCAGCAAAACAGAGTTCAATAAAGTAGTGTTTCAGCAAAACAGAATTTAATCAAGGCATGAATAGAAATAACACTAACACACTACAAAGATAATGGGTGAAACTTGTGAAGAAGGTGGGCCCTCACTTCTCACAAGATTCCCCTAAAACGAAAGGAACTAGAGAGAAATGCTCAGAACAATATTTTATTCATCTGTCAGCTGTGTTACATTACAATCTGAAGTAAAACACGTCCCTCTCTGTAAATCCTTTCTTAGTTCAGAAGAAGGTCCCCTCTAATGATGATTTCCTCTTATTTAAATAGGAGAATCCCTTCGATACAATTTGATCAACAAATTACATGTGTACATTTGAATCCTATTCTTAGTCAGATCCACTTTCTAAACTGGAATAGGATATCCTAGTCTCTCGTAATAGAATGTTATTACAATAGTTGAAAAGGTGTTGAGTGAGGTGTTGTTGTTGTGGTTGGAGTAACAACTTCTATATTTATCTTCTTCACTACTGTATGTTGTTTCAACATCGCAAATCATGGGTTGTTTCAGCAATGGGATTTGCGTTCTGATTGTTTCAGCACGTGGTCTCACGTAGCAGCGATGGTGTCTCAAGCTGCGGCTGTTGTGGTCAGTGTAACAACTTTGTGTTGTTGTTTCAGCATCATAGACCACAGAGAGTGTAGCAGCTTCTTCTTGTGTAAGTTGTTGTTTCAGCATCGTAGACCACAGAGAGTGTAACAACTGAGTTGTTGTTTCAGCATCGTAGACCATGGAGAGTGTGACAACTGAGTTGTTGTTTTAGAATCACAGACCACGAACTGTGTAACAACTTCTTCTATGTGAGTTGTTGTTTCAGCATCATAGTCCACAGACTGTTTCAGCCACAGGGTTTGCGTGCTTTGATTGTTTTAGCAACAGGCCTCAATGCTAATCTGCAGTTCGAACTGTTTCAGCACTTATACATTTTTTATCAATGGTTAAGTACGAGAGTAATGTAAAATTATATGCAAAACAGATTAAACATATAGTAAAGAGAAGAGACATTGTATACCTCTGGAAAGATAGGGTAAGATGATAATGTGAGTTTAAATGTGAGTGAAACAAGGGTGTAATGGTAGAAAAAGGTGTGAGCAAAAAGGTGCATTGTAGGGTCCTAACAGTTGACAGGTTTAAAGAGTTTAAGGCTTTCATGCAGAATCAAATTGAGAAAATAATTTCAGTGCTAACGACATATAATGGTGGAGATTTATGTGGAAATTAATTCGAATAATTATATAATAAGTGTGGTAGAGAAAGGCAGAAGACTACTCCATATACACCTCAGTAGAATGGAGTTGCAAAATTTTTGAACATGACACTAATGGAAAAATCAAGGTCCATGCTTAGTGGTGTAGGGTTAGGACATGAATTCTATGTAGATGAAGTGGATATTGCATGTTACATGGTCAATCGATCACCCTCATCAACATTAGATGACAAGAATCCACACTAGGCATGGACTGGTAAGAAACCATTTCTCACAAATCTCAGGCTTTTTGGTTGTGATGTCTATGTTCACAATCCAAGGGAAAACATGAGAAAGATAGATAAAAAGGATGAAACATGTATCTTTATTGAGTATAAAGATAGTTTGAAATGGTATAAGATTTAGAACCCATAAACTAAGAAGATAATGTATAACATAGATGTGGTATTTAGATAAATCAAAGATGTTTTCAAACAGGAAGTCCTACCAAGGAAGGAAGAACCAGAGAAAATAGAGTTTGAGTTGAAGGATGATGAATCAGACTCTATAGAAGAACAAGAATTAGAATCATAAGATCCTCATAATCCAATATTGAGGAGATCGGTTCGGGAAAGAAGGAAAATGGAAAGGTATAATCCACTTGATTTCCATTCAAATTTTTCTTTGTGTATCACTGATGATGATCCTAGAACTGTTAGGGAGACAGTGGATTTAGAGGATGTAAAATTCTGGAAAAAGGACATGGTTGAAGAAATGGAAACCTTGGACGAGAAAGAGCCTTGGGATCTAGTGGATTTTCTTACTGGAAGAAATCCCATTGGAAGCAAATGGGTGTTTAATAAGAAGTTGAATGCAAAAGATAAAGTGGAGAAATAAAAATCTTGGTTAGTAGCAAAAGGGTATTCGTAGGTAGAGGGAATTGACTTTGGTGAAATTTTTTCTCATGTTTCCAAGTTCACTTCAATTTGATTTCCATTATTTGTTGTTGTTGCATATTATTTTGAAATAGAATGAATGGATGTGAAGATAACATTCATACATGGGGATCTAGAAGAAGAAATCTACATGAAGAATCCAAAAGGATTTGTTGTGAAGGGAGAGAAAGAGCTAGTATGTAGGCTGAAAAAGTCCATGTATGGGTTAAATCAATCGCCAAGGATGTGGTATCAAAGATTCTATACTTATATGTTGGGACTCGGATTCACAAGGAGCAAAGCAGATCACTATGTGTATTTCAAATTAATCAGTGATCATCTTATTTATTTGGTCTTGTATGTGGATGATATGTTGTTGATAGGAAATGACAAGGACATTATCATGTATGTGAAAACTTAGTTGTCCTCTAAGTTTGACATGAAGGATCTTGGTGCTGCAAATTTCATTTTGGCCATGGAAATTAAAAGAGATCGAGCAATCGGGAAACTCTTGTTAAATCAAAGGAAATATGTCGAGACAATATTCCAGAAGTTTAATATGCAAGATTGTAAGAAGATGGTCCATATTCCTATAGGTGTAAATTTATTTGTGGATCAGTGTCCCAAGACATGGGAAGAGGAAGAGAACATGTCATGTGTTTCGTATGCTAGTGCAATTGGTTGTTTCATGTATGAAATGGTTTGTACTTGACCGTACATTGAACATGCAATGGGATTTTTGAGCAGGTATATGTCAAAAAAAGGAAGGGGCATTGGACAATAGTAAAGAGGGTTTTCAAGTATTTGTGTGGCACTACTAGTTATGGATTTTGCTACCAATGAAGACCAGGATTGGACATATCATTGCATATACATGGCTTTGTTGATGTAAATTGGGCTAGATATATGGATCACATAAGATATACAAGTGAGTATGTGTTTAACCTGTTTGTAGGATCAATCTATTGGATGAGAAAAAGACAACTTTTAGTGGCACTCTCAACTACATAAGCTTAATACATGGCAGGCACTCATGCAGCAAGGAAGCAATATGGTTACAAATATTGTGTCTAGGTATTGGGTTGGTACAAAAAGTTGTAAGGATATATTGTGACAATCAAAATGAAAACTTCCTAGTGAAGAACATGACTTATCATTCAAATACAAAGCATATTGATGTTCAATATTACTTTGTCAGAGACATGGTTGAAGAAAATAAGGTCTTAATGATGAGGGTGGACACTTTGAAGAATGTTACAGATTCATTAACAAAATATCTGAGCACTGAGAAGTTCTCTTGGTTTAGAGGATCTATGGGCATTTCCTCCCTGGATTATTGACTATGTAACCATGTAACCCCTTGTATGCAAAGAAAACAACAAGTGGGAGAATGTTGGGTATATGTTATATTCTTTGCATGACTAGAACTAGTGTATGTGTTGTGTCGAGCACAAAGAGGGGTTGAATGGGGGTGATAGTGCCCCCTGTCCGAGGGGTCACAAGGGGGAGGTTCCCCCTTTTACAAGGGGTTCATAAGGGGGCGGGAGCCCCCCTGCATAAGGGTTCGTAGGAAACACCCTCAAAAAACAATTTGTGTTTTTTGCATCCAGTTTTAGTGGTTTTTCGACACATGGTTTTCTAATTAGGGTTTAGGAATTAGGGTTGTTGACTAATCCAGGACAATGAATTAGGGGTTTTGGATACTGCATGATCATATATATGTATTGTATTTTAAACAATGAAGATATGATGAATTGAGGATTAGAGGTGTGACTCTAAATAGGTTATTGGTTTTCCTGGTTTGGGTTTCTAGGGTAAAATACATTTGTAATGTGTGTGTGTGTAATTGTAACTTTTATATTTTTATTAAGAATCTATTTGAAATAATTGATTGTAAAAGCTTAAAATCTACAACAATGGCATTTTAAAGTGGAATTTTATTTTACCTCTCATTTTTTATCATGGAAAATACCATAATTGATATTCAAAAGAAATAATGGAAATCACATTTTTTTCTTCTCTTGGCATGAGTACATAAGTAGATGAAAGAAAGTGTCTCTCATTGTTTTCCCTATATACATTTGGATAAAATGAAGACATATCAACAAAATAGATTCTCACCCTTTCGTCCTCCTCAAAACCATACTTCTGAGTATATACCTCTACACAAATAATGTCTTGTGATAGTAAAAAATTAAGACATTACATATTGTAATATAAATACATAAGGAGATGCCCCAAAAGCTAAGCATCAAATCAATAAACAAATGACCTTTGTTATGTCAAGGTTCCATTAAAAGACTCTTCCAGCGTAGTAATTTGGAAAGAGAATATGTTACATTCATGATAAAGATGAGGGAAAGAGATAGTGACTCAAACATGCACGATGCCTCCTTAAGATGCCTTGCCAAATCTTCCAACATAACACAGTGGATTTGCATCTCTCTATTCATCTAATTTATAACCATAGAAGAATCCAAAAAATTATGTAGTTTCATAAACCCTTTATCCATAGCATTTTTTAATAAAATGCAAAGGGACATCATTTTAGCATAATTATTTGATCCAACACCCAAGCCATACTTGAACCTAACAAAGTGATCAACAAAGACAACAAAACACCACCAACATTGTTGATATAGTTTTTTCCTTTCCTTGCACCATCAAAGAATCCCCGGGGAATGGATTTGTCAATAAATAACTCACCAACCTACCTTATTTTTCGTATCTTTGTGATCATTTTGAAACATCAAAAAGTCAACAAACCTGATTGTATGCCTAAAAAGTGGGAATCTATTTACCCTCAAAAACCTATCCATTTTGAGATGGCCAAATACTACATAATATGAGACATTATATTGCTATAAATTCTCTTTGTTCCTTTTGAAATCAAGCTCAAAGACATTCCTCCACTGAAGATCCCCTCCAAGCATTTTCTATTCCACTCATATTTTCAATATTTTTCCATATATGTTGTGCATACGAGAAATGTATTACTAAATGTGAAATTGTCTATACTTCCATCGTACATAAAATACAAATATTGGGACCATGTATTCATCTCTTTTGTAGGCCCTCCCATGTTAAGACCTCATTCCTTAGTACTAGCCACACGAAGATTCCCATTTTCTTAGGGGGTGTTATTTTCCATATTTTAGACCACCACCACACATATTATTGATTACTAGGATCCATCTACACGTCATATTCATTCTTTCCAGTATACATTCATGTGATGTTATTTTTTTACCACATCAAAGATTCCTCAAATTCATCCCTTATTCTAACATGAATTATTTTCATCTTGTTCAAATACAACTGTGGACTATATGGCCAAGCCTCATCTAAATCAATAGGCTATGTCAATTTCCAACCATGTTGCTATACATTTGTAGCAACTGGTTCGACAATCTGATGTAAAGTATAAATTCATTTTTCATAAAAATGATTTAATGAATTTTGATTCAGATAAATTTGTTCCCCGCATCCCATAATATGGGATATTTGAATCCTTACACTCTCCCCATTACCAACCTTCCAAGTAAGAAAGTTTCCAATGAGAATAAAATATAGTACAATATCTTTCTAGTGATTTGAAACATTCTTAATATCTTTCTAAGTATTTCTTATCCAATCCAATAAAGTAGCTAGAGTTATAAATTTATGAAGTATTATGGATTTCCAAATACTTTCTTTTGGAAAAAGGTTGGAGAGACTCTTTGCAACTAGAGACTTCCCAATAACATGGATCTATTTCAATCCCCATCCCCCTTACTTTTTGGAAGAGTTATAAATTGTCATCTCGCCCAAAGGATATCGCTACCTTCTCATGTACTACCCTTTAAACAATTGAAAGAAATATTTCAAATATTTTCTAAAACACCTTTCAAACTCCAAGCCAAATAATTCCAATACACTGGTGTGGCATAAATAAATTCCTTGAAAAGGGTTACACTACCCCCCCGCCCCCTTGAGTGCCACCTATTACACCAAAATTGAATCATTTTCTCTATCTTTCCCAACAATCATCCTTAGTCCATATTTTTATAGCCATTGGGTTTAAGAATAAACCAAAGTATTTAAAACCATATTGAATGGAAAAATGTCTATTGTATAAAAGGAAAGATGTCAAATGTGTTACAGTCTCCTCACCTAATACATTGAAACCAATGGATGATTTCTTTGCATTAACCTCCATAACGATAGTCACACAATAGATGTTAATTAGTAGCTTCTAAAATTTCCATGATTCCCTTTTTGAACCATTAGATCTTTAATAGTATATCATCAATGAATAAAAAATGATTTAATAACATAGAACTACCAATATTGACCCCTTTTAAGCAACCAATTGTTTTAGCCTCCATAATTTCTCAACTAAGTCCTTCTGCAACCAATAAAAAAAATAATGAGTGAAAAAGGACAACCCTATCTCAAAATCCTTGAGGATTTAAATAAATTTGAGGACACTCCATTGATAAGTATGCCATATGAAGTAGACGTGACAAATCCCATAATCCACTTTATCATAGGATAACTAAATCCCACATCTAGCAATATCGTCCCTAAATATAGCCAATTTCTCATGTCATAAGATTTGGAGAAATCTAACTTGATAACCATAGTAGACATATTTATTCATCTGATTATATGAAATCCTTCTTGAGAATCAACAATGGCTTCATAAATATGCCTACTAGCTAGGAAACCAAATTATTCTCGGGATATAACCTCTGAAAACCCTCTTTCAATATGACTATTAGAACCTTGACAACAATTTTAAATACACAATTACAAAGAGAGTGGCTTATAATCATCAAAAGTACGTGGCTTGTTAGATTTCAAAATTGGTGTAATGAATGTAGATTTTAGAGACCTCAATACCTTCCCAAGAACCTCGATCTCTTCAATAACTCTTAGATATCTACTAGTTTATAAAATCCCAAGAAGAACTCAATAATGCACTCATCTAGTCATGGACTCTCATCTTTCTAAAAAGAGTGGAGCACTCATTGAAAATCTTCCTTGTAAACCTCTTCATAATACTTTTTATTGACCTCCTCAGTCACAAAATGAGGAAAGAAAGAAACTACTTTAACAATATTAGCAATATTTTCCCTTGTTAGTTCTCAATAAACTGACTGAAAATTATTTACACTCATTCCACCAAGGTCTTTGAAACCACTTAATTTGTTACCATTTTTATCTTGTTAATACCAAATGGTATTAATACTCTTCCCATGATTTGAAAATTGGTGAAAGAATTTAGTGTTTTCATATCCCTTCTCCAACCAGATAGCTTTGTTCTTCATTCTTCTTTCCACTTCCCTATCTTCCAATAATATTCTTTCTTCCTCTCCCTTGCTTTAAGTCTCTGAGCCTCCAACACCAAAGACACCTTCATTGTTGCTCTCATATATCTCCTTAATTTCATATTCAACCTCATTTATAAGTCTATCCCTTTTCTTGTGTGTTCTTATGATCTTTTGTTTCCAATTCCACCACTTTACCTTTTACAATGTTCAATGACTCAACTAATTGAAAATTGGCAGAATGCTCTGAGTTGGGAGCAAAACACCTCCATTCTAATTTCACCATTTCCCTAAAATTCTCATCCTCAAGACAATTTAGGTTGAACTTGAAGGGACTTGGGTGTTTCTCATCATGAAAATATAATTTTAGGAAGACTATATTATGGTCATGTGAGCTTCCTACATCTATCCATGCTCTTCTTTTATCAAACAGTTATAATATATGTTTAGAGAACAAGAATTGATCTAGAATTTTTTCAACCCTTCCCCCCTTGCTTGTTATTTCTCCAAGTAGGTTTGAGATTCATTGGTTCTAGATCCACCATTCCTTTCATATATATCTTATGCTTGAAATAATGGATTAACATGTCTATCCTTGCAGAGTCCCCACAAATTTCATCTCTACTAAATGTGAAATTTAAATCACTTTCTATAATGATCCTATCCTCCTTTACCACATCCAAAGTGAAAATCTTATCACATAACCCTTGTCTATCACCATATGGTCCATACACATTCATCATTGGGATAGTTTTCCCTATACCTTTATATAATAATTATGTGCATAGAATTGAAACCACGGAGAAAAAATTTATTAATTCCAAACTAGATCTCCATCCAATAATCAATCCCCTAGGATTCTCAGAGGAATAAATAGCATATAAATCCCAACACTTGAAAAAACTTTTCAAACTACTAATTGGATTTTCCTCAAGACCCATAGTCTCTTGAAGAAGCATAACATTAGGCTTTTCTATCTCTACTAATCTAGATGACACTTGTATCTTGGCATTATAGGGTAGTCCATGGATATTTAGAGAAAGAAGCTTCCTCATTTACCATGTTTCTAGTATTGATGTTGGTGGTAGCATCAGAAAGGTATTTCCACATAGGTCTATGTGTATAGATGTGTGGAAATCATCCAAACCCTTGTACTCTTGAATTTACTTTAATTAAAGAAATTATTAAAGTAAATTTCTTTTATTAATTAATTATGTAATTAGTTAATTGAGTTATTTAAGAAGCATGCTAAAAGTACTTAGCATGCAACATGTAATCTAAATCTCAAGTGCCTGTGAGAAGTAATCTCAACCGTAGATCACTTTTTAGATTAGAAATAGATTATAACTCACGATTATAAAAGCAAGGCTAGGGTGAAGGATAAAGACACCTAGCAGATACATGAAAGATTCAAGGAGATCTTAGATAAGGAAGGAAAAGGACTTCCATCTAGAAATGAGGTCAAGGAGAAAAGCGAACATAGGATTACGCAGGTGAGTTTCAGTCTGAGGAAGCCACAAGAAAGCATTGGATCGTATTGAACTTGTCGTACAAATTTCCATACAGATATGTGGTTCACAGTGAGTTGAATCATGTATATACGCGATTCACAAGAAGGAAAATTGCATATGCCTCGAAACACATTCCTGAACGGATCATACAACATTGCAGACCTTGCTAGGTTAGTATACAATTGTATTTCTCTCAATGGGCCATTATCCCTATTACAGGAGCCCTGATTTTAGTATAATAAAATCATTCTCAACACTAGTTTTCCCTCCGAGGTTTATACCCAAAAACTTTGGTGTTCTTATGTGTTTGATTTGGTTTCCTTATTTATGCTTCCATTGCATGTTAGTTGATTAATCAGTTGTGATTTTAGTAGATAAATTGATTTTTTTTTAGCTAATTGTCGGGTGTTGAGTAGGAGAAATTTCAACAAGGTATCAGAGCATACCAAGGGTTGAATCCATAGGAAAATTAACATGGTATCAGGTCAGGTTCACTGAAGGGAATCTATATCTCATATCCATAGCATATTCATAACCAATAGAAGGAAATCGAAGGACGAATTTTCATGGAAACAGTCATACTGAGGTAGAGCTAGGTTTTTGCAGGTGTACGGAGGTATACACAATTCATAGAAGACACATTCACGTACATATGCAATTTTTAGTGGATCAAGTTGTGTATATACATGATTTTTAGTGGGTTGAATCATGTATATATGTGCTTTGCAGTGTTGATAGTCGCATATAAGTCATACATTTCAACACAGGGGCAGTTTTCCAGTAGATGGTTATTTCTAGAGAAGTTTATCGGGTCTTAGGGATGGAAGCATCACCATTGAGAGTTGAAGACATATTTGATGGAGCATCCAACTTTCTATTTTAAAAATACATAGACAACAACAACAACAACAACAAAGACAAATCTTGATGAGTTTGCAGTGGAATTTGAGAAGGATTACTCAATGGTTTCTTTCCTTTCTGCTAGCACAAAAGTGATGAATGATTGGTTCTTGAATGGTGGTTCATCTGGTCATATGATAGAAGCATGGGAGATATTTAGCAATCTGAATGAGAGGGACTTGAAGTTTCATGTGGAGCTTAGTGATGATGCCAAGTATCCAGTAAAAGGAGAGGGAACAATTACGTTCCATCTCGAGTCAGGAGGTTTGTTTGATGCCCATGATGTGCTTTAAGTACCAGGTTTGAAGAATAATTTTCTTTCAGTCTCAACTATGGAGGACAGAGGTTTTTTTGTTACTTTTTAGAGAGGGTAGGTACTCATATGTCCAGAGAAATATAGCCTAGAAAACGCAGTGCTCATTCGGGTTAGAGAAGGAACTTTATGCATGTTGTAGGGAAAGCCAGTTCAGGATTTGGTACATGATAGTGAAAACCTATGTGAGTTGTGGCACAGGAGGTTGGGACACCTACACTACAAGGAATTTCCAATTCTAAGGGGGATTGTTAGAGGTCTTCCAGAGTTCAGGATTGTGAAACAAGGAGTGTCCAAAGAGTGTGCACTTGGTAAGAATGTCAAGGTTGATTTTCCTAGTAGTGAAAGTAGGTCCAAGGGGATATTGGATCTTATTTAATTAGATGTGAGTGGGTCATTTTCAATAGCATCATTACAGGGATCATCATACTATGTGGCATTTATGGATGATTTTCCTTCAAAAACCTAGATCTTATTTATGAAGTCCAAGGATGAGGTCTTTCGTCGATTTCAAGAGTTTAGGGATCATATAGAGAGTCATAAGAGTGATAATATCAAGGTCTTAAGGTATAATAATGGGGGAGAGTACACCTCCAATGAATTCAAGGATTTCTGCAAGGAGCCAGGGTCGAGAGGGAGATGACAGTCTCATACAACCCTTAGTAGAATGGGGTTATAGAGACAAAGAACTGATCCATCATTGGTTCTCCCAAGGGTATGATACATGATCAGAGTTTGCTATACTTTTATGGGAAGAGGCATGTAATACGGTTGTGTATGTGTAGAAAAGGAGTCCTCATAGGATATTGAGGGAAAATACTTTGGAGGAGGCATTCTCAGGAGTGAAGCTAGAGATAGGACATTTGAGGATCTTTGGTTGTCCAGTTTACATCCATGTGTTAGCGGAGAAGAGGAAGAATTTGGAGCCTTTAGGATAGAAGGGTATATTTGTGGGGTAGAGTGACACCTCAAAGGCTTACATGATCTTCATTCCAACATAGAGGAAGACAGTTGTGTGTAGAGATGTAATGTACCCCAAATTTGCCAAATAAAAAAAAAAAAAAATCTGAGGAACATTAATCTTCAATTTATTCTAGAAGCCTTGTAGTTAAGAGAAGTAGGTATTTATCATCATTGTTAATTTATGAGAGATTCCTATGTTCTAGCTATCAAAATGATGAACAATCATTTCATGAATATTTCTACTCCAACTTAACTCACACAAAACAGAACTTCTATATGAATAATCTCCAAATTCTAACATCCACCCTTTTATAACCTCTTCAATCCTAAAGATATTCTAATACTTATATATATATATGGTGTATTAGACTTAGGATTCATAAACCTATACTCTTCCCTAAGTATAGGCTCCTAGGCTTGCGCTCAAGGGAAAACCTTATTTGACTTTTTGAAATAAAACTCATATACCGTAGACTATATCCACATTATAAAGGGATCAAGAGTGTACACCCTTAGAGAAAATGTTATCGACTTAGAATAAAGTGTTTAAACGTTACTTCACATGGCCGATTAACTCGAACGACCCCCTATGATTACCGGTTGTGTATAGGTCTTCTGATTACTATTAACATAAAGGTTTTGATAACAAGCTTATCCAAACAAATTGTTTAGCCCCACCTTAACTGAACAATGCCTTAACTGAACGATAACAGTTAGAGTTTGATGGTCCTGTGTATCATGCCATGAATGAATTGTCCTTTACTTCACATTAACTTAGTATGAAACGAAGGGTTTTTTCTGTCAATCATGAGTCAAATCTCTGAACAACCCATTAATGGAGACCCTGCGAGTGTGACACCCGAGGCTATCACTAGACCCCTTGTCCAATACGATCACGCCATCTCTGCCCCATCACCTGGCCCGAGCCAGTCCTCGTACTACCACCATTAACTCTTCATAATAATGGTTTACAGGAATAGATGAGTTTTCATTTTCACAAAGTCGCCAAAGTAGCTCTGCATTTTTTCTCAGCAAGGGAGGTCGGCGACTTGGAGAATTTTTACCCGGTGGAATCATGCAAATATACCCGACTACCCTGGTAAGTCCATAATGCTCTTGTGTTCTAGTAGTTGGATGGAACCTTTAGGGTTTCGTTATAGTGGAAGAAAACACTCTGTACTATAAAACTTTTACGACTTTTAGTGAAGGTCTTTCCCATTATCGTTATTCCTTTCTTAACTCCCTGGACTATTCTCGGCCCTGGATAAGTAGACTTCTCTTTTGTTTTATTCTAAACCCTTTCTAAAAAAGACTCGGTGCTTCACCTTCTTGTTTCCGACTTCAACGATTTTGCACAATCATTTATCTGGGTTAATGTATAGGTATTTTACTCTTAGGGTTTTCGTTGTCCCTCTACTTTTTTTTATGGGTTCCCTAATTTTATGCACGGTGACCTTGTGTTGCAAGTTATACTTTGATCGGGTGAAACAATTTCCTTTTGATAATGTATTATGATGTTTCTTGCCTCTGTTGGGTATTGTCATACTGATTTTTTCTTGGGAATCCAACATTCTGTAGGTTCTATGAGACCGCTAGCGGATTCTTACGGCTGAAATCTCTCTTAAAGGATTATTGTATTTCCATTCGATATATATATATATATATATATATATATAAAGTGGGAATTATGTGTCCCGAACAATTCATTAAGAAGTATTCTGTAGCATACAAATATTTGAGTCTGTGATTAAATTTGGGTTATCGTCTTTCATTCAGATATTATCATTGTCTGTGTATGGTAAATACCAGTCTAAGCCTGGTATTCAGCATGAATGTTAACTCTTTATTTAAACTTTGAGTAAATGCATCCTCTTCAACACAAACAGTCAGTCCATGTTATATTTTGCTAAATGTATTTGACATATAGCGTATAAATCTATGTTCAAAGTTTTTGATACTCTGACTTGATTCATGCATTTGACCTACGCATACCACGAGAACCCCTTTGCAGCTCGGCTTTGCAATTTCTATGGTGTTATTATTGTTTACTTGTTTAATTTTCCTGAAATTTTTTCTTTAATCAATTTGGTAGCCAATCTAATGATGGGACCTTGTTTTGTTGTGAGGGTACCCATCAGGCTTTCAATTTCACTCGTCTCCATTCGGTGTGTCAATGGATCACGATTATGGTTGGGATTTTTCCTGTGAAAATTCAAGATAAGTATTACCCTGTAAGATGATACCTTCGTTGTCTTATCTTTTTAC
Organism: Picea engelmannii; assembly: GCA_009831015.1. NCBI lineage: Eukaryota > Viridiplantae > Streptophyta > Pinopsida > Pinales > Pinaceae > Picea > Picea engelmannii. The sequence continues at coordinate 89,472 of ML779302.1, read as the reverse complement.
CTTTAAAGGTTTAAGTTTGTTTGGTTTCTATTCGACACTAAGAAGAATCGTCTCATCTTCCTTGTAGGTTTACGAATCATTGCGATGGATCATAACCACGCCCCGTTAAAGAAAGGTACCCGGGTTTCCTTTTTTCCACTCTTAAGAGAGTGCCCTACATTTCTAAGGAAAGATATGGTTCTGATCTATAAATAATCATCATGGGCGAGATTGTTCAAGTTCAAAAAGATGGCCGATCCATTAGCTTTGTATCTTCAATTTAAAGAAAAGACACAAGGACCAAAACTTTGTTGTTGTGTAATAGGATGATATGAGCAGGACTATACCATTGTTTATAATTGAATAGTCGACTTAGATGGAAGATATATTAGTCAATTCTTTGTTTCATTCTAATACTTATATAGAAGTTGGAATGATTTTATTATTTGTTAATAAAGCTATTTAATTCGAACTTATCAAAAAATAGGTGCATACAAATTATAGGGTTTGAGAATCTTTGTCTTTCGACTCATCGGGCTTGCACTCCTCTAGTATTTCATTCTAGAACTTCGTTTGCGATTAGTTATACTATTCATTTTCCATTATATTATTTTGAGAACTTTGTTTATGACTAGTGAGACTATTCGCTTTCCATCATTTCATTTCCAGAACTTTGTTTATGATTAGTTAGACTATTCGCTTTCCATCGTATTATTAGCACTTGGAGGTATGCATACATTAGGCATTTCAACGAGTCATGCAAATTGGTATAGTTTTG
>ML779302.1:55634-88630 GCA_009831015.1 Picea engelmannii | reverse complement strand
TGTATGTAATCATTCCAACAGTAATTTAATTCATTAGAGAAAAATCGTCCAGAATTGAGGGATGACTCACAGAGATATGTTTGTACGTATAGGTACGTAAAGGTTTTAAATCTCATATTTACTTCCATAATAGCATTTGCGCAGTCTAAAGTTCACTTGCAAAATGGAATAACTAGATGTATATGATTCACCGATCTGGTAGTGATTTCTGACACAGTAAATTGAAATAATATTCTATTTAACACAGATATATATCCTAATACATTCCATAATTCAATTCAATTCTATCCAAGATACATAAAAAGGTTTTCTCAACGTCTATAATTAAACTGTAAGAGTTTGTCCTACATTTCATTTCATCCCATCAGAATTTAATAAAACAGAGCAATTCAGTCATATTTAAACAGAAGAAATTATATCAGCCAATAATTCAAATAACATTTGGACATAGAAGGAGTAGATAGACATATCTGAACAATTTTTGAACCATAAATGGAATAACCAAGTTCCTCCCAACCTTAGAACAAAACAACCAATTTACTTGTCTCATTAACCCCCTAGCCTGATCATGAATCCATGAGGGCGAACTCAGAACTCCTCCTCAACAATAGTCCTTCTATTTTAGTATCTTCCCCTTGCCTCACACTCAAAAAGAAGTTTTCATAATAGCAAGAGATAATTATTTCCCCAACATACTAGGCAGTTTCCTACCTCCTCTCATATGTTATATATCCAAAAGCAATAGTGCCTAGGTCTTTTTCCCCTTGGGAATTTTAGCATCTTTCCAATTCCCTGATTTTTAGGGGCTGCCAATGGCCAAATACTTTATTTTTCACTTGTAACATTCATCTCTGAGGTAGTTCCAACATGTTCGCCACTCATAGAGTCATGGTCAACTGATTTTAACCTGGCTGTTCCATTTGTCCATCAACAATAATTATAAAAATATTTGTTTCTTACAAGTGTCATAGTCAAAGAGTTAGTTGGGTCAAATCATATCTTTGCCCAACAGTCATAATCTTTATTTACAATTAACTACATTCGAAATTCAGAATTTCCATAAATGGCAATAATTTTACAATTTCGAATTTACCAAAAACGGAAATAAATTCCTAAGCAATGTCAGCCTTAAAAATAATTTATTTTGGGGGATGTTACAAGAGATGTGAAGTTTGAGGAGAACTTAGCATCTAGGAGTAATTAGGAGTCATCAACAGTGACATAGGACAAGGAGCAACAGTCTCTGAAGGATGAGCAACAATCAACAATTCATACTTTAGGTGGAGAGAAGGATTTATCCCCTTCCAAACCTGTCAAGAGACCCAGGTGGCCAGTACAAACATTGAGGGATGTTGGTGAGGCTCCTCGGAGTGTGGGAAGAGAGTGAAGGCCTCCAAAGAATTTTATGAACTATATGGCGCTTATGAGTAGCATCATTGATGTTGAGCCTTCCCATTTTGAGGAAGCAGGAGATCACCGAGTATGGCAGGATGTCATTGTAGAGGAGGACACCTCTATTATGTGGAATGATGTTTGGGACATAGTGTTGATACTGGGGGGAATATTAGTTGTGAGTTCTAGGTGGATCTAAAAGATCAAGCATGTTGTAGATGGTAGCATAGAGAAGTTCACAATGAGGTTTGTGGAGAGAGGGTCCTCCCAAAAAGAGGGAGTGGACTACGAGGAGACATTTTCTCCAGTCATCGGGTATGATTTTATTCGATATTTTGTTACTATTGCTTTAGTTATGAAGTGGAGGATACATCAGATGGATGTGAAAAAAGTGTTCCTGAATGGGATTATTGAGGAGTAAGTATACATAGAGAAACCTCAGGGATTTGAGGTACATGGGAGGGAGTCTCATGTGTGTAGACTTAAGAATTCCTTGTACGAATTCAAACAGGCACCCAGGGTGCGGTGTTCCAAGATCGATAGATACTTGTAGAGTATGGGATTTACCAAGAGTGAGGTGGATCCTAACTTGCACTTCATACTTCTTGGAGAGGATCATCTCATATTGGTTTTGTATCTTGATTATTTATGTCTCATGGGTGCATAGGAGCTTATTGTAGGGTGCAAAGAATATTTGGCTAGTGATTTTGAAATGAAGGACATTAACTTTATGCATTATTTATTGGGGTTATAGGTATGATGGGTATCAGGAGAGATATTCCTTGGACAAGGGAATTATGCAACATATATATTGAGGAGATTCAGGATGAAGTATTGTAAAATGATGGCTACATCTATGATTACCAATCTAAAGAAGATTGACACTTCATATTCAGAGTTGGTGGTCCTAGGATATACAAGCAGATGGTAGGGTCCTTGATGCAATTGGTCAATACCAAGCCATATATTTGTTTTGTTGTGAACACCTTGAGTCAGTTCATGGTAGAGCCAAGGAAGGTGCATTGGATCACAACAAAGAGTGTGCTCATGTACTTGATATTTATAGTGGAATATGGATTGAGATATCTTGGAGGAGATGGAATAGAGTTGCAGGGATATATAGACTCGGATTGGGAAAGCAGTGCAGTAGATAGAAAGAGAAACTTGGGGTATTGATTCATCTTGGGATCAACAATGATTACTTGGTTCATCAAGCAACAAACTTATGTAGCACTCAGTTCAACAGAGGCAAAGTATATGGTAGAAAGTATGGCTAGTTGTGAAGCCATTTGGCTTCACAAATTTCTTACAATTTTATTTCGTTAGGAGTTGGAGCCTACAATGATATACTGTGATAATCATAGTTGTATCAAACTCTCTGGGAATCCAGTATTCCATGATAGGTCCAAGAATATTGAGATCAGATATCACTTCATTCAGGATAGGATCTAGAAAGGAGAAGTGAAGCTTCAGTATATTTCCATAGATGAGCAGGTTGCAAATATTTTGACCAATCCCTTGGAGAAAGGGAAGTTTGTATTCTTCAGAGATGGACTTGGAGTGGTGTAGAATACCTTCCTCACTAAGAGGGAGCGTTGATGTTAGTGGTAGCATCAAACATGTATTTCTGCACATTTATATGTGTCTAGACATATGGAAATCATTCAAATCCTTCTACTCTTGAATTTACTTTAATTAAAGGAATTATTAAAGCGGATTTATTTTATTAATTAATTATGTAATTAGTTAATTGAGTTATTTAAGAAACATGCTAAAAGTACTTAGCATGCAACATGTAATCTAAATCTCAAGTGAGCGTGCGAAGTAATCTCAACCGTAGATCACTTTTGAGATTAGAAATAGATTATAACTCATGATTATAAAAGCAAGTTTAAGGTCAAGGAGAAAGACACTTGACATACATGTGAAAGATTCAAGGAGATCTTGGATAAGGAAGGAGAAGGAATTCCATCTAAAAATTGGGTCAAGGAGAAGAGAGAACAAAGGCCTACACAGGTGGGTTTTAATTTGAGGAAGCCACAAGAGAGTGTCGGATCATACAAAACTTGTCGTACAAGTTTTATGTATGAATGCATGGTTCATAGGGAAGTGGATCACGTATATACGCAATTCACAAGAAGTTGAATCACATATGCCTCGAAAATCATGCCAAAACTAGTCGTACAATAGGTCAGACCTTTCCAGGTTAGTCTGCAGTTGTATTTCTCTCGGTGGCCCATCATCCCTGTTACGGGAGCCCTAATTTTAGCATAATAAAATCATTCTCAACACTATTTTTCCCTCTGGTGTTTTTCTATGGGTTTACACCCAGAAACGTTGGTGTTCTTATGTGTTTGATTTGATTTCCTTATTTATGTGTGTGTTTCATGTTTAGTTGATTACTCACCTGTGCTTTTAGTAGATAAAGTGATTTTGTTTTGAGCTAATTGTCAGGTGTTGAGTAATAGAAATTTTAACATGGTATCATAGAATACCAAGGGTTGAATCCACAAGAAAATCAACATCTAGGGATACCCCACTCTAAGAGCCCCTACAATTGTCTTATGTCAACCTTGTTGTATTTAACTAATATCCTTTTCATGTTTCTGCTACAAGAATGTTTTTATTCCCATTGAATTAGGAATAGGCTCTTGATGGGGTGAAATACTAGCCACCCAAACAATTACTTCCCCCATGTAGGTCTCCCTCCTTGTGTCAAAGTATCAACCTCCCCTATCTATTTCCTTATCATTTAAACCAAACCCTAACCCAATCAAGATACTCTCAGAGTTCCCTCAAGTGTCAAAACCGCCATCATAATATACATGATTTTCTTTTTTCCCTTCCATTTATGGATTATAGCCATCCATTGGAATTAGGATTTGTTTCCCCTTATCTAAACCCAACCTTGCCTTTGGATTTCTAGGAATTTCCTTAGGGATCATCCATGCTTCCTAGGAAATCAAATTTTCTACTAATTGATAATTGATAGGTGGATCACTTGGAAGTAGGTCTAACTTAATTTTTTTAGTGTCCTTCTAGTCAATTGGATTGTGTTTGGATTCCATGGTGATAAGGACTTCGATGTCCTAAATCACAAGCTTTGGAATTCTACTACAATTTTAACCACCAATTTCCTCTATTACATCCTTTTTGTGATCCTTAAATTTCATATCTTTGAACTATATAGTTTTTTCATCCGACCATGACGCTAGAAATTCCATTGACTTAGACTACAAAAATATTTCCTTCTCTCAAGACCCTATCAATTCCTTGACTTATTTCCTTTTACATACCATCCTTAAAAATGGAGAGGTAAAAGATTGCATAATATGACCATGGTAGTGGCATTTTACACATCTAAAAGGAACATTGGAGTAATCTGACACTTGCATATACATAAAACTACCTATAACAATATCCAAGTTTTTGAATAAATCCTCACAAATATCTATCTCAGCCATGAATCTAGCCACCATGATGTAAACACTTGACTTGAAAGATGTATCAACAAGTATCATTTGTCCAAACAGATTCCCAATATCCCCAATTAATTTCGCTAACAAAAATTTCATCGTCAAACTGAGCATCTTAACCCACACTAAAATTCTAGTGAGCGCTTCAAACTTGGGGTTGAAACATGGATGTTAAGGTTTTAGTGAAAGGAAAGTAGTGCCCAAAAACCATGAACCACCAACTTTGGCACTGCATCCTTTTCTGAGAGAAATGTGAACCCTATCCATCCCTTCAATAGGATCAAAAAGAAAATTCCATAATCGATGACCAGTTCCCAAACCTTTTGAATCCACAATTTCATAGATTCCTTCGAAATTTTATGACCTATGAATACCAGGGCCTACTCAACTCAAATATCCTTATCGATGACCATATTTATCTTCAAGTGTTTTCTCTTAACCACCTTTCAACTTTTCGCATGTAGCTTCTCCTCAATCTTCACCTTTTCACAAGAGAAACCATGGCTACCAACATTCAGTTAGTCAAAATCCAAGACGTTTCCAATGAAATCCGCACATGTTAAGGCGTGATGGCACAATGTAACTCTGAATTGTGCCATATGCTTATCTTCATATGTAATATCAGTCGCCTCCATAAACATTTCACATACAAACCAATGGTGTTTTGGGTCTTCTTCGCCTTTATAGACAGGGATATGATTGAGTCCCATTTTGAATTACTTGGTGGGGATACTTGGTTTTCTTAGTGCTTGAGTTATTACTACTTTCAACTATGTCATCGAATCTTCTGGTCAGGTTTTTTCTGCATCCAACGAAGGGTGATACTCAAGGAATAAGTGTTTCTTCTTGAGTACAAAATATGTGTCCTCAGTTTGGGAACTTTGATATTTGTATTCGACCAACCGTCATTCCAATGGTTACGTTGTTTCTAGATTATAGTTAATATCTTCTCTCGAGATTATATGTGGCAAGGGGGTCGAGTAAGTGAGGTCTTTGATTTGAATAATCATATTTTCAACTTCATTTCATTTAGCTCAACAATCAATATGTCTCATAGGTTTCATCGGTTGTTTGTTCTGTACCATAATCTTGTCGATTGGTTGTCGATATTTATCCTTTGTTGGAAAAATGATCTTATTCTTAGACTGGTTTCTGGTGTGGGAGACATATGTAAAGTTGGTCCAGATTCTTCGTAGTCCATACTTTTTGGTTTGTCAACTAGTTGATGGCGGTTCAATTGTGTGTCGTCATATCTGTCGGGTGTCACTGCGACTGTTGTTGTTGCTAACTATGATCGATCTTTTTCTGACCCAAATTTCTCACGCACTCTGACTAGCTAACCCTCCCCTAACATATTTCTATTCTACTTTTTATTTTTCCACTAGTTATGAAGTTCTTATCGTTAATGTTGTCTTTTGTCTCATTCTTTTTTTGGATATCTGTGGATTGCTTATGGGATTTTATGACAGTTGGGCTTGGGAAACACTACTTCTTATTTTTTATGACATCTCACAATCTTGACCGACCCCCCATTTTCGACCCGACTTACTCTAATTCGAGAGCATTGGCCATCGTTATTTCTTCAAGAAGTAATCCTAGGCTTCTCTTGTATCCTTGCACTTTGCATCAAGAAAAGCTTCCCACCTTTCATCTCTTTCTTGGAAGTTGTTATTCGGTAACGATATTACTATTCTTGGTCGATATTCGATGATATCGTCGACTCCCTTGTCGAGAATAAATTTGTGAAGAAGTGTTCGAACCGTGCAAAAAAACCGTCATGCAATTCAGTGTAGAATTTCTCTTTTATTTTGACTAGGGATGTCCGATCTTCAACGACTTGTTCTGAAATATAATCTTTGATAATTTGTTCGTTCCAGTCATGCAAGTTCGTTCTTCCTCCATTCGTCAACTTCATGCCTAAATCCTCATTAGGTTTCAATCTACGCATCACTTGATTTGTTGATGTGTTGAAACAATGCTTCTGGTATAGCTTCAAGAAATCTCTTGTGCACTTTTTAAAATAACCGCAACCTTGCTTCGGCTAGTGAGAGGTTATTTCTTCTTGCATAGTTTCTAATGTAGTTCTCAACTTTGCGCTCCCACCAGTCATGTATGTCATGTTGAGTTATCATTTATGTATACTTCTACATGCCCAAGTTCAGTACTATCGACAACGGAACCAATGTTGTAATCTAAGGGAAAGTAGAAAGTGTTACCAGTAGAACCTTACATAGCCATTATAGAGATACATGCATACACATATACATAGAGATATAGACATACATAGGTAATGAGATCCCAAAGAAGAGTCTTGTTATTATATGATAGAAAGTACAACACAATTACATATATTCTCTCCCATGAAGCTATCTGAGCCTTCATGTGCTTATCTATTTATACCTCTAACAATCAGTTGTAACTGCTTAACTTCCTGGGTTGGTCGGTTAGCAGAGACTCCGACTAACTTCTACTTCTAACTATGTCGATCGACCAACAAGTTTTAAGTCGATTGTCGGGTCTAGTCGACAGGGTCGACTAGCCCCTACAATACTTGGTATGCTAAGATTGACAGTTTCTTTCTTAGGCTTGGTTTCAAATCATGTGAATCTGATCACAACATGTATGTTCTCCACTCCAATGGAGACACTTTATTTGTTTCTATATATGGTGATGACTTAATCATTACCAAAAATAATAATGCTCTCATCTTTAGATTGAAGAAACAACTTGCTAACTCCTTTGACATGAAAGATCTTGGAACTCTACATTATTTCTTAGGTCTTTAAGTATTACCATTGTGTGATGGTTTTTTAATTTCTCAGTCTAAATACATAATGGATTTGTTGACATGTTTTAAGATGGCTGATTGCAATCCTTGTGCCACTCCTTTTCAGTTTGTAGTGAATCTTGCTAAAACCTATCAAACGCCCATTGTCGATGCTACTCTCTATTGACAATTGGTTGGCAATCTTATTTATCTTACTCATAGTCGACCTGATATCTCTTTTGTTGCTAGTGTGGTTTCTCGGTTCATGCATGATCCCAGAGAAAGACACTAGAAAGCAGTCAAACACATTGTTTGATATCTGAAGGGTACCACTAACTTTCGTATCCAATATTGTCGTAGTTCAGATTCCCTAGTCGGCTTCACCGACTCTGACTGGGCTGGCGACGAAGATGACCATAAGTCCACTTATGGGTATGTGTTTCACTATAGCACTAGACCTTTGGTGTGTTCATGCAAGAAATAGAAGGTATTCTCCTTGTCGACTACATAAGAAAAATATTGTGGTACTATTAAATAGGTAATGAAGCAGTTTGGATTCGTCAACTTTTGGGCGAGATTGGATTTCTTGTTCAAACCTTGAATACAATATTTTGTGATAATTAAAGTGTCATTCTGGTTGTTGACAACATTATTGCTAACAGTAAGATGAAACATGTTGAGCTCCATACTCACTATTTACAGCATTTGGTTCATGATGACATTGTTTCTCTTGAATACTGTCGCACTGAAGATCAAGTTGTTGATATATTCACCAAAATTTTAGCTAAATCCAAATTTATCAAGCTTCGCACCTTGCTTGGGATTCAGGAAGCTACAATTATGGGGGATATTCAAGTAATGTAATTTCATCTCCTGAATTCCCAGAGATGTGTGTTGATGGGGGGGGTGTTGGAACATCAAGCATTGATGGTTCATCACACATCTCTTAGGTTCAGTCGGTCGAGAGGTCAACCTAAATCTGGACACAATCAATCGAGCGATTGACTAGCACACCACACTATTCAATCAGGTAGTCGACATTTCTATTGGTCAGAAAATCGACCAGTAGTAGAAGATAGTCAAGCAATAGATTGACCAACCCTGCAATTGAATACAAGTTAGATAGACAGTCGGTGAAATCGAGTCCTTTCAAGCCGACTTGATAGAGAAGATTTTGTGGAGCCAACTCTAACCACTGGCGGTTATATGTGGAAAAGATCTTCTGGATTTTGTGGGAGTTGGTTAGATCTTGAGACTATAAAAGAAGACCCCTTGGTTCATTATCCATATGTTGAATGTGATTTGAGTTTGCACAATAGATCATGCAGATCAAGATGTACAATATGCACTGTGATTTTTTCATCACAGTATGTTGTGCTTAATTGTTGTAACGATATCTTTAGATGCCACCTCTATTTTTCGAAATTTCTTGTCCCTCCTTGATTGTTTGTAGTATTTGGTTCTCTATTTGATATCATGTTCCATTTCATTCCCCAACACTCTCACCTTTGGTATGGAACATTGGATGAGGCAGATCGCACCTTGGTGACTTGCAGATGATTGTACGATGACATAAAGATTTGGTAGGGATCGTTTGTTGATGTTGGAAGATTATTGGTTCAACAGTTCCTAAGGCATGGAAGTTCTTTGAGGTGACTCATTCTACTTAGAGCACTTTGCAAAGTTTGTTGAATCATTTGATGAGTGAGGGTGTGTTGGCCACACTCATCATAGATATTGAGTTACGAAGAGGTGACTTGACAAAAGGAGGTGATTTGAGTACTTGTCTTCATTTGGAGAGATTGTGTAGATAGGTAGATTGTAGCATGAAGAGATTACTTGGGTATGGGCGTTTCTCTTTCTTTGGGGAAACATGGTTGAGGGTGAAGCCTAACCATTCCAAGGCACATAGAAGTAGACACAGCAGCATGGAAAAGTGATGAAGTAGTGAGGAAAAGGCAGTATGGATGTACAACTCTTGGTGCAAAGATTGGCTAATTGTGCCATGAGGTGGACAATGGAGTCAAGTTTTCATAGAAAAAATTGTTTTGGGGTGACTTCATAGTGTAACAAGGTGAGGAGCGACCTTTCCTTGGTTTGAGATCATTGTGCAGATGGACCAAATTGTGATGGATGTGCCAGTAGGTTTGAAGCACAACACTTAGACATTGTAGAGGATCTCCTTCATGAAGATCGACAATGGAGCCAATAGTGAAAGAACAATGAAGATGAAATAGAAAATATGAAGTTCAAGCATGAGGAAGTGCATTCTCATGAGTTGGGCACAACATTTGGACTAGCTACCCAATTAGTCCATTGCATGGGGGAATTTAATGTGCGAAGACATGCCAGAATATTTTGAACTATGGGCACATCAACAAGATCACATGAGTTCAAAACTTAGGAAATTTTTTGAAGTGAAGTGGGTAGCAGTCAGTTGTAGTAGGTAGCAACAACAACAAAAGAATCAAACCACAACAAAGAAGAAACATTGTAGCAAGAGAGTGCAACAGAGTTGGGTGACTTCCATCCTTAGAGTTGGGTGAAGTGATTGCATTGACTCAAGCAACAGATTGTGCGAAGTTGGATGCATTATAGTTTGGTTTGTGGAAACTTGGGGTTTCCACTTTGGCAGAATTTGGGGTTTTTGGTTGGCATGAAACTTGGGGTTTCCTATAGACTTAGTTGTAGCAGAGGCACAAGTTCGAGCAGAGACTTGGAGATCACATATTTTGTGGATGTTACTGGGGACGGAAACAACTTGACGTGGGGGGGGGATGTAAGGTCTTTGGCTAGATGGGGCTTGCATAAGTATGAAGTGACCAAGAGATTGGGGCACACCGGCATGAGGGACGCACCAAGGTTGGGTGCATCGGTCCCAAGCGGCATGATGGTTGACGATCGTATGGGTTTGTTTGAGAAACTGGTTCCATGAAGGGGCGCAACGATTAGTTTGTGTGATCAAGTCTGCTAAGTGGTGCAATAATTCATTTGGAAATGGGTTCACGAAGGGGAGAAACACCCCCAAAGAACATGATGGTTCACGATGGTGACTTTTGGAGTCCCTATAAGAGAACAAGGGAACACAACCAAGGAATGAATATTTGAAGACAATGAGAGAAAGAAGAGCTCTATGGTTATGAGGAAAATGAAGAGGGGTGACCTCCCTCAAGGAGCCAAGTCGCTCCACTTGGGACGACTTGTGCTGCCTTGAGGAGAATTTTTTAGACAGATTTGGGTGAGCTTCTCTTGGGATAGTTTTGGGGAATTCTGGAAATGCAAGTCTGTTGGAGGCATGTGTAAGGTAGAACATAAATATGTGAAGTTTGCAAAAATGTTTATGGCATGTTTGAGGTGCACTGTAGAAGGATGCGAAGACGGTTGCGACAAAGAGTCTTGGTGACAGATCTGTGTATGAGCATCTTGGTGAGGTGGGGTGAGTTGTTTGACTTTGCCAAGTTGTAAACTGAGTCAGTAGTGCTCATGTTGTAACTATTATGCAATAACAAAGACTTAGTTGAGTGTTAGGTATGGTTCGTGTCACCTGCACTATATATGTGTATGTCTTTCATTTGTTCCATTGTTGTTCTCGTGGCTTCTCATGTTCATGGATGTATGCTTAAAAATGACTAAGTGTTAAAATTGTTAACAAATGTCTAAGTATACAAGAGTTGCACTAGAGTAGGAGTGTGGCTCGTTGGTAGCCTAGAACGGAGTATGGGTATGCTCTAAGTGAAGAGGCGTAGTCGAGATGAAGTAACCTTTGTATTTCCAAATATCCAAGTGAGAAACATCGCGGTGTCGCATGCCCTCAAGAAATGCACCATCACAAGACTTGGCTAAGTGCACTGTGGAGACATGACACCCTCAACATTAATAAATTTAACATAATCTATACCTATCACACTAGAATGAAGTTGTCTTGTTTTTTTTTTAATATGAAACTTCTAATCACCATGGTCCAACAACTTTACCATGTGAAGAGATGGTATATTAAAATATGTCCAAACCATCCATTGGATCATCCGACTAATCCGCAGAGTTCCTCTTCCATTGGCTAGGATTTCCTCAACCCCTTCACCTTTTGTCCATAGATTCCATGTCATTACTATTACTATAACCACAAGAAATTTAATATATATATTCATATCTTTACATATGCATGTCTGCTGGTAAATAATAATGTGCATGGGCTTGAAGACGGAACCACTGAAAACAATGGCTTGCACAGACCACAAGCTACTACTCTAAAAATGGGATTTCCTCGTTGATTTCCAGCAGAGAGATTGCGAACTCAAGCTGGAAATGGAAACTATAGCTATGTTCCCTTAGCCATCAATTTCCTAACTTGCCAACCTTTCCATCTTTGCATATATGAATTAAAAAAAAAATTCTCATCCTTCGCTCATTCAGAAACTAATACACACACGCACTCTGTATATATAGTTGGAAACCAAACCTCAGGCCTCTCTTCTGTCAACTCGAGCCAAGTTTCACACGAGCATTAGCTCTAGAATTTCTATCGCTCTGTTTAACTTTTGAATAAATCTAGACTTACTTCTATGATAGATGGACCTCTATTTAAGTCTATAATTCCTTGGCCAATCGAGCAAGGATGGAACTGCAGGCATCAATGGAACTATGTGTTAGTTTCCAGTGTTGGAACTTTAATCAACTTTTTCTCGAATCTGGCAAAGAGATTCTTGACAATTGGCCTCGACATCCTTTCTTTTTTTAGGTAGAAAAAGCAGTCTCACTGCTATTCTATTGAGAATCAAGTGAAACTATCAAAAATACAGATTGTGTTTACATTGTACTTTTGTCCTAGTATTCCTCAAAACAGGTTATGAGAAATCCATGAGTTCTTCAAAATTTGTCTTCGATACATATAAATACTAAACCAACCTAAGATTTTTCCTTTCTGTCCATTAATATACATTAATTCCATCAAAACATTGACCAAAAGTTCAGTTAAAAATTTTGTGAACATGAATGTAGTTGAGTCTTTCAAAATTGACTTGCATCTTTCTAATTCTCTTGCCACGGCCTAAGAAGTAAACAATTCAATCTTGATTCACCTTTTATCCAATCAATAGTTGTTTTGGAATCGCCAACGACCATCAATCTGCTCAAAGATAATAGGGAAGAAAGATGTAGCAATCCCCATAAACCTTGGAGCTTAGCTTTCATATTGGATCCTTCTCGTCCAACAAAATATGCTTTGTAAAAGTGGACACTACTAAATTTAAGGTATAATCCAATACCACACCTATTTCGTGAGGCTGCACCATCGAAGAACCCAATTGGTGAGTCATCAAAATAAACTGGACTTAGTATATATTCCAATCTATCAGGCTTTGTCTCATCTTGAAATTCCTGTATAGAAAGAAAAATTTGTTTTGCTATGAATGTATCTTATCTAACCCAGTTTTCAAATAACATCTTATTCCGGTACTTCCAGATGCCCCATATCACAATGAATGGAATATGTCTCAACCTTGGATATTTAATGAACCATTTAAGGAGGTTATATTCCAATTCCTGTTCTCCCCATTCCATGGATCATTAGATGAGAAAGAATCTATTTCCACATAAATTTAGAAACAACACAATAAGAAAAGAGATGTTCTGTTGAATCTTCAGTGTTGAGACATAAACTGCAAGTTGAAGGCCCGATTCCTCCTCTGCGCTGATAATTAACCCCTGTGAGTATACAATCCATCAAACATAACCATATAAAGCATATGAACTTACACAGAACATTTACCTGCCAGATAGCTTTGAAACACCATCGACTTTATCCCTTTAAATTTGAATATAATATGGATTGGTAAGCTAACTTGGCAGAGACAGTTCTCGAAGTCCGGTTCCATGACTAGACGAGCTTATCACGGGAGTCATTTAAGGATATCCCATTAGTTCGAAGAGCGAGGATGAAATTGTTCCATTCCAAGGCTAGCTCAAATGATAGCTTAAGTTGATGAGAGTCAATCCAAACTGTCAGGGATTTTGAATCATTATGGATAGCATCTTGGGCTAGTGAATAAATGTTCTTATTATGTAGATTAGAAATAAGATGATATGAAAGAAAACATAGGTCATTCCCTCCAACAAAGGCATCCAGGCCTAGAGAGATTTCAGGTATTTTTTCCTAAACACTGAACTCCACAATCTGTCACCGAAGAGCCCCCTCCAGCAAGATTTTATAGCTAAGGAGAGAGAAAAACACTTTAAATTCCTTAAACCCCATCCTCTGTTCTCCTTTGGTAGCGCTATCTTCTTCCATTTAGCTAGATGGAACTCGTTTTGTTTTCTGGCACCCCTCCATATAAAGTTTAAAATTAGTTGTTGTATTCTATGCATAGTGGTCACCGGAATCTTAACCAAACTGAGCTAGTACACAAGAATACTTTGCAGAACTTCTTTTGCTAAAACAAGTCTGCCGCCAAAGGAAAGCCATCGAAATGCCCAACAACCAATTCTCTTCTCAATTTTTTGAATGATCCAGTTCCAGTCAGCCACTCTATGATTTTTTGCCTTTAGAAAGTATCCAAGATACTTCATTCCTTCCTCAAAATTTAAAAACATAATATTAAAATTTGTCCTCAATTTACATACTAACTCTGGATCTATGTTTTGAGCTAGGAAGCAAGATTTGTGGCATTTGATGATCATACCAGAAGCTTTACAGAAATTCCCTAAAAGTGTGTGTAAGAGAGACCATTCTTTATAATTTGCATCCTCGAGGATGAGGATTTCATCAACAAATAGTAGGTGTGATATAAAGTCTCAACAACTACATTTAGACCTTGGAAAGATCCATTTTCTACTGTCTTTTTTATCTGTCTACTTAGGCATTCAATAACAAGAAGGAACAATAGTGGTGAAAGAGGATACCCCTATCTCAACCCTCGATGGATTTTAAAAAACGAAGTAGGAGATCCGTTTATTAGCACTACCATACTTACGTTGGTAATGCAAGCCATAATCCATTGTGTTACTTCCCACTTAAGCCCTATCTGGATGAGCAATAATCTCAGAAATTGTCAACTTACATTATCAAATGCCTTTTTAAAATCCAACTTAAGGATGACAGGACTTAGTTTCTTAGTTTTAACTGTGTGGAAGCATTCCTCGGCTAAACCAACATCATCAAAAATCAATTTGTCCTCCAGGAAACCAAATTGTTCTTGAGATAAACAAGAGGCCAGCTTGTCCTTAATGCGGTTTGCAATTATCTTGGAAATCACTTTATATGCAAAGTTACATAAGGCAATGGGTCTGAATTCATTAGAGGAAGGTTTTCTCACCTTTGGAAGAAGTGTGAAAAAGGTAGCATTGAGTGTGCCTGTAATGAAGATTGAGACTCTGGATTCCTCAACGACCAAGAGAAGGTCCTTTTCCATGATATCAAAGAAGGATTGGAAGAGCTCTTGTGTCCACCCATTCGGGCCAGGGCTCTTCTCTTTTGGCATTTTGTTAACTGCAAACTCAATTTCTTCAATGGAGACCAATTTCCCTATTTCATCACTCTCTACGTCAGAGAACATTCTAGGAACATATTTTACTATATGAAACTGGTTTCTCATGTCTTCTACCTCGGTAACACTTGTCTTCTACCTCGGTGACACTGTATTGGATCTGAAAAAAATTATAAGCATATTTATTTATCTTCGTTTCACTGGAGAGAATTGCCCCATCATCATTGGATATATCCCATATTGTATATTGGTTCCTCCTCTGTGTAGCATATTTATGAAAAAAAATGGTGTTTTTATCCCCTTTCTTCATCCAGAGAGATCAACTCCTGAGCCTCCGCATTGATTCTTCAATAGCTAAAATATTTTATTTCATAGTCTTCAGGGCTCTCAATAGGTTTAACTCATCCGGCTTGAAATCCTTTTCTTAGAAGCTCATCTAATGAAAATATGATATCAAGAGAGGTCCCAGTGAATTTCCTATAATATCTAGAGTGCCCCAACATGATTATAATATCTGCATGCTGAAGAAAAGTCAATTTTCTCATCTTCATTCTCTATAGTCTTCTCTTCTAAATTATTTATTTTATAAACCATATTCAATGGTATAGTCTTCTCTTCTAAATTATTTATTTTATAAACCATATTCAATGGCTTGCGTGTAGGTGTCAGGTGTCATGATGTGGATTCTTCTTGTTTATTTTATAAACCATATTCAATGGCTTGCGTGTAAGTGTCAGGTGTCATGATGTGGATTCTTCCTGTAGCAACTTTTTTTAAGACTACATTTTTAATTGAATTCAACTACTCATATATACATCTTTGTCCATGTTGAGTCTAAATGGATATGGTTTGTTTTTTTAGTATGTGAATGTATGCCAATTTTCAACTTATATCTCCCATCAATCAATTCTTCCAAAAATTCCTTTTGAGTTGTAGCTGGAACAAAAAAATTCAATTCCTTATAAAATCTTTCATAGTTTCAAGGTGTTTTGCTTTCTTTAAGCTACCTTATTACAAGCATGAACATGTAAGGGCCTATAATTTTTGAATTCAACTCATAATAATAATTATTATATCAATTTTTATCAATTTTTTCATTATTTAATTTAATAGTTCTTTAAATTTTTTTATTATTGTTAGTTTTTTCATTTTTCTACAAGCATGTTAAATGTAAAGAAGTACCACAACATATTGACAACTTCAATTGTTCCATGTGAACCAGTACAAAAGATGGAAAAGATCCTTGTTTTATGGTCTAAATGGATTAACATATAATGGGATGTATTTATGAAGTTGACTAGATTAGTTAGGCTTTTGACATGGTCAAGAATAACCATTATGCATTATATAAGTATTTTTTTAATGATACGAGTATAGGTTAGTGATTAATGGAGGAATGAATGATGAATCAATCAAGTAAGCAATTAATTGTTTTTTCTTGGGTTATTGAGAACTATTTGACTATTGCATAATAGAGTTTTGTACTACTATCATGTTGTTGTTATGAACTACCCATATTCCTATTGTGGGTGTGAGTGTGTATTGGATATGGATGTTGCTATGGAGTAATAGAAGTTCCCTCCAACTTTCAAAATGTGTTATGATCCTTTATATGGATTATTAACATGTTGATAACTATATTAACCTTTTGTTACATAAGATATATGTCATGCTATGAATCTGCATATGATATTATTACTATAGAGTTGTATAACAGTAGTATAGCTTTTGTTATGAATGGATGTTAGGTCTGAATTGTTAACTACTCATATCGTAACTAACTTCCCTATCCTTCGTATCAACATGTGTTTTAGGTGAGACCATCCCCTCCCAGGGTTTAAAAATACCAGCACTAGACTACACTCGATCTTTGGAAAACCCTAGTCTCCAAAAAGAGCCAACAAATGGTTTTGTTTCCATAACTATATTGTGAGGAACCCTTGTAGGATAAGACAAACATTTTTAAAATCACAAATCAGAATTTGGTTTGAAAGTAGGTTTAAGGATTTCATTGTGTAGGAAGCAAAGTTGCGCAAATAGAACTTTGATAAGTGTAAAGAAATAGTTCTTTTATGTTGATGCTAGTAGGGATGATTATGAAATCTTTTGGGTTGAGTTCTAAGTAAGCCTTTACAAATTATTGAAGAAACTTGAAGAAGCACCAAAACATACTCAAAGGGAGAGGAAGAGGATAGAATGTGTTAGCTCCCAAAATGAATCCATCACTATGGTTGCATTTTGTGGTTGATAGCATGGCTATTGGTAGTTTTCTCAAATTTGGTTTTGAGTTTTTCTAGTAGCAAGACTTAGGTTTTGATTTTTGTCTTAAAAATAAGACGACCCATAAAGGTCTTCTCTTTAAAATTTTCATAAAATGCTTTCAACAGCTAACGTGTGTTTTAAAGATGATGGTTAGCTGGTGAAAGTGGTGATTTTCAACAGCTAAGGAGCATTTCTCATGGGTTGTGCATTGGTGAAAGCGACGATTTTCAACAGCCGAGGAGCATTTCCCACGGGCCATTTGCTGGTGAAAGAGGGAATCACGTGTGTTTTATCCGCATTTTAAAAATCAAATGATGATACGATCAACCCACGTCATGCAATCAAGTATGATGCATTGGTGAAAGTGGATAATGATGGAGACTTGGGTTTGCACGTCTAAATCGGATTACAAAGCGGATCTTGTTCAGTAACACATGCTTCACAATCATGGCATCGGAAATGTCGAATTTGAATCCATTATCGTAGGTACAGGAGCTGTACTACTTGGCTGACAACATCAAATCGGCTCATCACTTCCCCAACACACATCACTCACAAATGTATGCTAAGTTTCTAATGTTGAAAGACAAAGCCGAGTGCTTTCACCAGCGCAAGACCTCAGCCCGAACAACAGTTTGTAGTGTTTGGTGTGAAGAATCGTTTGGGATTTTGAATCGCAAATGACAAGGAAACGCAGTGGCTCGTTATTGAGAAAAGAATTGGACAGTCTATCCTTCCTACAGGCGCACCCAGAAGTGCAAAAACACTTCTTAAATGCAGGTTGTATGGAGTATGTCGAGAGGCTACAGAATGGCTGTCACCAGTCAAAAGCAGAGGTTTTTTCTAAAACGTTTGATGGGAATAAGGCCTGTGTTGGGTCCTTAGAGATCATTGTGGATGAAGTTTCCATCGCTGCAGCGACCAACTTACCAAGATCGGGCCAGAGTTGGTTCAAAACGACTGCCACCAAAAACATAAATTTCAGAGCATATTTGAAGGAAGAATTCAGACATAATGCATGGAAGAAGAGCATGCCAGTTTCCCATTTAGAGGATGAGTGGCAGGATTTGTTTAAGGGCATCCAAATCTACATAACTTCAGAAGGCAGGTATGACAAACTAATGTTGTATCATTTCAAGCTCTTAGACCATTTCACAGGTAAAACTCTCCTAAATCTACCTTTCTTCTTGCACAAGATCCTAACTAAGGTCTGTAAAAAGGTTAGAGTTGAACCTCTAAGCATGAAAAACACTCTTTTCCACTTTGGCCTTATTAAATTGATCATTCCGGAGGAGCTAAGACAGAAGGGAAGGACCTGGCAACATTTTCTTTTTTGGGAGGGCATTGAAACTCAAACTCAGCCTGTGGATGAACAGAGGAAAGATGGAAAGAAGCAATTGACTCCTCAAAGCAACTCGAGGAAGAGGAGAACCCTTCCAGGACCTCCAGAAGATAGAATCTCTAGTGTGAAATCTCACAGGTCAAAGAAAAAATTGAATTTTGAAACTACTACAAAGCAGCCTATAGAAAGGAGAACAAACATCTTAAACCTGCCCTACACAGACTCAGAACCAGAGCAAGAAGATGAGATCCCTGCCATCAAGAGTCCTGAACATTCCATTGAGTTTGCACAGAATTGTGAGACCTTTACTCACACCGAAGAAGGGGAAACATCAAAGAGCACTAAGTCAAAGAAAACACAGAAAATCAAGCATCTCAAAGAAGTGATCGCTCAACAGGAGGTCCTAGAGAGGGTAATAAAAGAAAGATACAAGAAGTTGTCTGATAATTTTGCAGAAACCAATTTTGCATTTGAAAAACTGGCTCGTGAAAGTGTCAAGGAAAAGAAGAGGAAACAAAAAATCACCAAAGACTATAACAGTCTATGGTGGCTGGCAAAGCGCCTTAAAAGGAAAATCAGAAAATTGAAGAAAAAGAAAAAATCACACCTAGATTTGCAAGTGCTTGCTCAGGTTGATGTAAACATGCAAGGGGATAAAGCAGAGATACATTGAGTTTTTGGTGGAATCACAGTTTTGGAGCTGAAAGTTCATTTTGGGCTAAGGCAGAGCTTTCACCAGTGCACAACACAATTTTACGACCAATTAGTTGGTGAAAGGCAGCGCTTTCACCAGCTAACCAACGAATCATAAGGTGAGTTAGCTGGTGAAAGCAAAAAAAACATTTTTTGAAAGCTAAGGACGGAGCAGGTCATTTTTCACAGGTTTTAAAGAGGTTCCAGGGTATCAAAGGGATAACAACTTGATCGAAAAAGACTCTACATCAGAGATTCGTGGGAGTTTTTGAGAACCACATGCTAAACTGATTTCCTCAAGTATCAACTATGAACATTGAAGAAATCCAAATGTCAAGACAGGTGCCTTTTCCATGTTTCATAACATCACATATTCCAGGAGCTGAAGAATACAGATGTCAAATTTTGAGATTGAAGACAATTCAAATGCTAGTCTAGTTATTAAGTCTTTGTTATCAAGTTGCTTAGTTAGATTTGAATTGCTATTTTTAGATACAGATCCAAGTTTTTAGGATCTTAAAAACTTATTGTAAAAGGTTGTAAATGCCTATCTTTTCTAAGAGACAAGGGTTCAAACTGGGATATATTTTGTGCTACTGTATAGACTCTTATTTGCAGAAATAAAGTTCAGTTTCCTTTCGTTTTCAATATCATAAATATCCATCTTTCCCTTTCTGTACTTTATTTCAGTTTATTTTAGTTCATGAAGATTGTTATCTCTTTATTGAGCTCATAGACTTGAATTAAAGGATTTCTCTCTATCTTGCATTAAGCCCTACATTCAGTTGTATTTGGCAATCAAGAATAGTGTTCTTCATCCTCTCCTTTCAATTTACTTGATCTGATTATTGTTTCCTGAAAGCACTGTTTCTTTAGATGTATGAGTTGTCTATTACATTGATCATTAAAGACCCCATTGTTCCAAGCATATCTACACATTATTTTTAAGTTACCAAGCATCCTTAGTCTACAACCCTAAGGAGTTTCTTGGAGTGATAACATAATGGATCATCTAGAATTTAGTTGTGCTTCAATGGGTAGACCATCAAATCACTTGCACAATTGATTTATAGTTGTAACCTACAATAGAAGGGTATATAGTGGAGTTTGTTGTATAATCTTATCAATGATTTTCAAATTCAGAGGAAGATTTCAAGAAGGGAGCACATGGGAGGTTGATAGAGTAAATCCCAACTTGGATCAAGATGTCATTGGTTGAAGAAGGCATACTTCCCTTTGGACCTGTGAACATGGTTGAGTAAATACCCCACACTAGGGGATGGTTGGAATAGCATTGGAAATGTTGAAGGGTTAGAAGAATAGGTACGATGGGGGGAATAAAAAATTGGCGAAAGGGATGAACAAGTTTTTAGGAGAGGATAAATTAGGACCAATGTTGTCTTAACCAAATGTGTACAGTGAAGCACAGGAGTGACAAATTGCAGAAGGAGATCAATGACGAAGGAAGCAACAAAGAAAGGTTGTGTGAGTTACAGAAACTAAATAAGCAAGGAGAGTTGACCAACCCATGGTTGAAAGAAAGAGGTTTGATGTTAGAATGAAGTATAGAAAGAGGACATAGGAGTGATGGGACATTGACATGATCTTAAGGATGTACCTGGAGAGGTTTACAAATGGATGCTAAAGTATATATCCATGGAACATATTTTCCTTTAAAAGAACCTGCACTTAATCCCAATTTTGAAGAACCAGAGAATAAAGGGATGGAAGGTGATGTGGATTTAGAAGATGTGCTCACAAATGTGTTTCAACTGTTTAAAGGAGAATAATCCCCCATGTGAATGTGGTACTTATTATCCTCATTAGAGTTTCCTCATCCCGAGCCACACCCTAGTTGCTTTTGAAGAATCAACTACATTCAGTAAATTTTGTTGATTCCAGTTTTCTTTTTCATAGTAGTTAACCAGTGTCATGAGGAAACAGTGGCTAGAATAGTAGTGATAGTCAAAATAAAGCATTAGTTAACCAAAGGAATGGTAATGCATCCCATAAAAAAATCAAAATCAAATTTTATTAGCATAGTCAAGACCTAGACAATTCATTTTGGTTGGAATTTCTTCAAGCAATATGGCCGGAACAAAAGGAGGATATCCATTGAGGTTACCCAAGATTTTAGGTAAAGGCGAAGAAGATGAAAAAAAAACTACTTTCTTTATGAAGCTATTTGGAATGCTAAGGGTACTACCCCAGAAGCTAATATGATAAATTTCTAGACAATTCTTTGGGGTAGAGCTTTGCAATGGTATACAAAGTCCATACATATTCCACAAGGAGTAGAGGTTTTGACCCTAGATGATATAAAACAACAAATCATTTTTGAGTTTTAGAAACCTAAGTTAGAGCAACAAATCATTTCTAAGCTAAAGGATACTAGACAAATAGTGGGATACAATACATTGGAAAATTCTCAAAGGTTTCAATACCTGGTGAGTAGGTTGACTCATCAAATCCAAAATACACAACATAAGGAATGATTCATTGGTGAACTACTTCCTCTAACCATAATTCCCTTTTTACAACAAAGGATTATGACTCCTAGAGAAGTGTTGAAGCATGTGATGAGGTTAGAATCAATGGTGGGGTATATTGGGAATACCCGAGTTATGGCCACTATATTAGCTCTAGATTTTATAACATTCAAATATGAGAGTATTGTGAAATGTACAGAGGGTATGGCCACCCTCCACAACATTGTCCCATTTTAGAGAAGTACTCCTTGATCCCTAATATTGTCCCATTATAGAGAAGTACTGCGGGACTTGATAGAAAGAATGGAGAAGACTTTGTTTAGAGTAGCATAAAATTCTTATCCACAAGGTGGGAAAGGTAGAGATCGAGGACCCTGGGGAGGAAATAGTAGTGGAATATTTTGGCTTATCCAGTGCTATAATTGTGACAAGGTGGTCCACATCACTCATGATTATCCACCTCATCTGTGGCCAAGGTGTACCCATTGTCAATTTATTGGTCATGCCACTGAGGATTGCATTGACTTGATTGAAAATTGGGAAGCTCGTGCAAGGTAGAGGATCACAAACTTAGTAAATTTTGAACTTAGGTTTAATGGTGGAGGTATAGGACCCACCATTAGTATGGTGACTAGAGGAGATATTTAGACTAAGGTGATATACCAATAATATAGCACCAAGGAGAATTCAAACATTCATCACTGGTCTTGCAACAAAAATCCTTCTTGCAAGAATCTATTTAGATGTTTAAGAATGTGCAACCACCAAACACTCTAGAAGTTGTGAAAACACATGTAGCTTGGGTACTAGAGTCAGAAAAAACTAGACAATGTTATGGAATCCCCCCACCAATATAGAGACATAGGTAGCTCAGTTGAAATAGATTTTTATGAAACACCTAGTCGAAGATGAGGATGGGGAGTTTGTTAGTCTACCTAAGAAATCATAGGAGATGATGGGGAAACCCAAGTTGGTTTATTCTCCAATTTAGTTGTGCTTTTCCATCCAGCACCACATATTTCCTATTGTTTGATTTAAGAATGTAGAGATAGGCCTTGTAGAAGTAAATACAATTGTAGACTTTGATGGTATCACGATTGTGTACTAGAGGTATTCCTATCCTTATTTATTACGAATTGAGTGGGATTTTAACAACATTGGCATTGATTTGAAGAAAGAAGACATGACTTTCAATCCTATTGATGGTACCAAAGTAATACAACCTTTAGATACTTATTAAGGTTCAATGAGATTGATCTTACCAAGGACACCTTTAAAGATACTATGTCATATAATATTTACAATCTGATAGTGGGAAAGTGAGAAGATTATATCAACCTTAATGTAGATGGACTTGTTAGTTGGAAAAGTATCCATTCTTTTGGTAATGAGTCTCAAGAGGCAATCTAGAATTAACATGTCTGCAACCATGATATTTCCACTAGATGATGTGCTTTAGTAAAATATTGGATAAAGTTTGAGCTTAGATACCCTCCTATTTATGACAGGACTGGTAATACAAAAGATTCCATCGATGTTATGGAATACATAGTTGTATAAGAATAGTGAGTACTTGCATAAGATATGGTATTAAAGGATACATTTTCTTACTAGTGGGCTATGAATAAGGAGAATCTCAATGCAAGGGTTGTAGTACAATTGGCTATGATACACAAGTTCATTCCCATCTCCCCTGATATCAAATTTCAAGATTTGTGTCTAACTAATGGGAATTTCATGAAGTTTATGGAGTAGTATGAAGGAAAGATAGACTTGATCATCCACACATAGAATTATTTACATAAATGAGGGTAGGAAGGCCTTCAACAAGAACATTAGGTGAATAAATTCATGTATACCTTAGTATCTATTTCCAGGGCTTGGTATCTTCATGAAGAGTCCAAGAGATAGACTAAATATTGGAATATGATCTAGAAGCATTGTTTTGCTACTTTTCCTACACTAGAAAGACTCTTAAAATTACAATCGAGCTTAAGAGTATCAAGTAGATTTTGTACAAATATCAATCGTGGCATTAGTTCCCCACTATGATATGCCCACAACATCACAAGATGGAAAACTTAAGAGATTTGGAATGACAGTTGGATGAACCACTATACTACAGAAAAGTGGGACATGATGATGGATTAGATGACGACCTAGAAGAGTTGCAACATATCTCTTTCTAGGATTCAAAAGGTTCAATAAAAATATAGGAAAATAGTGCAAACACATCTAAGAATCCTTATTAGCAGCCTATGAAGTTATGCAAGATCAACATAAGTAGTGAGGAATGTCCAAAAATCACCTTAGTTGATTATTATTGGGATGAGTAGAACACCTCAAAAGTTGCAGCGCTACTAAAGGGATGTGAGGATTTGTTTCCACAAATATTAACAGAGATGAAAGGCATCAAAGGAGAACTAGGAAAGATGAATATTGGATTTTGGAAGAATGCAAAACCAATTAAACATTTCCCCTACCATCATAACCCATAGGTCAAAGAGAATGTGAAAAATAAGACTAACTATAAGCTTGTTGTAGGTGTGATTTTCCCTATAGATGAATCTAAATGGATCATCCCTATATTGATCCAAATAAATAAAGATACCAAAGATATTATGGTTTGTGTTGACTTACAAGGTATTAGTTCACACATGTCCATGATCCTTTTTCGACTCTCTTCAATGATGAGGTGTTAGATCAAATAGAAGGTAAGGAATCATATTCTTTTATTGTTGGATTATTGGGTTATCAACAAGTCGATATATCATAAGAAGATATTTTCTTATAATCCAATGTCATTTAAGTTGAAGAATTTTCTTGTTATATTTTCCTCTATAGTCATAGTATATTTTTAGGATTATATGTACATTTTTTTTAAAGTTTATTTGGATGATTGGATGGTCAATGGAATATTGAAGGACCATATATCCATGTTGAGATTAATGTTTGACCATTGCAAATAGTTATAGATATTGCTTAGCCTGGGAAGTTTGTTTCTACACACTTTTCAATATATTGTTAGGTCACATTGTTTGTAAACATGGAGTCATGATGGACCTAGCCAAGACTATTGTAATTGTTAAGTTGCCTACTCCAACTAGTGTCAAGACATTACATTTGAATTTAGACCACATTGGTTATTACCAAATATTCATCTACAACTACACCTCTATTGTATAACTAATGGAAAAGTTGTTGAAGAAGTCAGAAGAGAATATTTCTATTAGACTACTCATTGTAAATTTGTGTTTAATATACTGAAAGAAAATATGGTAAGTGCCCCTATTCTGATCTTTCCTGATTCAAATGTAGAGTTTTGTGTACATGTAGACGCATCCAATATTTTTGTAGGAGTGGTACTTACTCAACTAGTGGAAGGGGATCTTGATCACCCTGTCTATTTGGCAAGTAGGGAGTTGTCCCCAGCTAAACAGGACTATACAATCACACAAAGGGAAGGGTTATCCATGGTGTATGGTATGTAGAAGTTTTGCCACTATTTATTAGGAGGTCACTTTCAGTTTTTCACAGACCATGCAACTTTGAAATAGTGAAAAAGATTGTATTGGTAGGTAGGATTTGCAGGTGGTTATTATTGTTTCAAAAATTCCCTTTTGAAGTTATTTTCAAACCATGGAAACATAATGTGGGTCTTAACCACTTGTCCCAAATAGAGTTGTGTGAATCAAGAGGTGCAATGGATGATTAGTTGTTAGATGTATATTTATTCTAGGTTGAAGCTATCCCTAGCTACTTGTTTTGACCCTAGATAAGATAAAACAACGAATTCTCTTTTAATTTCAAAAACCTAAGCTGGAGCAAAAAAACATTGCTAAGCTAAAGGATACTAGACAAATGGTGGAAGAAACTGCATTGGAATATCCTCAAAGGTTTCATGATTTATTGAGTAGGTTGACTTATCAAATCCACAATACACAACATGAGGAATGATTCATTGGTGGACTACTCCCTCTAATTAAAATTCCCTTCTTACAACAAAGGATCACAACTCTTAGAGAAGTGCTAGAGTAGGTAATGATGATAAAATCAATGGTGTGGTATAATATAAATATCTAGGTTGTAACCACTAGAGTAGCTCTTTATTTGTCCCAATTCCAGATGCGGATTATAGACCTCATAGAACAAATGTAAGAATTTAATAAAGCTAAGACTATAAGAGAACATGTATGGTGTACTAATTGTAAAGTGGAGGGGCATCATGCGACTGAATGCTCTCTACTTCAAGGAGGAGTTTCAGAAGACCCTCTAGTTGATCCTTTCTTAGGAAGAACATCAAGTGGAGTTGCACAAGTGTCTTTAGTGGTGCTATTTTAGAATATTCATACAAAAGAGTGTTGTGAAATTTGCAAAGGATATGCCCACCCTTTGCAACATTGTCCTATTTTACAGAAGTATTCATTGGTCCTTAATATTGTTCAATGTGATTTATATGGTACCAACATAAATGGTATAGACAACGGTGAAACTCTATGGGATTTGGTAGAAACAATGGAGAATACTTTGCTTAGAGTAGCATAAAATTCTTAACCACAAGGTCGGGAAGGTATATATCAAGGACACTAAGGAGGCAAGACTAGTTGAAGATTTGGGCTTATCCAGTGTTATAATTGTGAGAAGGTGGGACACATCACTCATTATTTTCCTCTTCCTCAATGGCCAAGGTGTAATCATTGTTAATCCATTATTCATGCCACTAAGGATTTTCCTAATCTGATTGAAAATTGGGAATCTCGTGCAAGGTAGAGGATCTCAAACTTAGTAAATTTTGAAATTAAGTTGAATGTTGGAGGTACAAGACCCACAATTAGTGTGGTGAATAGAACAAGTGTTTGTACTAGGATGAGATACCAATAATATAGCACCAAGTATCATTAAAATGTTTATCCTTGGTACATATAAGTTTGATTTCATGCAACAAAATTCCTTCTTGTGAGAAGCTATTGAGATTTTTAAGAATGCGCAACCACCAAATGCTCCAGAAGTTCTGTAGAGACATGTAGCTTGTGTACTAAAGTTAGCAAAAACTAGAATAGGGTATGAAATCCCCCCCCCCCATCTAGAGACAAAGGTAGCTTAGTTGGAATATACTTTTATCAAACAACTGGTTGAAGGTGAGGATGGGGAGTCTACTATTCTACCTAGGAAATACTAGGAGATGGTGGGGAAACCTAAGTTGGTTTACTCTCCAATTTAGTTTTGTTAGGCCAGCTAGTATGGAATATTTTTGGCTGCTCGATTCGAGAATCTAGAAATAGACATTGTAGACGTAAAGTCAATTGCAAACTTTGAGGCTATTGAGATTATGAAATAGAGGTATCCCTATCCTTCTTTATTAGGGATTGAGTGGAATTTTAACAACATTGCGATTTGATGAAAGAAACCATGACTTTTAAGGTTGTTGGTACCAAGCTAAGACAACCTTTAGATACTTATTAAGGTTCAAGTCACACTGATATTATGGAGGACAACTTTCAATAAACCATGTCTTATCATATTTACAATCAGATAGCAAGAAGATGAGAATATTATATCAATCCTACTACATATGGATATATTAGTTGGAAAAGTATCCATTATTTTAATAGTGACTCTCATGAGACAATGTGCAATTAGCAAGTCTACAACCATGAGCTTTTTAGTAGATGATGTGCTTTAGTAAAATATATACATTGGATTAAGTCTTAGCTTAGTATTACATGCTTTTTTAACAATAACTAAATTTTTATATTAACATAAGGGGTTGCGTCGAAGCAAACATCGAAATAAAAAGAGTATTACAAAATTTTGCCTCAAGGCCTGTAGATTCTCCTACTATTTTCATGCTAAAAAACATATATATCTTCTTATACAACTTCCAAGCGATCTGACTGCAAATTTATTTTACAAACTGACCCATCAAAAAGACAATTTTGTAAAACAATAACTATGAACTGATTCATAGTATGTAACCTCCTATGCTCCACCTTGGGGTGGATACTCTTCTTCCATTTCCATTGACACTACATCCTAACCCCTCTGTTCTCCCTCTAAATTTCCAAGGCGAGAAGTTGTTGAAAGTTGATTGATGGAGGCTAACTAAGAATGTTGTGGCAAAACCATGGATCTCAAAAACTAACAATCTTCTTCCAAACCATCAATGTGTAGGGTGATATTGGTTACTATCTATTCTCATTCCCCAAGTTTTACCGATACCTATTAAAGGGACAAGTTGTTTTCTTTATCTATTTCCTTGTGTCGACAAAGAATATGTTTGATATCGCTCCAAGTAGGGTCCATTATGATACTAACCAAGCACCCAAAATAACCATACCATGGCACATAAGTATACACACCACCAGTGATGGTCAAAACATGGACAAAAGAGCGAGCATGATAACCAAACCACATACAATCAGCTAGCCCACTTCCCAAATTATAAATAGGTACAAGGATAAAGAATTCAAAATTACCAAACCCATAAACAAACCCATTGTTGAAGTTGATAGAACCAAAAAGAAGAAGATAATATTCGGAATTAAAGTTCAAAAGGATAGAACCCCTTGACCTGATAAAACCATAACCGGAAGAAAGTAACTTGGTGACCAAGGGAGGCCTGGTTAGATGACAGCTCATAGCAAACATTGAACGCAGGTCACCCAGAATCCTAAAACCCCTGCAACATATAACCACTATGTCCCTCGAGTAGTACCACAGAACACCACGTCAATATTTATTTTCATAGTAATGAATGGTATTCATGGTCAAAGTCATTCCCCAAGATAACCCGCGATCACATAATCCAAATTGAATGCTCCCATCAACCTCAAAACCATACAAATGTGGAATCTATTCGTTCACATGACTATTCATATCTTCATCCTACCACTCGTACTTCCAATTAAATGAGCTACCCATGAGAATCAAGGTATGGGAAACCTCCCCTTTGTCCCATTGACTAATATTTCACCCTCTTCTAAGCTTGATCCAATCTTAACCCATCGATCCACTTCATAATTAATCTCACACTTAATATGGAAACACATTATATTCTTCAAATTCAGCAAGAAGTTCTAGGGATTGAGTTATTACACCAATGAACAAGTTATTTCTGGTGATATTTCATTTAACAATCACTCGGATCACTAACATGGAGTCACCCATGATATTTAAATTTGAAATCCCTATTGTTTTTGTGAATCGGATGCCTTCCCAAAGGGCATAGGCCTCAACAATATTATTTGAGACATTCCCTAGTCCCCAAGCATAATGAGCAATTGAGATTCCTATTGGATCACAAATAATCCCTCCTGCACCTGCCACCCCTCGAGGTGGTATTAAATGTTACCTTTGATCACTAGTAGGATATGTATAAGACAATCTCAACACATGAGCTATAGTACAATTGAATATCATACACAAATTCACTCCCCCCCTCGATTTCAAATGTTGGGATTTGTCCCTAACTAATGGGGAAGAAATGAAGTTTGTGGAGCACTATGAAGGAAAGACAGACTCAACCATCCACATAGATAATTGTTTACATAAATGGGGGTACGAAGGCCTTCAACAAGAATATTGGGTGAATAAATTCATGTATACTTTAGGATATGTCCGTAGGGCTTGGTATCTTCGTGAATATTCAGCTAGGAGATAGACTTAATATTTGACTGTGATCTAGAAGCATTTTTGTGCTACTTTTTCCTACACTAGCAAGACTCTTGAGATTACAACAACACTGATGATTATCAAGTATATTTTGTTCAAATATCAAGTGTAGCATTAGTTCCCCACTACAATATTCCCACAACATTGCAAGATGGAAATCTTAAAAGATTTGGAATGGAAGTTGGATGAACCACTCTACTAGAGCAAAGTGGGATATGATGATGGAGAAGATGATGACCTAGAAGAGTTGCAATATATCTCTTTCTAGGAGTCAAAAGATTCAAGATGGATATAGGAAAATAGTGCAGACATATCTAAGAAGCCTTATTAGTAGCCTATGAAGTTGTACAAGATCAACATAAGTAGTGAGAAATGTTTGAATATTACCTTAGTAGATGATTATCGGGATGAGTAGACCACCTCAGAAGTTGTAATGCAACTGAAGGGACATGAGAATTCATTTCCAAGAAGATGAAAATAATCAAAGAAGAACTAGGAAATATGAATATTGAGTTGTGGAAGAATGAAATTGAGTAAAAAGTGTCCCTTCCATTTTAACCCATAAGTCAAAGAGAAGGTGCAAAAGGATACTAACTGCAATCTTGTTGTATGTTTGATTTTCCCTCTTGATGAATCTGATTAGATCATCCCTATACTAATCCACAGCAAGAAAGATACCAAAGATATTAGAGTTTGTGTTGACTTTAAAGATCTTAATTTCACACATGATCCATTTCCGACTCCCTTCAATGATGAGGTGTTAGATCAAATAACAACTAAGGGATCTTATTCTTTTACTAGTGGATTCGTGAGTTATCAATAGGTAAGGATAACATTTAAAAAGTTAAGATAAAGACCACATTCACTACAAACAAGGGCCCCTTTTCTTACAATGTGATGTTGTTTGGGTTGAGAATGATCCTATTGTATTTTCCTACATAGTGATAATATATTTTTGGGATTATATTTACAATATTTTAGAAGTTTACTTGGGTGATTCAATGGTCTATGGGCTATTTAAAGACCATATATCCATGTTGGGATTAATGTTTTATCATTGCAAATCGTTACAAATCTTGATCAACCTAATAAGTGTGTTTCCACACACTTTTGAATACATTGTTGGGTCATATTGTTTGTAAAGAGGGAGTCATGGTGGACCTAACCTAGATTGTTGTAATTGTTAATTTTTCATACCCCAACTAGTGTCAAGACATTGCATTCAACTTTCAACCACACTAGTTATTACCAAAGATTCATCTACAACTACACCTCTAATATAGAAGTAATGGAAAATTTGTTGAAGAAGTCAAAGGAGAAGCCTTCTATTAGACTACTCAATGTAAATATACATTTGATCTATTGAAAGAAAAGATGGTAAGCTCCTTGATTCTACTCTTTCCTAATTGGAATGTACATATTCATGTACATGTATATGCATCCAATATTTCTTTAGGAGTGGTGCTTGGAAAACCAGTGGAAGGGGATCTTGATCACCCTATCTATTTTGCAAGAAGAATGTTTCCCCAAGATGAGCACAAACATACAATCAACGAAAGGGAAGGGTTAGCCATGGTGTATACTCTATAGAAGTTCTACCATTATTTACTAGGAGGTCACTTTAAGTTCTACATGAACCACACTGCTCTGAAATATCTAATGAATAAGCCTATATTGAAAGGGAGGATCTACAGGTGGTTGTTATTGTTTCAAGAATTCTCTTTTGAAGTTATTTTCAAACTATAGAATCACAATGTGGGTCTTGACCACTTGTCTAAAATAGAGTTGGGTGAATCAAGAGGTGCAATAGATGATTAGCTATCGGATGAAAATGGATTCTAGGTTGAATTTATCATTGGCTAATTGGAGTAGATTACTTTGTCTCAGAGTACAAGTCTAACCCCTACAAACTATTTGATAACTTAGAATCACCATCTAGTCGTTAAAGCTACAAATCATTAGTTGGTTTCAAGTTAATTATATAAGTTGAGTAGTGATGGAATTCTTCACTATTGTCTTTGGATCATGAACACAATGATATTCTCTTGGAATTTCATCATGGAGTTGCAAGAGGTCATTATGAAGGCAAAGACACAACTCACAAAATCAAGTTGGCCTTTGGTGGCCTACTATATTCAAACATTCCAAGGAGTGTGAGAAGAGTTGTGATGTGTGTCAACATGTCAAAAATTCATCTAAGAGGGATGAGTTACCCTTACAATCGAATGACACCAAGTGGCTTGAAGGGATTGGTTTTAGTGTCAGTAGGACAATGTCTTAAATGTTTATTCAATCAAATTGGTAAAATTTTGTCTTCTAATCCTTCAAATGCATAGAGGGGTACTCGCCCCACCGAGCAAGTAGTAAATGCGACTAAGAATTTTTATTCCAAAACTAACTTTTCATCACATTTTTCTATTTTTGTGGTGTATAACTCTTTTTCACATTAAAACTCCATACCTTACCACCACAACATAAATCATCTAAATTGTTTCATAGTTCTAACTCTCGATCACATAAATTTATAATAGAAGAACATAGTCCCATTTTCCAATGGAAAAATTCATTGATGCCAAGTCACACAAACCACCAAACAAGGATGCTTTAGCAAAGGAAATTGTGAATCAAAGAGTGGAGGCGATGGGCAACCTCAATGAAACGTGGAACATACAAGGCTGGCTGCACATCATATATTTCAAAGCAATTATTTATTCTCTTTCTAAATAAATATTAGTATTGAAACTTTAGCCAACTTTTTCTTCAATGGCTGCTATGATTATCCTAAGCACATCATCTATTTCAAAGCAATTATTTATTCTCTTTCTAAATAAATATTAGCACATCATCTATTTCAAAGCAATTATTTATTCTCTTTCTAAATAAATATTAGTATTGAAACTTTAGCCAACTTTTTCTTCAATATATCAAATGATTATGGACTTCCTTGGCTTCCTTTCTTAGAAGCTCATCTCATGAAAATAAAAATATGATGTCAAGGTAGGACTTTATGAATTTCCTACAAGATCTAAAGTGTCCCGACATGAATGTACTTGCATTTATTTAATATCAATATTACATCGTGGAAAATATGTCTCACTTTTCCTCTGTCGAATCTAGAGGCCCACGAAAAGTCAATGGTATGAGCCACTATATGTCTTCTCTTCTATTTAGTGGGTTCTTTCCAGCTCAACTTTTGAGTGTAGATGGATATGGTTTAATATTTTAGTCTTGAAATGTATGCCAATTTTCAACTTATATCTCCCATCAATCAATTTTTCCCAAAACTACTTCATTTCGTCATATTGTGATTGGTGAGTTGAATTTTTCAAAAAATTACTTGATTTCGTCATATTGTGATTGGTGAGTTGAAGTTATATTCTAGTTGGAATACAGCTTCTTTCAATGTTTCCCCCTTTTCTTATT
>ML779301.1:665486-682224 GCA_009831015.1 Picea engelmannii | reverse complement strand
CTACAGAGGCTAGTAAAGAGATGATTTGGTTACAAAGGTTTATGGTGGAATTGGGAAAGAAGCAGGAGAACAACAGGTTGTACTGTGACAGTCAGAGTGCCATTCACCTTACAAAGAACTCAACCTTCCATTCGAAGACTAAGCATATATAGTTGAGGTACCACTTCATACGATTTGCTTTGGAAGATGGACATTTGAAGTTGGAAAAGATACACACTAGCCATAATCCTACAGACATGTTAACAAAGGGAGTAACCAGGGAGAAACTGAGTTCCTGCTCAGTTTTAGTTGGTCTTCAAGAATGGAGATGAAGATGCGAAATTTGCCAGGTCCAAGAAGGTTCAGATGCCAACATATACAACAACGGTGGAGTTGCTGAGATCAGTCTCTAAGTGGGAGATTGTTGGTTGTGGAGCTTGATTATCTTCCTGATTCAGAGGTCCTTTCTTTCAGCCGTGTTTATACCCCATGAAGTATTTACACCCCATAAGTATGTACACTCTTCCACATGGGGGAGTGCAGAGGGGGGGTACCCCCTCTGCGGGGTCTGGGGGCAAGCGGGCCCCCAGTGGGGGTTTGGGGGAAAAGCCCCCGAAGGAAAAATTGCCTTGTAAATGTATATTGTAGTTTCATTGTAAATCTAGACCGTTCATTATAAGGTTGCAGATCTAATGGTAGAGATTATGTTAGGATTTTTTCCCTAGAAGGCAACCCTCTTTTACGAGGGAAATGTATTGCGGCTATGGTTGATTGTGAATATTGTATTCTGAGAGAGGAGACTGTGAGAGAAAGAAGAGGAAGTTACAATGGGTTTTATTGTAGGTTGTATCCTTTCATTTGCTGGATAATAATAAAGGAAAGACCTGGAAATTTCTCTGGTGGATGTATCCAACATTGGGTGAACCACGTAAATCTATGTCTCTCTTGTATTGTGTATCTTCTGTGTTTTGTTTCTGCATTTGTTTTATTTTATTTCTCCGCAGTCCTGTTTTTCTAACACCAAGTACTCGACTTCCAAGGTGCCAAAAGCACATTTAGATTGTTTGAGGAAAAGTTGGTGTTGCGAGAGTAGATGGAGAATTTGATCCAAATGGGAAAGATGAGATTGCCAAGTTTTACTATAGATGAGAATATCATCAAAGAAAACTAAGGAAAAATGATGGAGAAAAGGATAGAAGACATGATTCATGAGGCTTTGGAAGGTGGAGGGGAATTACAAAGGCCAAAGGGCATGACCAAAAACTCATACTGACCCTCATGAGTTTGAAAGGAAGTCTTGTGTATGCCATCTTCTTGCATATGTATCTACTATAGATGAGAATATCATCAAAGAAAACTAAGGAAAAATGATGGAGAAAAGGACAGAAGACATGATTCATGAGGCTTTGGAAGGTGGAGGGGAATTACACAAGCCAAAGGGCATGACCAAAAACTCATAGCGACCCTCATGAGTTTGAAAGGCAGTCTTGTGTATTCCATCTTCTTGCATACATATCTAGCGGTAGCCAAAATGCAGATCAAGTTTAGTGAAGTACCGAGCACCACTCAACTCATCCAAGAGATCATCAATGACAAGAATGGGGAACTTGTCCTTGATAGTGAGCTTATTGAGGGCATGAAAGTTAGGACACATGCACCAAGTACCTTATTTCTTAAGTACCATGACCACAGGGGAAGAATAAGGGTTGGTATTAGGGTGGATAACACTTGCTTGGAGCAATTCCTGAACTATGTTCTCAATTTCATTGTTTTGGGAAAATGGGTGGCGATAAGGGAGAACATTGGGAGGAAGACTGCCAGGAACAAAGGGAATGGAATGATCATGAACACTATGAGAAGGAGGAAGGCCCAGAGGGGTGGAAAAAATAGCTTAATGTTTGGAAATGATAGCTTGGAGGTCGGGATGCACAGAGGGTGTCTCAATGGCTTGAATAGAATGGAGTTGAGCAATGATACCGGAGTGGCATTTCTTGAGGAGATTTTTCATACGATGGGAAATAATGATCTTAGGAGAACCATCTGTAAGACCTTGGAATTGATACTTTTTTCCTTCTTGTTGGAATTGCATGGTTAATTCTTTAAAATCCATAAGAATGGGACCCAAAGTGCGTAACCATTCAACACCTAGCACAATGTCACAACCTCCCATGTCAATGGAAAACATATGAGATTTCATTTGGTAATGTCCAATTTGAATAAAAACATTTTCACACCGCCCACCACATTTCATGGACCCACCATTGGCTATCATGATTTGAAAATTATTGACAACATGAATATAGCAATTGGTTTCCTGGGAAATGCGATGATGAATAAAATTGTGGGTGCTACCACTGTCAACAAGGATGATGACCTTCCTATGCTTAATGTAGCCAATGAGCTTGAGCATTTGGGGGGCTGAGAAGCCAGTGAGGGCATGCAAGGAAATAAATGGGTCAACTTTATGTGGGTCAACAGGTTCTTGGGTGGCATCGGGAAGGGAGGGTTCTTCAACAAGGGGAACAATCACATCCTCTTCAGGAACATCTTCTGAGATTGCCATAAATAGTTTTTTTTCCTTACACTTGTGGCTCATAAAATATTTCTCATCACACTTATAGCAAAGAACCTTCAATTGGCATTCAACCATTTCAACCCGAGTTAGTTTCTGGACCTTGAGGGGAGTAACAGGGGGGTTAGGATTAGCGGGTCAAGGGCGAGGAACAAAAGGGGTTTTTTTGTTCTGGGAAAAAACAACTTGTTGGGCCTCTTTAGCATGTTGAGTAGATTCCAACCAAGTGGGAGGGCAGGTCATGAGAACCTGGGATCATATTTCATCCTTGAGACCACTGATAAAGCATTTACGGAAGAACGCATCTGACATGCCCTCTGTTCGAAAGGCTAAATGCTCAAAAGCAATGATGAAGTATTCCACTGTGCTTGACTGTTTCAACTTGGTCAAATGACCTAGATAGTGGGTATCAATATCAAAGCGGGCATAGAGCTCAACAACAAACTGGGTCCAGGAAATATACCCCTTACATGAATTTTTTCGACATTGCCACCATTCCCAGTGTTCAGGATCTAGATAGAAGACAACATAGTGATGTTTGGCGAACTTGACAATAATACAATGCAGAGAAAAGTAATGCTCCATTTGAGTGACCCAACCTATAGGATCAGAGCCATCAAATTTATTGACCTCTATGTGGGGAAGATGAGGTTCACGATGAAAGGAGTTGGAGTGAAAATGCAAAGACTGTGAGGAATCAACAACATCGGGTTGTGTGGATGAAGAAGGACCTATAGGGAGGTTCAACAATTGATTGGAAATAGTATGGAGGGAGGCCAATTGGGTCGTGAGGTTGGCTTCCAAGGTGTCAATGTAGAAATTGGTGGAATCCATCTGAGATGTGAGATGTTCGATGGAGACATGGGCTTGATTGATGGAAGTTTGGAGATCTTGGTTACGAGTGGTGTCCATTTGGAGAGGGGAAGTGAAGGTAAGGAAAAAAATGGGTTGGTGGGACCACAAAAAAAAGAAATTAGAAGTGATGGGTACCACGACAATCAATGCTTGAAGGGAAATATAATGGGATAGGTAGAAAAATAGGGAAACTGGGAAGGGGTCGGGTCCATTGAAAGAAAAAGGATTAAAAATGAAGGGTATGAATGCGATTAGTGAGAAAAGGGGAATCCAATGGAATAGGTCCCAAATAAGTGTGTTGACAGGACCACTATATTTTTTTTTTACTCCTACGCAGTTATACTCCGTCTTGAAGAATACTGTAGTGACGAAATTCCCAAATGCTTTAACATGAAGAAATGTGTAGTAATTTTGCAGCCATAATGCAGAAGACAATGTAGCACAACAATAGATATTGTTGGTTCTATTTTTGTTTCCTTCCCAAGGGTTAGGGTATTCAAGGGTTCTACAGACAAGGGTTTTCCCTGTGCTATAGCTCTCTGATATACATGCAGGGTCCAACAGTAGTACTTGGCCCAATATCTCAAGGCACCAACTAAGGAGGCTAGACTGTACCCTTAGTCGTACTACTCGACTACCCAGGTACTAGAGAGTATCTTCTTGAGTGTTGTTCTCGATGGCACTATAACAGTCAGGCAGCCGATCGGTTTATCTACAGAGGGATTCAGGAGCTCTAAGTCGATCCGTATATAAGTGTTGTCTGATGCACTACCACTTGAAGGGGTACCAACATGGGTTACAAGGGTGGCCAACAAATGTGCACTTAAGTACCACTTTTATTTGTTGCATGTATGAATCCTCGACCGCGGGTTTATGCACGTAACGATAGATCTATGTAGATTAAATATGACAGAGTACATCTCTACCTTGAAAAAAAATTTAACCCACAAATTTTTGCCAAGGAAGGTGCTCTAATACCACTTGTAATATTCTAGATATAAAAATTATGCAGAACATAAAGAAATAGCTAGAAATGGCAGATGAACGATAATATAACGAGAGAAACACCACGATAATACCAAAATGATAACAAAATAACACCAGAAAGAGCACTTTGATAGCTGAGAGCAATGTTCACTTGCCTCTTAGAGGGGGAAACCTTCAGCAGAGCAGAGCTCTATTGCAATAATATCCAAGACAAAACTTCTCATACGCTCGACTCCTATTTATACTAAATATGTCTATCAAAATAACAATCTAGAGAAAGATCCTTCTAGAAGAGGAAGCTTCTATTAGGTCTTCTTACATTGGACTTTTTCTTCCTTATTGCTAGGCCTTATTAATATTGACCTTTATTACATGGAAATATATTATTCTACCTACGTGAGGGGTTAGGTCCCTAACAGATTGGTAAACCACCTTTTGTAACTCAAAGATGGTCTTGTTTCGTTCTAACCAGATATACCAACTAATATGGTCTTGTTTCATTCTAACTAGAATAATTTATTTTGAAACAATGAGATTTTTATTTCACCAAATTCCTATGAAAATAACATTTTCCCAACTATTTTGAATAAATTATGTACAATATCCATAGAATTTGATAAGAGATACTCAAATCCACCAATATTTTATAGATAAAAAAAATTTCAAATATCAATTTACATTGTTCAATTTGTACTTTTAAACATTTGACTGAATTCAAAACACATCCCATGGATATTCAAATGAGCCTATTGCAAAATTCTACTAAAGTAGAATCTAATTGGCCAGTCAAGCATAACTTGCATTTATGGAAGAAAACCAATAATTACACCTTCAACTAGCTGTTAGAATATAATGAATATGCTCATTTTACCATTGACAATATCACTATTGTCACCCAACCATAGGCCGAAGCCACCCTTCGAGCACCTTAACTTTGACAAAGAATCATTCTGGAAGAAAACCCTAGGTTAGATAGCCAAACAAAGGGTAGTGCACCTTTCCCCAAGGATAACGCACCAACAAGAGCTGATCATATAGTCCAAACCCTAACCAAGAGATATTCCAAGCCAACCGTGATTTGCTAGTTGCAGCAGCTGCAATGGAAACTCTCCTCTAAGTCTGTGCACAAAATTGGGCACTGCAGTGCTCACAAGTGTTGTTCTACAATTCTGAGACTGCCTGCCAAAATGAAGATTGGCCTCCTGTATTTATACTAATTCTGGCTAACTGCCTAGGCTGACTTCTCATTCTAGGTATCTGTCTGTTCAATATATATTATTTCTTCTACCCAACTTCTTCTCTTGGAGGCTAATAACCTAATACAAATTATTCTCTTGAGCCGACAAGTCTTCTAGGGTTATTAGACAACTCATTAGAGTTTCTTCTTGCTTCCCGGAATATTTTATTCTCGTCAGGTTTACATGTGGAGGTAAATACCTCCCATAGCTACCATAATATCAACACTCCCTCCTAGCTAGGGAGGTATTACATGTAGTGGTCTTGAGCACAAACATACCATTCACCCGGTAGCATCAACATAGTTGTATATACTATCTCATTACTAGATCATGAACACCATCATCACCATCATTTTCATCAGTTGCATCATCTCTCGGAACCATACTCTATCTGAGTAATCAAACATGATGCTCACTCCACAGAGTGACACAAGAGCCATTCTTCTAATCTAGAAGAATAAATGTTCTGAACTATTTTCTTTCTGGGAAATCTTTGTTCATTGATCAACCATCTAGCTGATAATCGTTTTCAACACTGATGATAGTCTTCAAGTCAATTGGAACAATATCATTCAATAGAACACAACTGTGTTTATCCATAGTAGTACACAACTACAATCAGTGGTACACTACCACACCAAGTAGCACACAAGTACTTGATCAGTAACGTATAGTCACAAATAGTGGAACACATCCACCATAGTAGTATACATCTACTGTCTGGAGACATACGGTCTTCATAAAAATCATTTGATATGAACCTTCACAGAAACAATGTTATGATATAAACTGAATCATTTGGGCCATTCTTCCACTCACATCTGTGAGATCTCGGAAGAGCATCTGCCCTCAAAAGGTAAAACATCAATGATGAGCTATCTTGACTATTATTCTCAAGCAAGGAAGAATGACTGTCCTGATTTCTGAGCCTGGACCATTCCCCACCCTGGGCCATTCCTCCGACACTAAAAAAAGTGTAACCTGGAGAGAATGAGTCTGCCCTAAGGAATGTCTGTCCTTGATTGATGAACCTAGACCATTCCCCACCCTGGGCCATTCCTCCAGCACTAAAAAAAGTGCAACTTGGAGAGAATGAATCTGCCCTAAGGAATGACTGTCCAGACCATTTCCCATGTTAACCATAAGAGGAAATGACTGTCCTACACCAACCTCCAAAACAAACCATTCCCCATGTTAACCACAATGGGAAATCGTTGTTCGGTGAGGCGGGCCAGTCTTCTTGAGTAACCCTCAAGAAGAGAGACTGCCCTAGACCACTTCCCATGTTAACTACAATGGGAATTCGTTGTCTATGGTACATCAACAATCTGGACCATTTTCCGAACTGGAAAATGTTTGTTCATCAGAAATCTCAATCCACTTTCTGAACTGGAAAGAATCTGCTCATCCTAGACCATTTTTCGAATTGAAAAATGAATGTCCATCAATCAATAATACATCAGAGCTCCCTCCCAACTTGGGATTCATCTCTTCAGTTTTCAATAGAAAAGTCGTCTCCACGAGCTCTAGCTTGAGTATGCAAACTCTTTCATCTTGGACAAAATCTTTACCAAAATGTCTGCTTATCTTCTCATCCGTGGAGATATGTATTGGAGAACCGCCTTCTCCTTTCTGGACTTCATTACGGATAATGTAATGCTTGATTTCAAATGTACTTCGGTCTGGAACACTGGTTTTCTCTGAAGGATTCATGTATCTCTTATCAATAAAGTATATCATTGTTGGAAAACTGGAACATATCCATGTGGCACTTCTTCTGTCATCATGAGATCTGATCTTCTGAGTAATCAAATTGATACAATATCTCTATTATAGAAAATATTCACCACGCTTCTGCTATGCACTGGAGGTTCTCCACCAAGTTATCTTCTTCCATATGCATATAAGGGTCTCTTTCTCAAAGTCTTGAGGTTTCTCTTCATACACTCTTTGCTCAATTGTTCTGGAGAACAGTCTTTGCATTCATCTAATGTAGAATTCCAACCCATGGATATTGCAGATGATATAATGACTTAGGTAGAGGTATGTCTGGTTTACTGGAACAAGTAATCATCATAATATTCTCCCTCCATATGGGAGAACCTCTAGTTCCGGATCTTGCAATGCTTGTATTCATATACATTGTTCTTCATCACAACTTTCAGTTCCTTTGCTTGATTTCTTTTAGTGAGTTCATGTTAGGCTAGTAATCTTGTGATTCTTAATACAGTTACTGGTTATCATGGCTTCTCTTCCTTTCTTGGAATCTTCATGTTCTTGTTGATGTGTTTCTTTAGTTCTCGGGTCCATGGAGTTTCTTATAGATTACATGCCCTAAAGATTCTATTTCTTTCTTTCATCATAGGATTATGGATCTTGATGGACAACCAGGGATACTTTAAGTCTTCTCTTCAAAGAAGACTTATTCTAGGGTCGAACTGAACACGTACTGCTTTTCATGTCTGCTACCATGGATATATACTTCATCATCTTCAATGGATCATAGGATTAGATCCCTCCTAATCCTTGCTTCATGTATGAATGCATGCTCTTCCTTTAGGTGATATATAATTGGGTCCCTCCATCTAGGAGAGTCCACGCTTTCGTCTGCATCCTTATTCCCTTCTACAAAGTGTTATAAGTATTTCTCCATTTTCTTTCTGTCTTTGCTTCTTCTAAGTCTCTTCAGGATTGATCCTGATTTTAGATTATCTTGTAATAGCTTCCACATGATTTGTTTGATGTATTTTATCCGTTCATGTGTTTTATCTGACTTGTATAATGATAACAATCCTTATCTTGTTGTTCTTCCACAGGTGTAGTTATTCTTGGAACACATTATCTTCTAAGAGATAGATATACAATATATGTGTAGAGACTATGAAAACAAGATATGTACAAGAACTAAGAAGAGTATTGTTACCTTCAGAAGAGGAAGTCTGTTTCATCTTGCTTAGTCTTATTTGTAGGTTCCTTTTCTTTAGCAACTGATGCTTCGTGTGTCCCCTTCCTTTTCTTTAGCTTGGGACAATGATTCTTGTAGTGACCATACTTTCGACAGTTGAAGCATTGTATTTCTAAAATGTCTTTATCTTGATTTGGCTTCCTCCTTGAGCCAAACTTCCTTTTGTTCCTGAAATTATTGAATCTTGTTGTGAAGGCTTGATCATCGTACTTCTTTTGGGTTTTCTCTTTTGCATTGATCCTGTATTCTTCTTGATCACAAAAATTCCAAAGTTCTTCAAATGTAGGATATTCCTTCCTTGTGTTCATGCTTGTGGAAAATGCATCCCACGTCTTGGGAAGACCATTACGTACTATGTTTACTGATTCCTTCTCCAAGATGATCTCTTCAATATCTTGTAGTTGATCTCTTAAATGAGAGATTCTCACAAAATATGATGTTATGTTGTCCTCATCATTCATCGTCATGTCACAGAGCTCATTCTTCAAACTCATAACTTGTCCAATGTTTCTAACTGAGAAGAGATTTGTTAGGGCATCATACATCTTCTTTGATGAGTCAAGATGGGAGATGTAGGGTATCAAGTGGTCTTTTATAGATTCCACTATGATACTCATAGCATTGATGCCACCTTCTTTGAACTTCTCCATAACTGCAACATTCTGTGGTTCCTTCTCTTTTCCTTCTTCAATCAATGGTTCCACGATCTTTCCTTTCATGATATTCAACACTTTATTCTTGGCAAGGATGAGGTCAATCCTTTTCTTCCACTCTTTGAAGTTATAAGCTCCATATAACTTGTTCTCTGACTTCATAGAGTAAGTCATGGTTGCTTTGACTTGGTCAACCCTAGATTTGACCAAAAACTCAAACTTGACGCCTTGGCTTGCTGAGAGTATAAGGAGATGTGCTAGGCTAGTGTACACTGACCTGTTTGGAAATTAGGTCACTCCATTCACTTAAGGTGCCTCAACAAGAGGATTAGGGTTTCTACACCTGCACCTGCTAGTAACCCTAGTGACAGTGCTATGGTGACTACTCCTGCTAGAAACCCTAGATATAACTCTTCAACGAGCTCAATATCCTTATGGCTATGTTTCCTTCCAACGGTTAGACTGAA
The DNA here is from genome assembly GCA_009831015.1 of Picea engelmannii. Lineage (NCBI taxonomy): Eukaryota > Viridiplantae > Streptophyta > Pinopsida > Pinales > Pinaceae > Picea > Picea engelmannii. The sequence goes on along the minus strand of ML779301.1, from coordinate 672,508 downwards.
TGAAGGAGGTGTGGGCCCGTAACTTGTTAAAATATAATGAATTTGCTCATTTTACCATTGACAATATCACTATTGTCACCCAACCATAGGCCGAAGCCACCCTCCGAGCACCTTAACTTTGACAGAGAATCATTCTGGAAGCAAACCCTAGGCTAGATATCCAAACAAAGGGTAGTGCACCTTTCCCTAATTATAGCGCACCAACAACAACTGATCATATAGTCCAAGCCCTAACCAAGAGATAGTCCAAGCCAAACATGATCTGTTAGCTGCAACGATTGCAATGGAAGCTCTCCTCCAAACATGTGCACAAAATTAGGCACTGTAATGCGCACAAGTGTTTCTCTGCAATTCTGAGATTGTCTGCCAGAATGAACACTGACCTCTTGTATTTATACTAATTCTGGCTAACTGCCTAGGCCGACTTCTCATTCTGGGTATCTGTCTGTTCAGTATATATTATTTCTTCTAGTCGACTTCTTCTCTTGGAGGCTAATAACCTAATACAAATTATCCTCTTGAGCCGACAAGTCTTCTAGGGTTATTAACCAACTCATTAGGGTTTCTTATTGCTTCCTAGAATATTCTATTCTCGTCAGGTTTACATGTGGAGGTAAATACATCCCGGAGCTACCATAATATCAACACTAGCATCTATAAAAACATCATAATGAAATGTAAATACATTTTATTAAAACCTATCGACCACCCCTATGACAGTTTATGGAATAAATGAATTTTAATAACTATCTAAATAATTTATTGTGAACCCGAACTTGGCCATGAGAATTTATGAAATTAACCAAATATTTATAGCTTCACCGAAACCAAGTGATTGTCACAATCAACAACATTTATAAACAAGGGCTGCATGGTAGCTTAGTCCCTGCCAAGTAGATTTGGCAATGGAGATGATAGCTGATACCCTATAATTATTCATGATGATGATTACTGTGAAACATGGACAATATGTTAACTAGGGGCTAGTTTCATAGTCTTAAAAGAAATCAATTTGTAAAGATTTTAAAAGAAAAAAGTTAACACTGATAACTATACCGTCTAATGATCAAATTTGAAGGGTGGAGCCTAATTTCAGTGAGAAGGGTATGTATCCATGCTGCCCTTCCATGATGAAAAGTTAAAAAAAAAAATTACATTTCAATTGACAAAAATAAATTAAGTACACACTTCATAAAAAAAGTGTTAAACAAATTATTACCATTTCAATCAATAATTTAGCTAATGGAGTTGTTAAAATGCAAAAAAAAGAAGCAAAAAAAAGGAATTGAATTGATGAAAGCCAAACTCATATGCGATGACTCTTAGGCAGAAGTGAAACATAAAGTGACTAACACTTCTAGGTGGTGGGCAACAAATAACCTGTACTTATTATTGTTTCATTTGCCAAAATGTTCACCTCTTATTTACTATAATTCCATGCCATAACTAAAAGGTACTTGAAGGTAAACTACTTTCTAGTCTCTTATCTCCTCATAAAGGAGAATTGTGGGAGACGTGAAAGGGGAGAAGAGAACAAGTATGCTAGAACTTTGTTGAAAATTTGCACACTGCATTATATTATCCATCCTAGCAAACCTTAAAAACCTGGCAAACATTGTAATCGTTGGATGGATTACAAAAAGGTTCATGTGCTTGAGTAAAACAGTCTATGTTGTCCATGGAAGGTATATTTTTCCCTTTATTTTATTTTTAGTGATTGTTTTGTAATCGCTGAAATTCTATCCTTTCAACCAAATATTAACATAGATTACACAAAGGACTTTCTCAATTTCAACCAAAGATTAACATAGATTACACAAATCACAATGCATTTTTCTTATTTCAAACTTGAAACAATAAAAAAATGCAAACTTGGATACCGCCCTTGCTTCCAGTTGGACTTGAATGCTCTTTTGGGCCTCTTGGATGTCGGTTCCTCTTCAGGAAGTTCTGCACTATCTGATTCATGGCCTTCAAATGGATGATCATATAATTGATTTTCAGAGTTGCATGGTTGATTAGAGCATTGAGGAATACCAAATGCATCAGTTATTGAACGTTGTTTTTTATCCTTTTTAGGATGACCCAGACTTGACATTTTTCAATAATTTATACCTATACACAATAAAAAAAATAGGGAATATAAAAATACAAATTAAATGGGAATAAAATCATTTGTATGTCTCTTCACAATGAGTAACATTAATCAAAACCTGTTTTTCTTTAACTGTCAAAATTGATCCACCAAAACTCAATACTACAACATATATCAGATTTTCAGCAAACAAAAAATCTGCACAATTCAAAATTTTAGTAATAATGACTCATGGCTCTTAAATGACACTTCATACAACAATATCTTGGGAGACATGGATATATAGATAGCTATATTTATCTTCTATATTCTATTTTTATTTGACATATCTCTATGTTAATTATGTTATAATTGCCATTTTTTAGTAACAGAATAGCTTATCAGTGTGGATTTTGAAATGTTTATAATGTCAATAAGTAGTCTAGGATTTTTGTGCAACAAATATCTTCTTGTCCTTTTTTGTGGAGATGTTGTTGTTCATTCTTTTGAAGATCTTGCTGTCCCTTTTTGTGGAGATCTTGTTGTCTCTTCTTTTGAAGATCTTGTTGTCCCTTTTTGTGGAGATCTTGTTGTCCCTTCTTTTGAAGATCTTGCTGTCCCTTTTTGTGGAGATCTTGTTGTCCCTTCTTTTGAATATCTTTCTATCCCTTTTTGTGGAGATCTTGTTGTCCCTTCTTTTGAAGATCTTGTTGTCCCTTTTTGTGGAGATCTTGTTGTCCCTTCTTTTGAAGATCTTGTTGTTTCTTTTTGTGGAGATCTTGCTGTCTCTTCTTTTGAACATCTTGCTGTCCCTTTTTGTTGTCCCTTCTTTTGAATATCTTGTTGTCCCTTTTTGTGGAGATTTTGTTGTCCCTTCTTTTGAAGATCTTGCTATCCATTTTTGTGGAGATCTTGCTGTCTCTTCTTTTGAAGATCTTGTTGTCCCTTTTTGTGGAGATCTTGTTGTCCCTTCTTTTGAAGATCTTGTTGTCCCTTTTTGTGGAGATTTTGTTGTCCCTTCTTTTGAATATATTGTTGTCCCTTTTTGTGGAGATCTTACTGTCCCTTTTGTGGAGATCTTGTTGTCCCTTCTTTTGAATATCTTATTGTCCCTTTTTGTGGAGATCTTGTTATCCCTTCTTTTGAAGATCTTGCTATCCCTTTTTGTGGAGATCTTGATGTCCCTTCTTCTGAAGATCTTGATGTCCCTTTTTGTGGAGATCTTGATGTCTCTTATTTTGAAGATCCCGTTGTCCCTTTTTGTGGAGATCTTGCTGTCCCTTCTTTTGAAGACTTTGTTGTCCCTTTTTGTGGAGATCTTGTCGTCCCTTCTTTTGAAGATCTTGCTATCCCCTTTTGTGGAGATCTTGTTGTCCCTTTTTGTGGAGATCTTGCTGCCCCTTGTTGTGGAGACATTGTTGTCCCTTTTGTGGTGTTCTTGATGTCCCTTCTTGTGGGGTACCTTCTATTGTTTTCTCAGCTATGGTCAATACCTTGATGTCCCTTCTTGTGAGGTACTTGTTGCCGTTGTCTTGTGATGGTCTATACCTTGGAAAAATTGTCCCTAAGTCCATATGACAAAGAAAAAATCCTAGAGGTTTGATCCATGAACCTAAAACTATTTATGAGCATATTTTAAAGGTTTACATTCACACATGTGTCAGGTACATCTTTCATAGATCAGGAGGTAAGCTTGAGGTTTGTCTTTTCACTCAAAATTTTTGTTTATACTCAGAATTTATTTTAGATCTGTCTATTTCTTTTCTCACATATGCTGATCTAGTGAACATAAAATTAAAAGGGCATTATTGTTTCTATTTTCCCCCCTAATTCTAACAATATTTGTTTGAACTTAAGTATACTTCTAATGCTAGATTTTATCTCATGCCATTCCCTTGAAAGGTAAAACCCTGTTATTTAAGCATGAGCCTAATCTTGCTTCTCCTCATAAGACCCCTACATATATGCCCATGGTTCTCTGCGATTTAATTCTATGATGAGCATTCAAGAGAATGATCCCAAAGACAACACGGTAGTTGTGGCCAAAGGGAAAGGGTTAGTAAATTTTGTCCCCTTTGTTCCAGCACAAACCACTTGTACTAGAGGAATTGTGAATCTATAAGATAGATGCAAGCAGGTAGGACATAAATTTTGACTTTTTTTTTAATCTGGGGAAGCTCAGGGTTGAAATGCAATTCCAGGCTTATTAGGCACCTGCATTCTCTTGGGAGGTCTACACCAATCCCTTTCAATTTTTTCAGTTATCATGGTCTAGCCACTTATGATTTCATTCATAGAAATCTCGGTGCCACATGGAACTCTCAGCTAAAATACACCTGAAAATATGAAACCAAACAACTCTAAGGGCAAAGTAGCAATTAACTGATGATGGTAGATTGGAGGTAGGGTGAATTTGTTGTTGAAGGAACATTTAGCTGGAAGTAACAAAATAGACATTTTACTAAGCATATTTTTTGTTACTGTAACAAAGGCCATATAGGTTGTTGTTGATATTACCTCCATAACCTGGGGATGAGAGTTGGAGAGGATGCAACTTTGTGGCTCCCACTGGTAGCAGCAAGGAGAGGCCATACTAGGGAAAAGAAGGATAAAGTATTGATCATTTGGTTGTAATATGTAATCAGTCATAGGTTGAGTCCTTTCAGTAAAGGTCTATTTTTTCAGTTCTAGATAGCCTCTAGTTTAGATGAGCATATTCCTAGTAATAACGTTTTTGGCATTGGAAATGCACAAACCTTATGTTATGCTATTTCCTATATTAAGAGTCAAAATCCTTTTGAAGTTGTCTTTGAGCACCTAATTCTCAACTATAAAGACTTTGTAAATATGTTTATCACAATTAGTAAAATTTTAACTAGAGAGCAAAATGGCATGTTAGCTAAGAGAATGCATATTGAGGGTTGCACAATAAATGTGTCATTCCTTGATAGTTGTTTAAAATGCTTTGAGTTTTTGGGATAGCTTTATATGTGAGTATTGTACATGTCCTGACTCCTATTGTTCATATTTGTCCTTTTTATCTTACATTCAGTTGTTTTTTAGAAGCAATGCATATTGTATTTTGGGGGCTTATAAATACCAATGTAGATAAAAGGAGAACCCCCCTTTTTTAAGAAACTTTGTAATGGTTGTAACTTTTTGTAACTCTTTTGTATCAGTGATTCTATGGCTAGTGTAGCTAAATGGGAAAAGATCATGAAATTTGAATTTACTAACCTTCAATAAAAGTCGTTTGTGAATCAAAATTAATGGGACTATAACTGAATAACTATAGACATTAACATATGTGTTTGAACTCTTTTAACAATCCACACTTGAACTTTTTATTACATCGTTTTGTTGGAATCAAAACACAGTGGATGTAAAAAAATTATTCCTACGAACACAATTTTTTTTTTTATTCTAATAAGCTTTGATTACGCTTTACTGAGATAAAATAGAATAATTAAGAATTCATACCAAAGTTTGTTATTTTTCTTCTTGTTGCTAGAGTTGTAAGGAAAAACAAACAAACTTAGACATCAATTTTAGAGGTTTTCTATCTATTCACTAATATGGACCAAATGTTGAAAAGAGCAATTTCATGCTAGTTTAAGGTAGGTTTCAGGACAATTACCTGAAAATCTGTAATACCTAAAATACCTCGAATTTGATAAGATCAGGCTCATGACAATGTAATATAATTAACGATAAATAAACCCTATATTTTTTTTTTGCTAGTTTGTCTGTGACTTGTGGGACTAGCCTGTGGGTTGAGAAACCGTGACTCAAGGGCATCTAAGCCGTCAAAATCACCCGGGGATTGCACCCGGCCTAAGCCACACCAACCCTTAACATGGCTAGATTTTTTGTCCCTGCAAGTTTCGAACCGGTGACTTTAACATCACGTAGTTCCTTAACAACACACTCCGTCACCAACTGTCCTACACCTCGGGGACGGAAATAAACCCTATGTTAATTTGAATATTACAGTGCAATAAAATTAGTGGGAAAGAAAGTTGAAACCCTATGTTAATTTGAATATTACAGTGCAATAAAATTAGCGGGAAAGAAAGTTAAAACCCTATGTTAATTTCAATATTACAGTGCAATAAAATTAACGGGAAAGAAAGTTGAAACCCTATGCTAATTTCAATATTACAGTGCAATAAAATTAACCAGAAAGAAAGTTGAAACCCTATGTTAATTTCAATAGAAATTTCACAAACAAACTTGAAACCCCAATTGCAAACCTGGAGATACTGCAAATCGGACCTTGGCTTTCTTGTTTGGTGAAGTTGTCCCCTCGTTCGCATCTTGGCATGTGGGTATARTGAATCTCGGAGAAATGGGTGAAAGTATAAATCTGGAAAATGGACCAAAGGTTCCACGAAAAACCTAAAAAAACTTATAACTTCCAAACAATGGCGTTTTGGCTAGTATGTATAGTGAATCCAGGGGAAATGGTTGCAATTGGAAATTCTGAAACAAGACAGACTCCAGAGAAAACGTAATGGACATTGGAGATTCAAGCACTTCGAAGAGGAAAAATAGTTTTGTATTGTGATTGGAGAACACATTAATTATATCACCTAACTCAACAACTCCAATTAATTCCGTTCCAATTGGTCGACCAAGTTCCAACCTCCAAGTTACTTCAAACGACCATCGAGTTGCTTCAGCTATCAGGATCGTTTAATGCTCTGCATCTTATTCTTGTCAATGGGATAAAACATAAAATAAAATAAATCTATGGCACATCTAATACTATTCCGTATCATATTTATTGCAGAGTTTTAATATAATGAGAAGAGCCCAAGCGTGGCACTCTTTGGCACACATATTTCATATTTGGGATTGAGGTTTGTTTAAATTAAATTCTTAAAAAATAAGAAATTAATTAATTTCGGATGTGTACTCCATTGGAGTGTTAATTGGTAAGTTACTG
>ML779301.1:624029-665386 GCA_009831015.1 Picea engelmannii | reverse complement strand
TGAATCTCGGAGAAATGGGTGAAAGTATAAATCTGGAAAATGGACCAAAGGTTCCACGAAAAACCTAAAAAAACTTATAACTTCCAAACAATGGCGTTTTGGCTAGTATGTATAGTGAATCCAGGGGAAATGGTTGCAATTGGAAATTCTGAAACAAGACAGACTCCAGAGAAAACGTAATGGACATTGGAGATTCAAGCACTTCGAAGAGGAAAAATAGTTTTGTATTGTGATTGGAGAACACATTAATTATATCACCTAACTCAACAACTCCAATTAATTCCGTTCCAATTGGTCGACCAAGTTCCAACCTCCAAGTTACTTCAAACGACCATCGAGTTGCTTCAGCTATCAGGATCGTTTAATGCTCTGCATCTTATTCTTGTCAATGGGATAAAACATAAAATAAAATAAATCTATGGCACATCTAATACTATTCCGTATCATATTTATTGCAGAGTTTTAATATAATGAGAAGAGCCCAAGCGTGGCACTCTTTGGCACACATATTTCATATTTGGGATTGAGGTTTGTTTAAATTAAATTCTTAAAAAATAAGAAATTAATTAATTTCGGATGTGTACTCCATTGGAGTGTTAATTGGTAAGTTACTGCCTTTGGTAAGTTACTGTCGACGAATTTTAATGTCAGACAATTTAAAATATTACCCTTCCTAAGAAATTTTAGATTCTTTTTAATATTTCCGGAATAATTTTCAAAAATTATTATTATTATTATTTTGATGTGGAATTATTTAATAACACTTCTAGGACGTGCTAGACCCTCTCTGAAGGGATGTGACGTGTTGAATTTTGATCGTTGATAGCGTCACAAAGATTGGAATTCAAAGAATTCGACCTAGACTCACAAGGAATAGAGGAAGATGTGCTCCTCCACGACACTTAGTTTGTAGATTTGTCATATGTCGTATTGGTCAGGATCTCTGACCATATTTTTACTTTAATGTGGATGTTGTATAGTTTTGGGATTAACCTGAATTTCCTTCCAATTAAGTTAAGCTATCCAAATGCAAATTGCATTTTAAAAATATTCAATTTTTCCTTTTGAAAATAAACTTTTCAAATTTAATAATATATATTTTTATATAATATTTATTATATTACCTAATAAATATAATCTAAATAATATATTAGATAATAAATATTATAATAAATAATATATTAGATAATAAATAAAATAATGGATAATAATAAATACATAGTACAACTTTTTATATTTAGATGTGGTGATTGGTGAAATTAATTGATTATGTAATTAATTCTACATATTGAAAGACGCAAAGGGAGCAATAACTTTTCAACTTTATCCACCAATTAGAAATGAGAAACACAAATATTTTTATTATATCCAAAATTATATATTTGTTTTCCTATGTTAAATATTACATTGAATACACAAATTTAGAGTAAAAAACAAATTAATGTCACATCAAAAACAAACTCAACTCATGTACAATTTAATGTAATGGACATGAAAGTGCAGTTTATTCTTCTTATGAATCTGAATAGCTTGAAAAAACTGAAATGGACTTGAAACCGGGAACAGAGCCACCATCTTAGTGAAAAGCTCCATTTTAACGACATCGCAGAGAGCCCGTTCTCATAACCACATCGCAGAGAGCCCGTCCCCGCTCTCCAGCAACCCTTGCCCTCGTTTTCAGAAGCAACAAGCTCCAGTGCGCGTATCAAAATCACACAATAGTTTTTATTAATAATTATTCCTAATATTTCATAATTGCTACAAAATTTCAATAAGCATAAATCATATTCTATTTTATAATAAAAATATACTATTCAAAATGTTTATTATTAAATACATTTAATTAATAAAAAACAATGATTCATTAGTTGTTCAGTGAAAATTGATTAACCCTAGCCCTAATCGGATGAAACAGTTGGCCTTAATCACGGCCTGTTATTAGAGGTGAACAAACGTATAGGCGCGAGTTTAAACAAACACATTTCTTCATAAATTAACACATGGCTCGATGATAACTACTGATTAGTCCTAATCGGCTGAAACAGTTGGCCCTAATCACGGCCTGTTATTAGAGGCATTGCTTCCTCCAAATGAACATGTAAAATTTCCTCCAAATGAACATATTTTATCATAATTTTATAGTTTAAAGGTTTTACTTTTTAGTTTTGGTTGTTCAGATGTTTGATTTTGCGATTTTGCCTAAAATTTCATGAGGAATGGTTGGATTTGCAGATTTGAATAGTTTAGTTTGTATAATCAAAGTGTTTTATGAGTTTTTCAACACACTGAATCCATTTCTAAATTCAAAAATACAATTTAAACAACACAAAATAAAGATTTTGTTCAAATTTACATCATCAAATTCCAACCAAAACAACCAAAAATTAAAACGTTTACCCAAAACATAATTTTAATGGTAAATGTTTTGAACTTCCCATGGATCATAAATCATGAAATCATATTTAAATTGCATTATTATTTCATTGTGATATATGTGAAATAAATAAAATGACAGTTGAGAAAGGAAAAATGAATGGCAGTGCACCTCAACATGGCCTCTTCCAGCAGCGCAGAATGTAAAGCAGTTCCGCCTCGGCTATCTTTGCACCAATGACCACATTTAGACGATGATGGCTTTGATGGTCAGACTGCCTTAGCAGCTCTCTCAAGATCTCCACGCTTCCTCCTGTAGATGCAGCATGAAGGGCTTTAATCATAACTTCAAACGGAACATTTATACCCATTCCCCTACAATACTCGATATCATTATCATTCGATCTGAAAGGCCGAGCATGATAATCATCATTAACGAAACCGAGGATTTCTCTGAATATTTCCGAGCTATTAGCTCTGGCAGCTGCATAGAGCATGTCCGTCAGGCCGAACTCCCTGTCACCAAAAACCAGCTGAAGCTTTCTTCTCAGCAGTCTCTGGACGATCTCCATATCGCCTGCTGCAGCGGCAGTATAGAGAGCCCAAGGGCCATAGCCGGAATCGATCTCAGAGTTAGAGTTTACATGCCATTCGTGAAGAATTAGCTCCCTGGCGATCAATCCACGACCTTTGGCTGCTTCCGTGAAACGACACTCGTCGTCCCATAAATCTTCGAGGCGACGGATTCGTGTGAGAGATGCGAGATCTTTCATGCGAAGAAAAACTTGCCCCTATCATTGCTTCACATACCAACACACCTCAAATGCAAATAGAAAAAAGAGAAAGAAAGGAGTTTTCTCCTTCAGTCACATAGGTTTCAGCCGAGGACTTCCAAGTTTACAAAAAGAGATCCAAAACCAGTCAACTTGCTCAAAGAAGGAGAAATTTAGTCCACCATACTCATGGAGGGACCACATTCTTCATCCTTTTTAGACAGTCAGTTCATAGTTTCCACATATTCATCTAAAAAACAAACAGACTGAATCATCTCATAAGAAAACTAAGTCAAATATTTTTGACAAGTACAAATAGATCAAACAGATAAATGAGCTCCTCAACAACAAGATCAAATTGTTGGTGATGTATTTCTATATTTGTTGAATGTTTTCTCTATAATCATTTCATGTATTTCAAATTCTAATCATTAAAAGAAAGTCAATAGATCAAAATTTATCTTGTATACTCCGTCTCTGGTTTTTTAATGATCTATATGTTTTCATATGAAACTGAGTGGAGGAATTCTTAACTACTCCTCTGCTTAGTGGACTTTCCCCTCTTTTTCCCTCTTATTCATTTCATTTAATCTCAATAGATCCAACATTTTTACTACCATTCCCTGTGAATAAAAGCTCATAAAATCTGAATCTGATCCTCATATTTAAATATAGACCCCATAGCCTAATGGAAAATTAAGCATTCATTCAGCCAATTGTTATAAACAAACAAACAATTTCGAACTGTCATAACTAGCCTAACATTTAAAATTTAAGCAAATCTAAATCATATAGAGAGATATCTCTCTGAAGTTGGCAGGGATAGATCCTAGCTTCAAAAGTGGTTTTGATAGTTACCTATGTCAATTTCTTCTACCCTTATACAACCTTTGGAAATTAGAGAGTGATAACATAGTGGAGACCATACTGGGGAGTTGAATTTTTTTTCCAACTTTATTAATTTGCTTCCCTGAATAAGAAAACTTTATTTCTAAACAATCAAAGATCTAAATTTCAAGAAATAAATGTTCAGAGGTTGTTAAAATTTGTAAACAATTAATTAGGTTTCTAAAAGTTTAAGTTCTGGCTCCAAAAAGAATTCATACCAAATCTCATCCAGATCTAGAACCTGTAAAAGTAGTAGATAATCCTGAAAGATTAATTAGAAAAATTAGTACAACAAAAAGTCAAGGGAGTAGTAGTCCTCCTCCTAGGGCCACCTCTCTTCCAGAGAAGTTTGTCACAATCCAAGACATCCAGTTTGATATAACTTTTGAGCACAACTTTTTTAGAACCAAATCTGATAGCTTTGTGGATGAAACCGTTTTAGATCAAGCTATCCTCCAACTGAGAACCGTTGAAAGACACTCTCCTAGAATAGATCTTGATAAAAAAATCCTTCAAAATTTTGAAAATCTACAAGATCTAGCATAAGACTTTGATCAAGATTTGCAAAAAGCCTACATTCAACAGTCTGTTGTACTTTTTTCCCTGTCCATCTCTGCATCTTCTATCAATCCTCAATTGACTCATCCTACATCTTCCAGCCCTGCCTCTTCCACATCTTCCACCACTTCTCCAACAATTATACAGGTTATAATCCAGCCTGCCATAGGTGTTCCTACTATCCAACCTCCTCCACTAATCATGGCTGCAAGATATGCTCCCCTTGATTTGGTCGCTCCCTTACATAATATGCCCCAGGATTATCAAACTAGGATTCCTCAGTTTGATAGCACTGGAAGCATGACTGCACAACAACATGTTGACAAGATGAATGACTTCTTTGACTTGCAAGAAGTAGATGAAGAAAATTTCAAAATGAGGTTGTTTGCCCAAAGTTTAACTGGTGAAGTGAAAAAATGGTTCAAAAATTTACTAGCTGTTAGCATTAATGAAATTACTGCTTTTCACTAGTATTTTCTCAATATATGGGAAGTGAAGAAAAATACACTTCAAATATTATCTGAATATGAAAGTATAAAAAGAAACCAAGTGGAAATTGTACATGATTATTGCACTCGATTTAATAATCTTTATAATGCAATTCCAACTAACATTCAACCTCCTCAAGGCCTATCTTTGATCAAATTCCCTGATGGTTTTGATGCTGACATGTGTTATCAATTGAGAGAGAGAAACCCTGCAACTTTGGAAGAATTGCAAAAATGTGTTGTGAGTGTAGAAGCAATTCCGTTTGCTAAGAGAGCTAGACAAAGAACAAAAAGGAGGGTAACTATCAAAGATGAACAATCTGCTTCCACTGCTGATGCTAAAATATATTCCTTAGTCAGAACTATGGAGAGAATGATGGAAAGATTAGAAATCACTGATAGGAACCCACCAAGAGAAATTCAACCTGGTCCTCAAATCAGAAATCCTAATTTCAGGAGAAATCCTCCCCAAATCAGACAAAAAGAACCTAGAGAACAAAGAGGCCCTGATCAACAGATTAGACCACCTTTCCAAGAAAATTATGCTGATGAAGGGGAAGAAAAAATTGAGGGAATTGATGATGTTCACATTAATCTTATGGGAGTAAATGATAATGATTCTATTTTTCTTACCCAAGAAACATGATCTTTTCCTTCTGTCACAAACTGAAGTTGATGAAGACGAATCAAAACAACAAGCTTTTGAAAATGCAATAATGGAAGTTCATAAACAATATAACTTGAGAAGTAAAAATTCCAATGATAATCCAACCAAGAAAGCTTCTGACTTTAAAAATATAGCATATACACTTGCCAAGAAAGTTCTTGATAGCCCTCCAAGAAAAATTTCAGAGGTCCCAACAAAAAGAATATCTGAATTTGTATCTAAAACAACTCAAACTGATGTTCCCTCCACTAGTCAGCCCATAGACACTTCACAAAAGAATGTGGTAGAGAAAACAGATCTCCCTAATCAGAATAAAACTCCAACCTCATTCAGCCTGGAAAGTGAATTAGCAAAGCTCAAAATACCTATTCCTCTAACACAATTGATAAATAAAAATGATCACAGATCACAAGTGATCAAAGCCCTCAACATAGAGGTAGGAATGAGAATTGACACAGTAAACATTGTTGATGACCAACCATAGTTGTTATTTGGGCCTGAAGTTGATGGAAAATATGAAAGTGGTGTTGTACCTCTTTTTTATGTTAGTTTAAATATTCATGACAACACTCTGCACAATGCCATGCTAGACTGTCATGCTTCTCACAGCCTTATGCCTAAGGCTGTCATGGAGAAATTGGGACTTGATATCACTAGACCTTACAAGGATTTATATTCTTTTGATTCAAGTAAAGTTAAATGCATAGGTCTAATCAAAGATTTGTGTGTTACTTTGGCACAAATCCCAGCCAAAAGCATGGTAATGGACGTTGTTGTTGCATACATACTGTTGATGTCCAGGTATGAACGATTTATTCACCATTTTCCTACATTAATTTATCAATCCGGGTGCGTATTCTTTCAAGGAAACGCGTAAGGTATATGCAGGAGCAAGAGCATAATCCGTTCTGGCCAAGGGTTCATGATTAAGACTCAAAACATTGTTGTAAAACTAGATTAATTACAACTTCCGAAAAGTAATTATAAGAATTAAAACACTGTAACAACAAGCATAAACTGATAAATAATACACACAGAAAGACGCAACACCTGATTAGATGAGCGGGCCCAACTCTCTGATCAGGGCTGCGTTAGTCACAACAAAGATTAAGACAACAAAATAGATAATGCTTTATAAATATGAAAAGGGTTATTACAATATCAATGGGGGCATCCCCAGTTACAGGAATAAACTGTCTTTTATACATGGAGAGGGAGAACAACCTCTTTCCCCAAAACATGGTAACCGTATCCCCAAAAATATACATTAGTTGGAACGACACCAGTACCAGATAGACAAGATCAACGAGATGCCCAAGAATGGTTTAGGGATCTGCGACTCCAGCTGTGAGGCCTCCTTATGGCTTGGTCGTTGTTGTGAATAGTGGATTTGCTGTGGGATACTGAAGCCTTGGTTCCAGTTCTCCAGAAGCTATGGTCAAACATTCGTTTTAGTGCTGTGAATAGGCAAAACTCCGCGACTTTATGTCATTAATAAAATATTCCAATAGACAAGGCATGGGTATTTACCTTACAGGTTTAGCATAGTAAACATAGGTAAATAAGTGTAAAAAGGTAAAAAAGGGTAATGAAAATGCAGCAGAAAGATAGCCCGATTTGGTGCCCAACATCTCTCCCCAACTAGCCTTCTGCATGCCCTCATGCAGTTCGCCGCCTCCGCAGTTCTAGATTTCACTGACTATTGGCTTCCTGAAAATGGGTGAGATCATATTCTTTGGCCATCTCTGTTCCTGGAACTTTAAAGCCGTCTGAAAGGAGGACTTCTTCCCACCAATCTTCCAAGATGATATATGCTGGAGTGTAATTTTCTACTGGCAACCAAATAGTAGGAAACTGAAACCGGAGTCCCATCCATCGGACCTCGCATGTTAAGACACATACCACATATCTGGGCACTCTGGGGAGAACTTGTGAAAAATTTGGTGCCCCAAAAGGTTCCCTGTTCTGGACAGCTGTAGGTGCCATCATCCACCTTTTCTGACAGCAATCAAGGGCCTCTTCATGAAATGTGACTATTTGCTTAACACAAAGATCAAGGCACCAATTTTTTGTCCTCAGCATTCTGTCTCTATTCACCTCAATTCCCAAAAAGGTGTTGTGTTTAGTGAACATGGTGACTGACCTCTCAGGTTCTCCTCTTACTATAAATGAATTTGTAACCTGATTAGATTCAAATGTGTTAAAAGCCTTCTGCCAGCTGATCTAGTTGAAAGTGTAAGAGGTGAGGGCCCTTAAATGAATGTCTCCCACATATGGGACCAGATTGAATTCTCTGTCTAGGTGCAGCAGATACCCATGCAGGTAAAATTCACACATCAAATGATGAGTTGGCACGTCGTGGTGCTTCATTATTCGGAGGAATTGTACACCATTTTCTATTTTATAACTAATCTCGTTTTTTATACTCTCCATGCAAAATAAAAGAAAACATTCATGTAAGAATAAAGAATAACAAGAAGCAGGGGGGTGACATGCCATCACCTCTTGTGCCAAATTAAACATCTACTCCTTATCAGTTTTCATCTCCACCACTTGCTTTTCTAGCTGCTCCATCTTGAGCTACTGCTTCGCATGCCTTAATCTCATGATGTTTATACGCTCCACATATTCAAAAATAGTTGTGGAGGCTCGCTCCTGAGTTCTTCTGACCTCGTTTTGATACTGAGCCGTAGTAGATTTCCAAGTCTGCACTTCGACCATTAAGGCATGCTCACGGTCTTCAAACAATCACTCGACCGGGTCTGTTTGAGTAGAAGCAGAGGTTATGGCTACTTGGTCCATTTGAGTCTCTATTTCTACTCCTATTGCCTTGGACTTTCTAGCTTGCTACTTGTATTTCTTCATCCGCTTCTGCATTTTGTGTACCTGTTTCCTTAGTTTCCTAACCTCCATCTTAAGCCACATTGTCTCTTTAAACTATAACTGATGTTTTTATTTGACTGGGAGTCTTACGACCTTCTCGCCTGGCTCTTCCATTGGCTCATTCGTCGGGACTGCTTTGCTTGGTCCCTCCTCTTCACCTACGGCTATTTCCTCTTGTTGCACGCTCACTGCGACCGGTGGTGTCCTTGCGAGATGCTCTCCTGCTAATGTGTCTGTTTGAGTATCATCCACCCCACATAGTTGTGGATTTTGTGATAAAATTGGAGGAATGGCGAGATATTCTTCTGTGCGCTGAAGGGAATGAGTTCGCCTTGCTCCTCTTGGAATAAAGGAGAAAAAGGAGAACTAGTAGGGATCTTCAATGTTCGGTCCCGAGGTCGACGCTGGTTCTTGTGGGTTAGTGCCAACTTCATGCCCTAGTTCTCCCAACACTTCTTCCATGGGCTCTATGGTCGGGGTGGTCATGACCTCTTCTTCATTTGGGTTATCCTCCTCCATCGACTCCATGGTGACAGGAGGTCCTTGTGGGGTACCCTCGGTCGCAACATCGACCAATTCACCCACTCCTGTCTATTGTGACCCCGCTTCTGTGGTTATCATGCTATCAAATTACTCTGCAAGTTCCATAGGCGAGGCTGGTTCTTGTGGGACAGCCTCGGTCGTGGTACCAGTGGCCCTTTCTGTGTCAACTTCCGCATCTTCCATTGGTTCCATGGTTTCGGCTTGCTCTTGGGGAGCAACCTCTTCCTCAAATTCTTCAACTTCCATCTCCATCTCTTCCGGTTCCTCCTCGTCAACATAATCATCTTCTCATGCATTTTCCTCCTACGTGGCTTCTGGTTCATCTTCCCTAGCATTTTCTTCCTCTGTGGCTTCTGGTTCATCTTCCCTAGCAGCCACAACGGCTACTACTTCTTCCTCTGTGGAATCCCGAAACAGTTCCCACGGGATCGAGATTCATCTAATGGCATTCATTACTAACAGCTGAACCAGCCCATGGTGGGTGATGACCGCCAATACCTGTCGTGACTCTTGAGCTGAATGTGCCATTAGGTGAAGGCTTCTCAATAAGAAATAAGGCACATTCAGTGAGAAAGCCTTTGCTTGGGGAAATCGTAGGTGAGTTAGTATTCGGAGATGGTATTTGAATATGGTGGAGTATCTCCCTTAAGTCATATATCTCATGACGAACTCTGCTACTTCTTCCCATGGATGTGGCAGCGAGTTTCGGTCGTATCCTCGACCCTTCTGCATGATGCTTTCTCCCGCCTGTAAAAAGGATTCGGGAAACTCTGGAAGGAAAACAATTCTTGAAAACCATCGCTGTCCATTTCGAGGGAGTCCATTGACTTTTGCGATGGCTTCCTCTGTCACATGGATTTCAATTCCGCGGACCCGATATCTTCCTTCTCTCAAGTTGAGTGCAAATTCTACCGCAATTTCTTCATTCGACCCTTTCAACATGTCAAAGTAAACATTCCAACCCGCATTCTCAAAGACCTGCCATACCTCCTGATTGTTCCAAACTCTCATTGTATCTTTAGGCTCATGCCACATAGATCGTCCACTCATCGCTGCAGAGGCGGAGTCAGCACGATGAATGCAGTTAGCTGATAGGGGAAAATGACAGGGCTCCAAACCATTGGCAACTGAAATAACGTCATGTCCCTTTTGGGGACAACAGATGAAATAGTGCTGGTATGTTTGAAAATGATGACAGATTGTGGTGGTACTATTAGAGATTTAATGCAGCGTGTCGGGGAGGTGACTGATTATGACTCTGCACGTACGAATACACATTCCAACATATCAAAGTTATGATTATGAAGTACAACAATCATTGGATTTTGTTTGGTGGGGATCATGTGTCAAATTCTTTTTGTGGTATGCCGTCGTTTATTAAGACGGTTCCCCTCCAACTTAATTACAACCGTCCATGACACGTTTTGATGTATTTTTGGAATATTTTAATTAAATCCATAAAATTCAGCGGAGACGTACCTGGGGACCTACCTTATGGTGGAGTAACAACAAAATGTATGACGGAGTAATGGTAACAGGGTGTAACAATAGCAAGGAGTAACAACAATAGTGATTAGTCAACAACGATGGAGTAACGATGATAGCGGAGTAGCGGTGTTTGCAGAGTAACAACACCGGCGAAGTAATAGCAATTGCAGAGTAACAACATCGGCGGAGAATCAACAGTTGCGGAGTAACGACATCGACGGAGTAACAATAGTTGCAGAGTAACGATAGTTGCGGGGTAACATCATCTAGTGGAGTAAAAACACTTAGTGGATTAACATCACACCAGTGGAGTAACAGTGTCGAGTGTTACATTTCTCCTAGCCATATTCCTTTGTTATTCCTGCAAAATACAAACAAGTAAGAAATAACAATATTATTATTATTATTTTTAAGGCAGAGTGAGAGTGTCCTACATTCCAACAACCATTAAATCAGATGAGTCAGAAAGGTGTTTGACAAAGGTATTTCGAGAGGCTGGATGGTGGTATAGTTTTAGACAGTGTCCATTTAGTAAGAACGAGGTATGATTCTCATCTATTGTAATTAATCTAACTGTTCCATTGTCGAACACTGTGTCCACTTGATATGGCCCCATCCAGTGAGTGTGAAGCTTGCCTTTAAAATCCTTAAATCGAGAATCGTAAAGTAATGCCCAATCTCCCACATGAAACACCTTACTTTTGATAAATTTATCATGCCATTTCATTCTCTACTGTTGAACAACAGTGGTCTTCTGGACAACTACTGACCGAATCTTGTCCAACTCATTCAGCTGTTCCAGTCGGTGTTTCTGTGCTTTTGATAGGTCTAGGCCTACTTCTAGAGCTGTTCTGAGTGTATTGATTTCAAATTCCACCGGAAACAAGGGGACTTTCCCATAGACTAATTCAAATGGAGAAAACCCAGTTGTGTTCTGCCATGTTGTTCTGTATGCCCATAAAGATTTTGGAAGTTTCTGTGCCCAGTCCTGGCGCTGACTTGCTACTGTCTTTGCCAATATATTTTCCAATACCTTGTTTGTGCTTTCTACTTGCCTATTCGACTAGGGGTGATAGGGGGTTGTCACTCTATGTTTGACCCCATATTTCTGCATCAACTTTCCTATCATGTGAGATGTGAACTGTGATCCTCCATCCGACACAATTTCCCTTGGAGTACCATATCGGGAAAAGATTTCTTCAAAAAGAAAGTCTGCTACTACTTGTTTTGTTTCTCTTGTGACCGCTCTAGCTTCCACCCATTTAGTTACATAATCAGTGCATACCAGGATGTAAGATTTCTGATGAGAAGGTGGGTTAAAGGGTCCAACAAAATCAATGGCCCATTTCTCAAATTGTTCAAGGACTATCTGGGGTTGTAGAGGCATTTCATTTGCTTTCCCAGGTTGTCCCATCCGTTGGTAGCTATCAAACCTTTGGACATAATCCCAGGCATCACAAAAGATGGAGGGCCAGTAATATCCCATTTGCAGCACTTTGTGACCTATTCTTTTATCTGCAAAATTTCCTCCACAGGGTCCATCATGTGCAACCTTCAGTATCTCATAGATATTATCTTCTGCCACACAACGCCGAATCTATTGGTCAACCCCTGTATGAAAGAGATATCCTGCCATCCATGAATATCAGGTACTCTGGTGAATAATATTCCTTTGCTCCTTATATGACAGATGATGAGGTACCTTCCCTGAAGCAAGATAATTAGCAATATCTACATACCACATAGTGTTAGCAGATACTGCAAAAAGATGTTCATCTGGAAAATTATCTTCAATCGGTGTATTCTTACCATCATGTTCTATCCTAGATAAGAAATATGCAACCACATTGTCCTTCCTTGGTTTATCTACTATAGTAATATCAAATTCCTGTAGTAGCAAAAGCCATCTTGGGGTACGACCAGGGGTAACAGGTTTATTCATTAAATACATGATAGCTGCATGATTAGTATGCACAAAGGTAGGATACCCGGTAATGTAGTGCCAAAATTTATTGATGGCGTAAATGACAGCAAGGAAATCTTTCTCAATCACTGTGTAGTTTAATTCAACATGAGCCAAATTCTTACTAACATAGTAAACTGCGTATGGTATTTTGTCCTCTTGTTGTCCTAATACTGCACCAACCGCTGTTTGGGAAGAATCCATATTAATATGGAAAGGTAATGCTCAGTCTGACCCTCTAAGGATCAGAGTACTACAGACCAATTCCTTAATTCTCATAAAGGCTTCATCACAGTCCTCTGTCCACACAAAATCTGAATCTTTTGTTAGCAATTGAAAAAGTGGATGTGCTACTTTAGAATTTTTTTCTATAAAACGCCTGTAATAACCAGCACATCCAATAAAGATGCGTACCTGCATGGGCATTTTGGGTTTCGGGAAATGATGAATTACCTTTGTCTTTGCTGGGTCCATCCAGATTCCTTCAGCTGAGAGAAAATGTCCCAGAACAATTCCCTCTTCCATCATCATATGGAATTTTTCCGTACTTAGTGAGACACGCGCTTGTATACACCTTTCGAGAACTTTTTCTAACTTTTTCATCCCTTCAAGAAATGAATCCCCATATGGAGTAAAGTCATCCATGTAGATTTCAACATTGTCATCTATCAAATCAGAGAAGATTCCCAAAATTGCCCTCTGGAACGTTGCAGGAGCATTACAAAGGCCAAAAGGAAGGACCCGATATGCGAATGTTCCCTAGGGGCATGTGAAAGTGGTTTTATCCTGATCTTCAGGAGCTATCTGGATCTGGTTATACCCACTAAACCCATCTAGAAAAGAAAAAAACTTTTTTCCAACCAATGTGTCCAGAACTTGATCAATAAATGGAAAAGGAAAATGATCTTTCTGCGTTGCCTTATTTAATTCTCGATAATCCACGCATATTCACCATTTACCATTTTTCTTAGGGACCATTACTAATGGTGAGACCCATTGGCTATCTGAGATGAGGTAAATAAAACCCACGTCTAGTAATTTCTGAAGTTCTTCTTTCACAACATTTTTCAATGCGGGGTTCATCCTTCTCTGAGGTTGTCTCACATGACGACAATCCTCCTTAATGTATATATGATGGGTACATGAATTAGCAGGGATCCCTTTCAGATCTGTATAATCCCAGGTGAAGGCCTCTTTGTGTTTTCGAAGGACATCCATGAGTTTCTTCTTCTGGGATTCTGACAGGGTTGGATTAATATTAAGGGTTTTTCCTGGTTCTATTTCTACTAGAACACTTTCACTGGGTGCATCAACAGGTAGCTCCTCTTATCCTTCTGCTGTTTCAATTGTTTCCTGAGTCTCACAACTTAGGATAGATTCTAGGAATTGTTGATTTGTTTAAGAAACAAAGCAATGATCATCCATAAAAGAGGTGATTACATCATCTTCTGATTCTATTTTCAACTGAAGGGCTTGTCCAATAGTGAGGACTGGCCTCAATTCCTCATTTTCTATTTTGGGCTCTTTCCTAGATAAAATTTTCTTGCTTCCTGCTGGTTTTATGGATGGGTTTAGCTCTGTAGGTGGGTATAACACTAAGTTCTTAGTGTTGTTCCCATTGGAAATAACCATGTGCCCTGATCGACACCCAATGTAAGCATCTGCAGTAGCCAACCATGGTCTACCCAAAATCAAAGGATGGTCGCCCACCAAAGATTGCGTCTGTAAGACCAGGAAATCTATGGGATAGTGCCATGAATCCTCTGAAATTGTTACATCTTCCAACTTTCCTACAGGTTTGACTGTGGATCGGTCTACCAATTCCAATACTGTAGGTGTATGTTTCAAGTTATGAAGACCTAATGCATGCATGGTTTCAGTGGTGATAACGTTGATGGAAGCACCCAGGTCTACCAACACATTTAGAATTTGTACCCCATTAATTTGTACTGTCAGAATTGGGTTCCCCAGATCTCCATACTTTTCAGGCATTGGCTTTCCTGTCATGAAATCTGATAATTTTCCCATATCATGAATGGTAAGGGGGTCTTTGGATTTCTTTGCAGGTTTCTTTGAACATTATTCCCTAAGAGTCTTTGCATATATTGGCACATCCTTCATAGCTTGTAACAAGGGAATTTTAGCAAATAAGTTCTACAATTCTCCTAATAAATCAAATTCATCTTGAGGGATTGATTTACTCAAAGTTAGTCTTTCTGGGTAAGGTGTTTCAGATTGATGTTGTTTTACAGGAGGTGCCTGGTTTCTATTAGTTTGTTTTGTCTCTTTATTAATTGGTTCTGATTCCTTACCTTCACTATCAAGTTGTTCAATGGTAACTGGAGGAGGTTGAACATTAACTGTCCGCCCTGATCGTAGATTCATTTCATACAACTCTGCAGTGGAAATGCTATATGAAGGTAGGTTAATAATGTTAGCTTGATGAGCTCCCTTGCCATTAGGATTCAGATCAGGTTGGATTGGGAGCTGAGGACGGGAAGATTGATTACTCGAAGGCACATTAGAGGGCAGTTGGAGTTGTTGCTGTGGCATCGGTTGAGGAAACTGCCCAGGAGGGGATCCTCGCCAAGTTGGAGCCCATGGAGAGCTCGAACTGGCTTGAGGGTTCCACTGCTGCCATGGTGGAAACTGGTATTGTGGCCACATGGAAGGGTAGGGCATGAAATGAGGATTCATATTAGAATTATTGAAATACTAAGATGGGTCTGAGTACATACCTTGATTTCCCATCGGTGGTCGAGGCTGCCATGTCTTTCTAGACCCCATGAGGTACAGTTGTTCCATGTCTTTCCCCGTCCCTTGAAATACTGCGTTCAGGCCTGGCAGGGAGGGGCATGAGCTTGTTGCATGATTTAGCTCGCAGATTGCACATTCCTCTATGGAGTTTAGTGGACATTCCCTCTCTGGATGCTTCTTTATACATGTTGGGCATAATATCGCCATAGTCCTGTCCAATTCTAGCTGCTTCTATTTTACTTGTAGTGTATCCATTTGTGCCGACAGGGTGCTGAGGATGTTTATCCTCAAATTGTCTAGCAGGTTTCCAATTTCTGCTTTCGTAACACCTCTGCCAGACCCTTTTACTGAGCGAATCCCTTGTTTATTTCTTGCAAGCCCCCTCGAGCACTGAATGCATAATTCACAGATACCTTCAATTCTTTCCTTAGATATGTCTCCCTTCCCTACAATGTTCAGTAGTTCCATTGAGTCCTCACGGAAAGATCGGAGGAGGAAATTTTTTAGAATTTCCTTATCCAGGTTAGAGTGACCCGACCTTTGTAAGGTGTACTTAAATCATTCCACACAATCCTCCAAACTCTCATCTTCTTTTTGTGTGAACTTGAAAAGTTCCTCCTTAATGTTCTAGGATT
This sequence comes from Picea engelmannii, assembly GCA_009831015.1. Classification (NCBI taxonomy): domain Eukaryota; kingdom Viridiplantae; phylum Streptophyta; class Pinopsida; order Pinales; family Pinaceae; genus Picea; species Picea engelmannii. The sequence goes on along the minus strand of ML779301.1, from coordinate 649,370 downwards.
TACAGTAATCCCGGTATTTTTCCAGAAAATCTATTCACATATCATCCCATGTGGAAATAGAGCTTCCTCCAAGGCCCATGAACCATCGCAGAGCCGTTCCTTTTAATGTAGAAGGATTTTTTTTAAAATTTTGGGCCTCCGTCGTGTAGTCATACCCCCGACACACTATGTCAAACTCGAATAGAAATGTGTTGGGATATTTTGAAACAAGCCCATGAAAGTTTGGTAAGGCTGCTAATGGAATAGGCTTTGTGGCGCACCAGCTCCCAGATCTCCGATTGGAAACTCAATAGTGGAGGTTGTGGGAGCCATAAATATCTTCCAATAACCATTGGGTATTTCACCAGGCTCTGTAGGAGATGGCTGAGGCTTCCTTACCCCTTGGATCCGAGTCACTTTAGCAACACTTCCCCGGTCCCTTGGTGATGCAAATACTCCTTCGATCCCTTCTCTTGCGTCCTAATGACTTGATCCCTCGGCTACAACCTCCTCTCCCTTGATGGAGTGGTATGACTTTGTCGAGGTTCTGCTTGCGACCTCTTCCCCTTTTTTTACTAGCATAAGATTTCCCTGGTCAGGTATACTGCTAGATGTTTCTTCAACTGCTGGAGGGACTTGCTATGTCGTATCACCCAAGAATGTTGTAGACAACACTGGTTGATCTACTGATTATCCCTCAGACTTCACTCTTCATGCCCTTGGTCTCACGGATACGTGAGATGATGTTTCTGATTCAGCCTTTGCTATAATCTGCTGGATGTAGGTCTTTCTTCCCAAATCTGGTCCTCCCTTCTTTGGGGCTTTCCCTCTGCCCCCGTTATTCGGTTCTTTGTTCATACAAGTGTTGGTATGATGGAAGGTTTTGGCATGAACCTACAATGCTTTAGTCTTGAGTTAAGGTGTCAAAGGACCATTCCTTCCCCAAGACGAAAGATCTTACGAAAAGAAAGGCAACTAAAAAAAACAAGAGTCTAAGGTTCAGGGCCTGGAGCAGGGCGTCAAAGGAATCTTCCCTCCCCTAGACAAGAACCAGGAACAAACACACACCACGAAAATACCTAATACTTTTCAAATCTAAATTAGGGTGTCAAAGGACTCCTCCTTCCCTAGGGTAAAAGATAGGGTTTCCAAAAAAAACACACACAAGGGTTTGAAAGAAGTAAATCTAACTTAGGGTCTGGAGGAGGGTTCCAAAAGACTCCTCCCTCCCCAGGACAAGAAATTGGCCAAAAATGGAAAAGAAAGAATAAAAAAAAGCGGAAAGAACACCTACGCTCAAGACTTGAAGCAGAGTGAGAAAACTCTTTCTCTCCCCAGGATGAGAGATTGACCCTCTGGTTGGTCTAAATCGTTGTCTTGCACCTTTTTAGCCTCCCCGACAACGGTGCCAAAATGTTGATGTCTAGGTATGAACGATTTATTCACCCTTTTCCTACATTAATTTATCAATCCAGGTGCGTATTCTTTCAAGGCAACACACAAGGTATATGCAGGAGCAAGAGCATAATCTGTTCTGGCCAAGGGTTCACGATTAAGACTCAAAACATTGTTGTAAAACTAGATTAATTACAACTTTCAAAAAACAATTATAAGAATTAAAACACTGTAACAACAAGCATAAACTGATAAATAATACACACAGAAAGACACAACACCTGATCAGAAGAGCGGGCCCAACTCTCTGATCAGGGCTGCGTTAGTCACAGTGAAGATTAAGACAACAAAATATATAATGATTTATAAATTTGCAAAGGGTTATTACAATATCAATGGGGGCATCCCCAGTTACAAGAATAAACTGCCTTTTATACATAGAGGGAGAACAACCTCTTTCCCCAAAACATGGTAATCGTATCCCCAAAAATATACATTAGTTGGAACGACACCAGTACCAGATAGACAAGATTAGTGAGATGCCCAAGAATGGTTGAGGGATCTGTGACTCCAGCTGCGCGGCCTCCTTATGGCTTGGTCATTGCTGTGAATAGTGGATTTGTTGCGGGATACTGAAGCCTTGGTTCCTATTCTCCAGAAGCTGCGGTCAAACATTTGTTTTAGTGCCGTGAATAGGAAAAACTCTGCGACTTTATGTCATTAATAAAATATTCCAATAGACAAGGCAGGGGTATTTACCTTACAGGTTTAGCATAGTAAACATAGGTAAATAAGTGGAAAAAGGTAAAAAAGGGTAATGAAAATGCAGCAGAAAGATAGCCCAATTTGGTGCCCAACACATACTTCCAAAATATGGCATGTTATTTTCTAGCTCACGGGGAGCCAAATTACAGGGTACCCTACAACTAGACATGTCTTATGCCACCATCCCATTATTTGGTCAGCAGAGGAGATTATACAGGGAAAAAATGATGAAGTACATGGTCAGTATTCAAGAGAAACCACATAACTACCGCTTATACTCTGTTCATTTTGACCTTGAATCTTTTATTTTATATAATGATGGAGACATGGAAAGACAAATTGCAAAATTGGAGGATGATGTTTATAACTTGGAGGAAAATAAAACATCCCCTGAAGAAGACAAAACAATGATGGTACAATCTGATGAACCAAAGAACCTCTATGGAGTTTAGACTTTGATGGTGTTGTTAGTAAGGAAGGATCTGGAGCTAGAGTGTGGGTTTCAAATTCAAAAACAAGATATACAAAAATCCATTCCTACAAATTGAATTTTCAATGTACCAATAATATAGCTGAGTATGAAACTTTAATGCTTGGTTTGAAATTGTTAAAAAATCTTGGTGCTAAGAGAATTTCAGTAAGGGGTGATTCTGGATTCATAATAAAACATGTCAAAGGTGAATACTTTGCTAAACACTCGAGATTGAGAGAATACACAAATGTTGTTCTAGATTTCTTGCAGTGCTTCAATGAATATGATTTGCAGGTGATTCCCAGAGGCCAAAACATACTTGTTGATGGTCTAGCTACCTCAGCAGCCACTTGTAAGATACCATTCCATCCAAATCGCTAGTATACAGTTGAGGTGAAGTGCAGACCTGTTGTCCCAGACAATATCAGGTATTGGCAAGTTTTTGGAAATGATGAAGAGATTGAAGATTTTTTGCAATCCAAGAATGAGTTTGAATGTGCAAATATTGATGTAGATAGTGATGATGAAAATGAAAGTGTAAATAATATATATTTAGAAGAAATAAATGAAAAACAAGAAAATCTAGATTTTTTGCAATTAAACAATAATATTATGCCTAGAGGATTAGTCCCATTGGAAGAATTGTTGATTTTGATGATGTGGCTAAAAAACCAAAAAATGAACCTACTGGAAAAGAAGTTGAGGACTATAACATAGGAACTGAAAAGGAACAAAAAATGATTAAACTGTCAAAATATTTACCTCCTGCTCAAAAACAAAAATATATAGAATTATTCAAAGAATTTATAGAGTTTTTTGCATGGAGCTATGAAGACCTAAAATTCTATGATACTATCATTATACAACACAAAATTCCCATAAAAGAAGATCAAAATCCTTTCAAACAAAAACTTATGAGAATTAACCCAAAGTTGTTGCCTCTAATTGAAAAGGAAATAAAAAAAATGTATGATGCTAAAATCATTGTCCCATTGAGATTTTCTAAATGGGTGTCCAATCTAGTTCCAACCAGAAAGAAGAGTGGAGAAATCAGACTGTGTATTGATTTCAGAAACCTCAATAAAGTCTCTCTTAAAGACAACTATCCCTTTCCCAAAATGGACCATATTTTGCAGAAGGTAGTTGGATCCAGTAGAATTTATTTGTTAGATGGTTTTTCTGGCTACAACCAAGTGTTAGTCCACCCCGATGATCAGGAGATACCAACATTTACTACACCTTGGAGCACTTTCATGTATGTGAAAATGACTTTTGATTTAATGAATGTTGGGGCCACATTTCAGAGAGCAATGGATATTTCTTTTGTGGATGAACCTGGAAGATTCATCGTTATATACTTGGATGACATAACTGTTTTTTTAAAAACAGATGAAGAACACTTACTCCACCTCAGAAGAGTTTTTGAAAAATGCAGGAGATTTGGAATCTCACTAAATCCAAAGAAAATATTGTTTGGTCTAGAGGAAAGTAAACTGTTAGGACACATCATATCCAAGGATGGAATTAAAATAGATCCTAGAAGAATTGAAGCCATTAAAAAAATAGATCATCCCAAAAACATAAAAGAATTGTAGTCTTTCATAGGAAAAATAAACTTTCAAAGAAGATTTATCCCTTACTTGGTAGAACTTCTCAGAAACATAACAAATATGTTGAAAAAAGATACAAAAATAAAATGGACCATAGAAGCAAAACATTCATTTGATCAGGTGAAATAGGCCTTGACACAAGCCCCTGTGCTTATCAGTACTGATTATACAAAAGATTTCCTCCTATTCTCTTTTACCTTTGAGCATACCATTGTAGCAATTCTTTTGCAGAAGAACAGTGAATGCCATGAACAACCTATTGGTTTCTTCAGTAAATCCTTGAGAGATGCTGCATTGAATTATAACACCATGGAAAATCAATCCTTTTCCTTGGTGAAAGCAATTAAATATTTCAGAGTATATATTCTCCACTCACACATTATTTCTTATGTCCCAAATGTTGTGGTGAAAGATATTCTGACCCAAGATAGTCCAGATGGCAGAAGAGGTAAATGGATTGATGTGATCCTTGAATATGACATTGAGATCAAACCAACCAAGCTTATCAAGGGTCAGGGATTATCCAAACTAATGGCTAAGTCCAACTTTCATGCTTTGGATATTAATTTTCTAGCTGAAGTTGATGAACAAGAAGAGAAGGTGAATCCACAAGTTAAATAGGTTTTCTCAACCTCTCCCTGGTATGCAGACCTTATTTTTGTTTTACATCACTTACAAGCTCCTCTTGGTTTAACTAAAACTAAAGCTAGATTCTTGAAACTGAAAGCTATGAAGTATTGTATTTTAAATGGAAATTTGTATTGGAAAGATGCTGGAGGGATTCTACTAAATTGTTTATTGAAAGATGAAGCTGATAAATCTTTGCAGGAATTCCATGAAGGAGACTACGATGGACATTTGAATTGGAAAACCATTGCCAATAAAATTCTAAGAGCTGGTTTCTGTTGGCCAACTTTATTTGCAGATGTCCACAAGAAAGTGACCTCCTGTCATAAATGTCAGATCTTTGAAGGCAAAAGGAAACTCCTGCCTTTACCTTTGAAGCCAATTTCAGTTGAAACTCCATTTCAACAATGGGGGTTGGATTTCATTGGAGAAATCCATCCACCATCATCAGGCCAACACAAGTGGATTCTCACAACCAACAATTATTTCACCAAGTGGATTGAAGCAGTTCCCACTAGGAAAGCCACTCATGCTGTGATCATTAAGTTTTTAGAAACTATCATTCTTTATAGATTTGGATTCCCTAGGAAAATTATCACAGACAATGCAGTTGCATTCAAATAAAAAAAGATGATAGAATTCTGCAACAAATATCAGATCACCTTAGGACACTCTACAACCTATTACCCTCAGGGAAATGGATTAGCAGAGTCTTCAAACAAGAGTCTGGTCAACATCATCAAGAAGTTGTTGCAGGACAACAAAAAATCATGGTACAATAAGTTGGTACATGCACTATGGGGATACAGACTCACTACAAAGAGGTCAATTGGTATGTCCCCATACCAATTGATCTATGGAATGGATGTTGTCTTTCCTACTTCTTTAGGTGTCCCTGTCATGAAATTAATACAGGAAGTACAGGTAGAACCAAATGACATCCAAAGAATAATTAATCATACTATACAACTACAACAGTCCAGAGAAGAGGTCTACAACCAATCTTAGGTGATTTAGGAAAATATCAAGAAAATATATGATAGAAGGACCAAGGTTGATGACTTTCAAATAAGAGACAAAGTACTGAAATGGGACTCAAGGAATGAAGAAAAGGGAAAGCATGGAAAATTTGATAATCTATGGAAAGGTCCATTCACAATACATGCTTACAGAGGAAGAAATGCATTTTTTTTATCAAAGATATGGATGGAGAAGATTTTCCAGGAGGACCTGGCAATGACAGAATGCTCAAGCACTATGTTTCACAACAATGAAAGTTTTCTCACCCATTTCATTGTAAATATCATTTTACTTTTTATGTCAGGTGTGGGTGACTTTTATCAGTGGTTGAAGCCCGAAGAGAAGGCCCTAAGCCTCTGATCAGTGTCACCAGATTTACATTTACAATAAAGCTAAACAGAATATAGAAAAGTACCGGAGAAGAGAATTCAAGGCAACAAGTAGTTGGTTCTTGGCACCTCACAAGGAGAGCACCATCCCCAAGTGGAGCCACTGTTATAACCCTATATTTCATAGTATCACCCGATGATTAGAATTTCTTTCTCTAGTCATATTTCATTGTAAATAATATTTTATTCTGCAAATGATTTACAAAAAGAAAAAAAAAGAAGAAAAGAAAAGAAAAAAAAAGAAAAAAAATAGAAAAAAATGAAAAGAGGGTATAAAAAATAAATAAAGAAAAAATGAAAAAAAAAAAAAAATATAAAACCCCATGAAAAATATATTTGGTTTGAATCATACCGTATAATCATGATCAAACTTTTTGAATTTATGTTGATAGGTTAGTGAATAAATTTGGTCAAACAGTTTAATCTTGGCCAAATTAGATAGGTTAGTGAACAAGTTTTGTCAAACAGTCTAATCTTGGCCAAATTAGTTAGGTTAGAGTAATAATTAATCCAACAATTTAAGCTGGATTAATATGTTAGATGCCTAGGTTAGTTGATAGGATTAGTGTTTTTATCTCAATAAAAGTTGAAAGGGATTGTTAAAATACCCTTTGTTTAAGAAAATTTGGATATTTTTACCTAAGGAAAATAAACCATGGTGTAAAAATGGAAAAGGTAAGCTTAGCGATACCCATTGTATATTTTTATCCTAAGTTTCTAATGGATAAGACTTTTTGTCATATAGCGACTAATTTCTATGCAAGTTGTCAGCGACGACATCTAGCAGCGGCAAGATCGCCTATCCTCAGAGCATTTCGAACCCCCCTGACCTTTCTTCCTTTAACGGGGGGGGGTATGGAAAAGAGGTTTCCCCCATGCTAGCCCCACCTAACATGTCACTCTCTTAGCATTTCAGACCACCCCTACTCAAATCCACTTACCACCTACCCCCTCCCTCCGGAATCCTGCCAAATCATTATCCAATACTGCTCACCTCATTTCACCACCGTACCCCACTACCACCTATCATAGGTCACATCCCAGATACCCGTTAACTAGTCAATTCACTCCCTATGACCATTAACCACCTTGTCACCACCCCGTGCCATAACAGACACCTTCATCACGCTGTAAAACCCCATTTCTTCACCCTGTAACACTATTTTCCGATCCAGACACTGTGGACACAGTGCTAAAAAAGGCTTTCAAGCCAACTGCCAAAATTGCTCATAGTTTACAGGCACAAATTCACCCAGGTAATTACAATCCGCCATTAATCTACCTTAGAGCTCTGTTAATTGTGGCCCCCAAATCCAAATCTGCTGAAACGTCCGAGAACCCAATTCTCCCCCCTCCTATAAACTTGGATCATATCCCCCTGGAAGATAAGGATTACAAGATCACAGAGCCGAAGTGTGAATTTGACTTCTTCGAATTGCACTTTTGGATAAAATATATATTCCTGGATCAGAGCAACGAAATTAGACTCTGGGAGTTCAATTTTCCTCTGTATATGTTCCCTCATACCTACCACTTTCCCGAATTCACCTTGAAATGCCAAGATCATTATTTTCCTAGCCAAAAGACCATCGTTTCCTCCTCTAGCGAAACCTTGTTCACAATTACCCCCAAATCCATTGATCAGATGTTGCAAATCTCAAGAAGCAACCTTGCAATCCCATTTTCCATCGAAGTCCTGAATGACTTGTACCAAAAGCTCACCTTCCCCCAAAGAGCCCAGATTTTTGAGATTTTCCTGCCAGAAGACCCTCAATTGCCAAAGAAAAATCCCCCCTATCCTTCCTCTATTTTCTCTGTCAGGGCCAACCACATCATTTCCATTCTTTGTTACATGTTAGGATACTTCTCAGATGAATGGGTAGATGAGCCTATCTTAGGTTTTTTATCCATTTTTCCCACAAAAGAAAGAGCCACAATTCAATTTGATTTTAGTCAGTTTCTAGCTGATAACATACATGATCAACTTTTCAGGTTTTCAATAGAAGGAATGTTAAGATATTCCTTAGTCCTGGTATATTTGTTATTTGTTCTTTTTTTCTTTTTTTTCATTCATACAAGTTTCCATGTTCTCTTCAGAAATTAAACCAGGAAGGAAACCCACAGTCAGTGACCTCATGGACCTCACTAGTGAGAAAAAAATCAACTGAATTCAGCTTCAAGGACTTCATAGACCAGTTTTATCATTCAGTTTTTTGCATGCTGAACAACAACACAGAGCCAAGGATCAATGAAGAAATTCAGAGAATCTTCCACCTCTTTGATCTAGCCAAAACATGGGATTGGTATTTATACCAAAACCACACCAAGATAAGAGTGTATGGATGTGAGCTACCACCATACGGATTGCCAAAATATCTCCCTGTAAGGATTTTTTCACTGGAATACATAAGGTGGATGGTGAACTTTGATGATATCCATTTTTTTGTAGTTAAGAAGAAACGACAACTCAGAATCAAGACTCAAATTGACCCTTTCATATACAATAGCAGAGAAGGAAGAGAAGAGGCAGACAACCTCTTGAAATAGATGAGGTTTACTCAAAGTTTCACATGGACTTATGACGCATTTGGTGTCATCTCAGAGCTCAGAGTCAAACAAAGGAGCAATCCTTATGCTCACATACAGAATCCATAAGTGGAAAAGTATATGAACCAGACAGAATGGAAAGAAAACACATTGTTGGAAACAGAAGAACAACCTGCCCCTATTACTGCTTCACATACAAACACACCTCAAATGCAAACATAAAAGAGAGCAAGAAAGGAGGTTTCTCCTTCAGTCACAGAGGTTTCAACCGAGGACTTCCAAGTTTATAGAAAGAGAGCCAAAACCAGTTATGCACCACACTTGCTCAAAGAAGGAGAAATGCAGTCCACCATAGTCATGGAGGGATCACATTCTTCAGCCTTTTCAGACAGTCAGTTCATAATGTACACATATTCATCTAAAAAACAAACAGATACTACTCTATCAGCTAAATAATCTCATGAGCAAACATAGTCAAATATTTTTGCCAAGTACAAACATATCAAATAGAGAAATGAGCTCCTCAACAAAAACACATATGAGATATCATTTTCGGGATTAACTGCATAGAGTAAGTCATTAATATATGACCCATATCCATGACTATTAGTCTCAACTGACCAATAATTCTCATGATTTGAATAGTCCACTTAGCACTCATTGCATCGGGTGATGCCCACACAGGTGGAGAAGTGGGATTGAAACCAACTAAATGAATCACATAGCATCAATCATCACTTCCAGGGCTTGCACCCGGTAACTAGGACTTCCTAAGTGGTCACCCATCCCAAGACGCCTCTGGCTCAAGCGCGCTTAACTGTGGAGTTTTCCCCACAATCAATCCCACATATCTTGCTACCCCATTTGAAAAACCTTAACAAGTATCGTGCCTTATGAAGTATTCATTCAAATCTCCCTTCACTCTTATTATTTAAGCACAGAGGGGCTTCCATAGTGCAACATATTAGATATCATTTTCGAGATTAACTGCGTAGAGTAAGTCATTAATCTATGACCCATATTCATGTGTATTAGTTGCAACTGACCAATAATTCTCATGATTTGAATAGTCCACTTAGCACTCATTACATTGGGTGATGCTCATAGGGGTGAAGAAGTGGTATTGAAACCAACAAAATGAATCGCATAGCATCAATCATAACTTCTAGGGCTTGCACCTGCTAACTAGGACTTACCAAGTGGTCACCCATCTCAAGACGCCTCTGGCTCAAGCTTGTTTAATTGTGGAGTTTTCCCCACAATGAAGCCCACTTAGCTTTCTACCCCATTTGCAAAACCTTAGCAAGTATTGTGCCTTATGAAGTATCCATTTAGATCTCCCTTCACTCTTATTATTTAATCATAGAGGGGCTTCCATAGTGCAACATATTAGATATCATTTTCGGGATTAACTGCGTAGAGTAAGTCATTAATCTATGACCCATATCCATGAGTATTCCAATAATTCTCATGATTTGAATAGTCCACTTAGCACTCATTGCATCGGGTGATTCTCACAGGGGTGAAGAAATGGGATTGAAACCAACAAAATGAATCACATAGCATCAATCATGACTTATGGGGCTTGCACCCGGTAACTAGGACTTCCCAGGTGGTCACCCATCCCAAGACGCCTCTGGCTCAAGCGCGCTTAACTCTGGAGTTTTACCCACAATGAAGCCCACTTAGCTTACCACCCCATTTGAAAAACCTTAGCAAGTATTGTGCCTTATGAAGTATCCATTCAAAGATCCCTTCACTCTTATTATTTAAGCATAGAGGGGCTTCCGCAGTGCAACATATTAGATATCATTTTCAGGATTAACTGCATAGAGTAAGTCATTAATCTATGACCCATATCCATGAGTATTAGTCGCAAGTGACCAATAATTCTCATGATTTGAATAGTCCACTTAGCACTCATTGCATTGGGTGATGCTCACAGGGGTGAAGAAGTGGGATTGAAACCAACGAAATGAATCGCATAGCATCAATCATCACTTCCAGGGCTTGCACCTGGTAACCGGGACTTCCTAGGTGGTCACCCATCCAAAGATGCCTCTGGATAAAACACACTTAACTGTGGAGTTTTCCCCACAATCAAGCCCACTTAGCTTGCTACCCCATTTGAAAAACCTTAGCAAGTATTGTGCCTTATGAAGTATCCATTCAGAACTCCCTTCACTCTTATTATTTAAGCATAAAGGGGCATCCACAGTGCAACATATTAGATATCATTTTCGGGATTAACTGTGTAGAGTAAGTCATTAATCTATGACCCATATCCATGAGTATTAGTTACAAATGACCAATGATTCTCATGATTTGAATAGTCCACTTAGCACTCATTGCATCAGGTGATGCTCATAGGGGTGAAGAAGTGGGATTGAAACCAACAAAATGAATCGCATAGCATCAATCATCACTTCCGGGGCTTGCACTCGGTAATTAGGACTTCCCAGGTGGTCACCCATCCCAAGACGCCTTTGGCTCAAGCGTGCTTAACTATGGAGTTTTACCCACATTGAAGCCCACTTAGCTTGCTACCCCATTTGAAAAACCTTAGCAAGTATTGTGCCTTATGAAGTATCCATTCAGAGCTCCCTTCACTCTTATTATTCAAGCATAGAGGGGCTTTCGTAGTGCAACATATTAGATATCATTTTTGGGATGAATTGCGTAGAGTAAGTCATTAATCTATGACCCATATCCATGAGTATTAGTCGCAACTGACCAGTAATTCTCATGATTTGAATAGTCCACTTAGAATTCATTGCATCGGGTGATGCTCATTGAAGTATCCATTGTGGGTAAAACTATGGAGTTTTACCCACATTGAATCCCACTTAGCTTGCTACCCCATTTGCAAAACCTTAGCAAGTATTGTGCCTTATGAAGTATCCATTCAGAGCTCCCTTCACTCTTATTATTTAAGCATAGAGGGGATTTCGTAGTGCAACATATTAGATATCATTTTTGGGATTAATTGCGTAGAGTAAGTCATTAATCTATGACCCATATCCATGAGTATTAGTCGCAACTGACCAATAATTCTCATGATTTGAATAGTCCACTTAGAATTCATTGCATCGGGTGATTTTCAGGATTAACTGCATAGAGTAAGTCATTAATCTATTACCCATATCCATGAGTATTAGTCGCAAGTGACCAATAATTCTCATGATTTGAATAGTCCACTTAGCACTCATTGCATTGGGTGATGCTTACAGGGGTGAAGAAGTGGGATTGAAACCAACGAAATGAATCGCATAGCATCAATCATCACTTCCGGGGCTTGCACCTGGTAACCGTGACTTCCTAGGTGGTCACCCATCCAAAGATGCCTCTGGATCAAACACACTTAACTGTGGAGTTTTCCCCACAATCAAGCCCACTTAGCTTGCTACCCCATTTGAAAAACCTTAGAAAGTATTGTGCCTTATGAAGTATCCATTCATAACTCCCTTCACTCTTATTATTTAAGCATAGAGGGGCATCCACAGTGCAACATATTAGATATCATTTTCGGGATTAACTGCATAGAGTAAGTCATTAATCTATGACCCATATCCATGAGTATTAGTTGCAAATGACCAATGATTCTCATGATTTGAATAGTCCACTTAGCACTCATTGCATCGGGTTATGCTCATAGGGGTGAAGAAGTGGGATTGAAACCAACAAAATGAATCACATAGCATCAATCATCACTTCCGGGGCTTGCACCTGGTAATTAGGACTTCCTAGGTGGTCACCCATCCCAAGACGCCTTTGCCTCAAGCGTGCTTAACTATTGAGTTTTACCCACATTGAAGCCCACTTAGCTTGCTACCCCATTTGCAAAACCTTAGCAAGTATTGTGCCTTATGAAGTATCCATTTAGAGCTCCCTTCACTCTTATTATTTAAGCATAGAGGGGATTTCGTAGTGCAACATATTAGATATCATTTTTGGGATGAATTGCGTAGAGTAAGTCATTAATCTATGACCCATATCCATGAGTATTAGTCGCAACTGACCAATAATTCTCATGATTTGAATAGTCCACTTAGAATTCATTGCATCGGGTGATGCTCACAGGGGTGAATAAGTGGGATTGAAACCAACGAAATGAATCACATAGCATCAATCATCACTTTCAGGGCTTGCACTCGGTAACCGGGACTTCCCAGGTGGTCACCCATCCCAAGATGCCTCTGGCTCAAGCACGCTTAACTGTGGAGTTTTCCCCACAATCAAGCCCACTTAGCTTGCTACTCCATTTGAAAAACCTTAGCAAGTATTGTGCCTTATGAAGTATCCATTCAAATCTCCCTTCACTCTTATTATTTAAGCATAGATGGGCTTCTGCTCAGTTATGGAAGAAGACCTCCACTGCTCAACATAGGTTATTGCCAGCATTTGACATAGAGAAAAGGAAGAATGCAAATGGAATTCCTGCAAGCACAAGTTCCTCATCCCAAGACAAGTGCTGACTACAAGAAGACTTCCTTTGATTTTGATGTGAAGGATGTCCATCCAGTGGACCAAATGGACATGCACAGGTAGATAGGGGAGATGATATTATCTACCTCGACAAATACCTCATTGACAACTTCAAAGTTGCAGGTATCCCTGAACAACCTTCAGTCCCAATTGAAGCTTGAGAAAATCTCTTCTTTGGACAAAGATAACATAATCAAATCATTAGAATAATTCGTGTTGAAGATTAGGTAAGATCCAATAGATGTCAAAGAAGCAAAAGAGTTATTGAAGAGGAAGAATGCTGATATAGCATCCTCGAGAAAACAACTGAAGCTTCCAACCACAAAATATTCACAAGCTAAAGAAATGGATGAAACTGAAGGCCACAAAGAAGAAATGTTGAAGATTATCATGGAACAGAATGCACAGATAAGAGAAATGGAAGCATAAATGGATAAATTAATAAAAGAGAAAGAAAAAAATGCATAGACAACCATAATACCACTGGAGGTAGTCCCTTTGATATAAATTAGGATAGTAGAATCAATTACATCAACAAAGATTAAATCAACAATCCGAGTACAAGTTTCAGATGCATCTGAGAAACTTGTGAAGTCCATGGAAGACATGTCCCTCCAAGGGGAAGAGATCAGAAAATTGCAAGAGGAGGTAAAAAACCTGCAAGAGTTGAAGTCTATGTTCCAGGCCAGTCACCAAGTAGAAATGCATAAATCTCAAAGGCTTAGTCAACAACTACAACAACTACAGAAAGAGACTGTCATGGAAAAGACCTTAGCCCAAGCTAAGGAAAACATTTGGATTGATATCAACAAGTCCATGGCAGAAATATTTTCATCCATACAGATCATGTTTGAACAATATGAATTGGTACAAAATGCCAGAGAAGAAATTGAGAAAATAAAAGAAGAGCTGGGAGAAAGACCTACTAAGGCCAGCGAAATCATCATATTCCTAAACTCCAAAAAACAAGCATGAGTTAGAAGAATTGGAAATTGAAGACATAACATAGACCATCCTTGAGATCAAGAAGTTCCTGAACAAGAAAGGATTAATGTTGCAGCTATAAGAGAAGGCTCAAGTGATGGACAAAGGAGTACACATATTTTCCAACAAGTTCGAAATGCTTCATAAGAAAGGTCTCCCTTGAATATTAGTACTCAATGACAAGCTGATCACTCTGTCAGATTACAAACAGAAAATCAATGCAGTGGAAAAGGACAGTTCCAAGTTTGCAGGGATACAGGGAAGCATTACTGGTAAATATTTCCTAGAGACATTACAGTTGGACCTAAGTATTCAACATGAGATAAAACATATCTTCATCACTAAGCCTACTTTTTCTAAGTATACTGCAATGGATGAGATATACAGAAAGTTACTCAAGGTTTCCAACCCAGGTAGAAAGTGATGGGAAGATCTATGCTCTTTACTTGAGTAAAGACAATTTTTAGGTTCGAGTCAGCATGGAACAACCATCCAAAGTCAAAGATATGAGTCACCAACCACTTCCACAAAATCAACACCAAGGATCTGAGCAAATCAACAAAATTCCTATATTTTTGTAATTTCAGATCTAATTAGTTAGATATTTCCTCCATAATATCCTAGTCATTCATGACAGGATCTGATGTAAATAGTTTTATAAATACTTCTTCCTTCAAAGTATTGAGGGTTGATTTTTGCACCCAAGAGCTATTGTGTAATTTTTTCAAAGGATCAACCAATAATAAAAAGGCTTCTTCACAAGATTCTTATGTCAAGTTGTTGGTGATGTGTTTCTATCTTTGTTGAATGTTTTCTCTATAATCATTTAATGTATTTCAAATTCTAATCATTAAAATAAATTCAATAGAACATAATTGATCTTGTATACCGTGTCTCTGGTTTTTTAATTATCTATATGTTTTCATCTAAAACTGAGTGGTGGAATTCATAATTGCTCCTCTACTTAGTGGAATTTCCCCTCTTTTCCCTCTTTTTCATCTCATTTAATCTCAATAGATCCAACAGTTTTACTACCCTTCCCTGTGAAGAAAACCTTATTAAATATGAATCTAATCCTCATCTTTAAATACAGACCCCATATCCCAATGGAAAATTAAGCATTCATTCAACCAATTATTATAAACAAACAAACAATTTCAAACTGTCATAACTAGCCTAACATTTAAAATTTAAACAAATCTAAATCATACAGAGAGATCCATCTCTGAAGCTGGCAAGGCTAGATCCCAGCTTCAAAAGTGGTTTTGATAGTTACCTCTGTCAATTTCTTCTACCCTTATACAACATATTGAAATTACAGAGTGATAACATAGGGTATGTACACATCCGTAGAGTTTAGGAGTCAAATCCATATAAGGGAGTCTCATGTACCAATTTGGTGTCTGGCTTAGCCGTGAGCTTAAAATTAGATTATATATATATATAGCAAGAGAGGGGGTAAGCAAGAGAAAGAAAAATATGGTGTGTGCCTTTTGTTTGACCTATTTTGTTGTTCATTTTTTTGGATTAGATCATATTTTTGGATTGAACAATCATATCATTAAGTTTTTGGAAACATTTTTTTTATCGACCAATTATCAATCTTAATTCTTTAATTTATGAAACCATTAGATATTTGCTCCTTGGTGATTCCTATTGCTACAAAGTCATACCGGTCCTCATACTCAAATCTGTGCCTTCTTTTGTGGCCTTCTCATTGGTAGATCAAATTGTTCTTCTACATCCATGGCACCTTGCAGAGAGTGTTGCAGGGCCTCTTAAAGATGATGGGTCCCTCATCTATAGTGCCACCAACATTTTTCCTTGATCCACGCATGACATTTCCCAAGTTTACACGGTAAAGGAATGATGAATGAATTGACTCTTGAATACATTCCCTTTCCATGCATCTCAACTTGTAGACAAATATGTTCAAGCAAAAGAAGCTGCAATGTGCAATTATGCATCTAAAAGACATAACATTGGATGATGGAAAGACACTGGAATGCTCAATGAACCGAGAAAAGGTTCTCCTAACAGTGAAATTCAAGACCCTACTATGAGTTGGATAAAATTTGTGAGGCTTTCAGAGGCCAATTATGTCCCCTTATGTATCACTAGTTGGTGTAAGCTCAGTGGCCTCACTTTCTCCATTTTTCAAGGCAGTCCATATAGTGCTACGTTGGAAAATTCACAAACTTTTAGGTACAACTTTCTATCACCGATTCAAGTCAATGCTCATTATCATGTTTAATAGTGGACAACCCCATTTTCTTAGAAAATAAGTGGAGATGTTTGAATGTGACACTTTGAACTAGGGCTTATGTCGCACCCTTGTAAAATTGAAGGTTGGAAATTCCCTATATGTAGTATACCTAGGGGGTAATATGGGGTACCTAGGGAAGTACCCAATGGGAATAATAATAGATATGTGGTTATGTATTGTTATGTATGGAGGCCATTTATAGTAAATAAGGCCCATGTAGTGGTGTGAATGCAATGAATGCAAGAAGAATTATTAGAAGGTTCCACCTACTAGAATGTTCCTTATTTAGAATGTTCCTAGAAGGTAGATAATACTATAAATAAGTAGAAGCAATGTAATAGGGATATGGTGAAGTATATTGCAATCAATAAGAAAGTATTTCTTGAGAAGTGTTTCCTTCCTTAAGGAATAATACATGGTGTTACCCTACCTCAAGGGTTTTCTCTACATTCTTGAGTTCATTATTTTGTTATCTATTTTGTAGATCTATTATTCTTGAGTTAATTTCTATCATACATTTTCATATTTACTTAGTTACGTAACATTTGGTATCATAGCTCTTTCTTGGGCCAAAACAAAAATGGGCAACATTTTTTTTTCTTTTTGAAAAATTCTCAAGGTAAAAAGAGAACGATGGATTTCAAATTAATTTCTAAAACTTTCGAAGAATAATTTTCAAAAACCAGTTAGATATTTGAGTTCCTCTCATAAAACAAAAGTCATCAACAATTTAAAATCAACAACTTTTGAGGGTTTTTCTTAAAGAATAATATATGGTGTTACCCTACCTCAAAGATTTTCTCTAATTCTCATGTTCATTATTTTGTGTGAATGATTTGATTTATTTCTAAATTTAAATACTTTAATATCTATATTCTATTTTAAATCTATTGAGTTACACTACATTTTATGTCAACAAATGTATTATGGACCAACATGGCACCAGAAAGACAACCAATCGAGAGGTACATGGAGGAATACTAGCATTGCATGGCAATATCAGAGTAGCACAAAAATCCCATGGCACCAAAGGAGCAACAAGAATCAAGATTAAGGTGGAAAGGAAGCAATTGGACATCATGTTCATATTTCACTAGGATGGATGGATTTGCGTGCTTGGTACTAATTGGCTACATTGCTTAGTCAATCATATTATGTGGTTTCATCCCATGTTTCAAGGATGAAACATGTGAAGGGGGATATAATGTAATATACCTAGGGGGTAATATGGAGTACCTAGGAATGTATTAAATGAGAATAATAATAGATATGTGGTTATGTATTATTATGTATGGAGGCCATTTTTATTAAATAAGGCCTATGTAGTGGTGTGAACGCAAATCAAATGTAAGAAGACTTACTATAAGGTCCTGCCTACTAAAATGTTCCTTCTCTAGAATGTTCATAGGAGGTGGATGTAACATCCCCATTTTCAAACCCCAAACTAGCGATGCATATTGTAAATGTAATGTATGGACGAGGGCCAAAACGATGTAATATGTAAATGATGTAAATTGAATACAATAAATAAAATGCATCGCCAAATACATATGGGAACATATGGATATTTGGGGTATTATTTTCCATAAGAGAGGGAAGAGGTCTAAGGGGGAGGGTTTACCCATGTCTATTAAATCCAACCCATTTCTTTCTAAATTATCCTTACTATGAACCTTCCATTTTATGATTGAGTGTTCCCAAAGCCATTCATTGAATTCTTGTAAGAGGGTGGGTGTGAGAAGTCACATCCCATAATTATTGAGAGCATGGGGGATGAGTACAATCAACTTTGGGAAGAGTTGGAGAAAAAAAATCAAGAGAAAGAGAGGAAATTTGTGTGGGTGGAGGAGCATAATTACACATTCACGTTTTTGCACGAAGAGCATTTTTTACATGGATTTTTCTTGACAACAAAGGATTTCTAAGTGCTAAATATTAAAGACATCTATTGTGGGGATGTTTGGTAGTTGTTTGGTGCTGTAATTTCATGGGAAGAGAGGTTGTGGGTCCATGAACAATACTCTATTAAAAAATTGTCAATAAAATCAAGTGTTTTGTTGCTGTGTGATTTTCTGTTACAATTGTAGAATTCCTGAGGTCCCAATAGAGATATTTCCTATCCAACATCTACTGGAATCCCTAGAGGGGAGTGGGAAGGCATGAGGGACCATGAGAAATGAAGGAGGATTCCACCCCTTAGGTTGTGCAGGTTGTGGGGAAGAGAGTTGGTGGAATGAAATTAGTTGTGGGAAATTGACTACTGAGAGGGGGACATTATCTAGCCTTAGGGACCACCATCTCTTGTGGATTCATAGCCCCAGATCGGGGGTGACTTGCTATTGATAACTAAAAACAAGTCTAAAGTTGGGAGGAACGTCCTTCCTCTACAACTTGTTGCATACTTTCTACGATACAATTTCTTAATTATTGTGTTTATTTATGTTAAATGTTGATATAGCTATTATGCGTTTTACTATGAATTAATTTGGTTGATGTTTATTTCTATGAGTAGAATGATGCATATGGATTTCCATTTATGTTTTTGAATGTTTCTATATGTTCTTAATTGCTGGTGTGCACAATCAAAGTAGTTTCATTTACGTTTTTATTTAGTATGGACAACTGAATGAGTTTGAATTCCATGTTGTATATTATTTATGCATTTAGAATTGGTATCATAAAATTTGTTGGGTTGTTTTAGTAGTGGCATGAGCCAACTTGGAGCTAGGTGCATTACCGAGTGGTATTAGAGATTAAGTTCAATAGAGTGGTATCAGAGCCAAGAACCACATGCGAATTTGGGTAAATTCGTTGTTACAGATTTCAATTTGTGATGAATTTGGTGGAATCCCAAAATTTGTGAGCAAATTTAGGTTGAATTTTCCTCATATCCATAGAAGAAAGGTTTAATGGCATCAATCGATAGGATTGTAGAGCTAAGTTCGACCTGGAAGGTTGAAAATTCACATTTTAATGGAGACTGAAGGAGCTGAGAGAGTTTGATGGATCGACGACCAAGATCATGTTTGATTTTGAGATCAATGACCCAGATTCATCGTGAGTTGAGTTAAAACTTATAAGTTTTCGATGTTTTGAAAAAGGAGAGAAATCGATGTTCTGGATTCATTTTTGGCCATTTGGAAAATGAAATAGATCGATGGTGGGGATTAATCGACAGAGTTGGGTGAGGTTTGGTGAATCAACGATCAACACAATTTTGAATGGGAGATCCACGACCTAGATTCATCTGGGTTTCAATCGAAAATTTGTAAGTGTTGGATTTCACTAAGAGGGATCGTTGATGGACGATGGTCGGGTCAGTGAGATTTGTGAAGAGTTTTATTTTTCCAACAGAAATCACTGATGGTCGATGATCAGATTGATGAGTTTGGCGAAGAGTTTGGTTCGACGAAAGGAAATATCTGATCATTGATGACCGATGATCGAGGGTTGGTAGAAATTGGTGAAATCTTTTATGCATCCAAAGGAAATCGTTGATTGTCAATCGTTGATGATCGAGGGTCGAAAAATTCAGTGAGGTGTTTAATTCATCCAAGAGATGTTTCCGATCATTGATAAAGAAAGATGATGATGATGTGTCTTGCACTTCAACATCCATGTGTCATACCTCGTCAACATCACATCTGATGCCACATCAACCAGAGTGCCATGTTCACATCCACATGTCATGCCATGTCAACATGTATGTGTCATTCCATTTCAACATAGTTTCCATGTTATCCAAGAGATGATCGAGGGCCAACTGTTGATGATCAGGGTTCGGTGAAATTTATGAACATGTTGGTTGAAAAGGAATTCATTGATGGTTGGGGTTCGACAAGATTCATGGGAAACACTTGGTTTTCTGAGAGAAATGGCTAATGGTCGATGAATGATGATTGGGGCTCAACAAAATATGTGAGTAAGTCGGGGATTTCCAAAAGGAATCGTCGATCGCTGATGGAGTTTGGATGGTTTGGATTGCTTCAAGTCAAAAATCAATGATGGAGATTTATTCGTGAGATGGGGAAGTTCTAATGGATCAACAATTGAGATATATTTTTATTTTGAGATCGACGGATCAGATTAAAATACTATTAAAAAAGTAAAACAAGTCATTTTTCTACGCAATTTTAAGATTTTCGAAGGTCATTAACTTGCATTGGAATTTTGAGTCCCTAAACAACATTTGATGAGTTCTAATTTCTGAAATTGTAAGTGAAAAAGGAACCATGGATAGTTTTTGCAACTTAAATAAAATCAAACTCAGAGAGAGATTTCCAACGAGCTATTTTGGATGCCAGACAGAGCTCGTATAAGAAAGTAACAACTAAAACAGTTAAGGGTATATTTTCGGCATTAGTTTACTTCTATAGGGCATAACTCCTTGCTCGAAGCTCCTTTTGGGGCATAAGAGGATTCTATGGAAAGCTTATGAACTATAGAATATAGCCGCGAATCTATATTTTGAATATGGGTATGTAAAAATGTGTAGGAAGATAAAGAAGACACTTGTAACATACATGGATAAAATGGGAAAATAATATAAACTTCCAGATACCATATGTTTTCGTTGGGAGCTCAGATTTGAGCAAGCGAATAGTCGCTGGAAAGATATTGAAGAGGTGAATCCACCTATAAAACCATAAATTGGATTATTTCATTTGTATTATTCATAATTTGAAATGAAGAATGACCTATAATCTAATTAATGAATATTTTTCAATGTGCCTAATTCTAACAATAATTATTCAATGCATGCACATTCTTGCAGAATTAGAAGTACAAGAAAGAAAATTTTGGTTCCTATATGAGAACTAGAGATATGGAGGATGCACAAGGGTCTTATAGCCATGAAGAGGAAATCAAAGGTCTGCATGTCAGCATGGAAAATTATGATACAAAGTCTAATGGAAGAAGAGACAGACAAGAGCCTATAACTATGAGAATCCTGCAAAGAGAAGTGTAGAGCTATTGTTCGAAAACATAGGTATTCCAAAATAGGAAGAACACCTTCAGTAACCACTCACATAACTAGATCAAAGATCAAAAAATGATGTTTTGAGGTGGTAAAACCCCTATGGGGAAACATCCATGGCCCCAGCCAACACGACCACTTGGAACTGTTTATTAATGCAAAAGAAAAAGATTACAGAGAGATTTTAAAAGAGAGTTTCTTACAATCGATCATCGACAAATGACCCTCCATGCTCTTTAAATAGAGATCATGGACCAATCGGGTGTTAATCCACGGATCAATGGACGTTAAGATTGAGGAGAGTATGAACCATCAGGTTACTCTATGTCGGGAACATATCTTGACCGTCATATTTCCCA
Organism: Picea engelmannii; assembly: GCA_009831015.1. Classification (NCBI taxonomy): domain Eukaryota; kingdom Viridiplantae; phylum Streptophyta; class Pinopsida; order Pinales; family Pinaceae; genus Picea; species Picea engelmannii. The sequence goes on along the minus strand of ML779301.1, from coordinate 627,494 downwards.
ACTACAAATACATACTAATGCATACTAAAGAAACACACTTTTACCTAACGACACATTAGACCAAGTAGATATTAACTAACTCCTAAGTGTCTAAATATCCTAACATCCCCCCTTAAGAACAACTTGGGATAGGATTGAAGGATTTATAATGGTGACACAATAGGAGAAGGAAGGAGGCATTCGAGCCTATCCCCCCTTAATGAAAACTTCTTGAACTCCTAACATAGATCCAAGTTTGTAAAAATTCATGTCTGTAAGAGAATTTGTGAAAATGTCTGCAACTTGATCTTCTGTAGGGAAAAAGAGCACTTCAATAACTTGATCATGAATGAGCTTTCTGATGAAGTGCATGTGTAGCTCGATGTGTTTTCTATGCTGATGTTGAAATGGGTATTTAGCGATCTTGATGGAACTCTGATTTTCACACCAAAGGTTGGTCAGATGTTGCTGCTGGAATCCAAACTATGAAAGGATCTGTCGAAGCCACAAGGCTTCCTAACTTGCATTTACTGTTGCTCGATACTCTACTTCTGTTGAATAAAGTGCAATAGCCTGTTGTTTCTTATAGGCCCAAGTGATAGGTCCTGAATCAAGGTTGAAAACATAGCCCGCAGTAGACTTTCGATCATCAGGGTTGCTGGCCCAATCTGAATCAATGAAACCAACCAATAAAGGAGTCCCCCCTAAACTATAATGTATCCCAAATTGAACTGTACCACGGACATAACGAAGTATCCTTTTAGCTAATTTCCCATGACTTTCATGGGGTGTTTGCATATATCGGGCAACAATACCAACAACAAAGGAAAGATCAGAACGGGTATGAGTCAAGTATAAGAGGCTACCAACTAATTGATGGTACATGGTGGCATCAACTTCTGGAGAAGTACAGGTGGCAGTAAGCTTGAATCCAGAATGGAAGGGAGAATGGGCTGGTTTACAATCGTCCATGTGAAAGCGATGAAGAAGGTCACAAGCATACTTAGATTGGGAAAGAAAAATTCCTTCATTAGTTTGCAAAACTTGGAGGCCAAGGAAATAGTGCAAAAAGCCTAAGTCTGTCATTTCAAATTTCTTCTTAAGGCTGGTTTTCACATGGTTTAAAATTTTTGAGTCACTACCAGTAAGGATAAGGTCATCAACATAAAGGACAAGGATTATGAGATGGCCTCCTACTTTCTTGGTATAGACATTAGGATCAGAATGGCATCTAGAGAATCCAGTGGAAATAAGAAAGTTGTCCATTTTGGCATACCAAGCTTGGGGAGCTTTCTTGAGACCATAAAGAGATTTATTAAGGCGAAAAACAAGGCTAGAGTTATTATGGACATAGCCAGGAGGTTGTTCCATGCAGATTTCTTCTTGAACATCTCCGTGCAAGAAGGTGGATTTAAAATCCATCTGATGGAACTCCCATTTATGTGAGGAAACAAGGGAAATAACAAGTCGGATGGAATTCATTTTGGCTACAGGGGAAATTTTTTCATTATAGTCAATTCCTTTAACTTGGGAAAATCCTTTGGCAACTAACTGAGCCTTGTTTCTTTCAACACTTCCATCTGATGCATACTTAGTTCTATAGACCCATTTACATCTGACAAGTTTTCTTCCTTTTGGAAGAGGTACAAGATCCGAAGTATCGTTTTCCATTAAAGAATGATACTCTTCATTCATTGTTGTATCCCAATCTGGATAACCTGAAGCTTCTACAAATGTCTCTAGATCATGAGTTTCTGAAACTTGAGCCAAAAGAGAAGAGGCTCACTAGAACTGTGAATGTGTTCGACACTGATCTGAAGTATCACCGACAAGATCACCAACTGCTTCTCGTGTTGAAGATACCCATCTAGGAAGAAATGGATCTGGTGCTGGTTCAGGTTCAAAGGACTCATCTGGAGGAAGGTGAGCAGGAGGAGGTGGATTTTCATCCACACTATCATTATCTGAAGAAGAACTCATAATAGAATAAGGAACAAACTTTGAATATGGCTCGTAGGACAAATAAGGCACAAACGTTGAATTAGGCTCGTAGACCAAGAGATTTTCATCAAAATTAACATCTCTTATAATAATAATTTCATTACAATGGGGTTGAAGAAGTTTATAAATTATGACATCTTCAGAATAACCAACAAATATACACTTCTCACTTTTAGGCTGCAATGCTTTCCTTTTCTCATTAGGAATGTGAGCTCATGTTATACTGCCAAACACAGGGAAGTGAATTACATCTGGTTTAATTTTAGTCTAAGCTTCTTTTGGTGTTATATTTTTAAGAACCTTTGTGGGAGTGTGATTTACTATGTAATTTTCACAGTTGATGGCTTCCGCTCAATACTTTAGACTTAATCCCTTATATTGGATAAAAAAATTAGCCATTTCTTTTAATGTGTGGTTCTTTCTCTCAACAACACCATTTTGTTGTGGTGTATATGGAACAATTTGTTGCATTTGGATTCCCTGTGTAGTGCAGTAACTTGTAAAATTATTGTTCACATATTTGCCTCCATTATCTGTTCTTAACCTTTGAATTTGATGTCCATATTGCTTTTCTACAAGGGCCTTGTAGGCCAAAAACTTGTCAAAAACTTCACTCTTAAATTTTAGGAAGTAAACCCAAGTACGTCTGGAAAAGTCATCAATGAAAGTTAAGAAATACTTGCACCCAAGAAAAGAAGGAGAAGAAAGTGGACCACACAAATCACTGTGAACAAGCTGCAAAGGATCCAAGGCGTGCCAAGAGGCACGTTTGTAAAAAATGTCCCGATGATGTTTGTCGAGAAAAAATTCGGCACAAACACCATCTCTGTATGAAACAAGAGGAAGACCAGTCACCATCTATTGATTACATAGTTTATGGAATGAGCGATAGTTTAGATGACCAAACCGCTCATGCCAAAGTTTTCTCAAGTCATCGCTATGAGCAACAAAAACTGCTGAAAAACATGATGACCCAAAGTTGTCAAAATTTTACAGCTTGTCATCAGCTCAACCACAAATAACCATGATTTTATCCACTGTACGCTCCCTGTACACAAACAACTTGCGTATACGCACCCTATACACAGACAACCCACGTACGCACCAGAAATTAGGGTTTTTCTGTAATTCCGAGAATTTCTCCGTCATGATCTTAGACTTGCCAAAACTTTAATTCATCCATGATATCCTCTTGATATCCTCTCTCTCAGAATATATCTTCAATCATGCTCAAGAGATCCACACCAAAAATTTTCTCACAAGAAGCTCTCACAAGAAGCTCTCCATCAATACTCTAAAAGATATTTTCACAAGAATCTCTCCATTGATCCACACAAAGGATGATTTGCAAGAGACCATTGATATCTTATTTATACTTTCATCCTCTAGGTCACTTAACCCATTTCTAGGCCACTTAACCTATTTTCCTTATTTTAGGGTTAACCACTTTCCATAAATAGAAAGTTCTCCAATACTTTATCATTT
>ML779301.1:585838-609071 GCA_009831015.1 Picea engelmannii | reverse complement strand
CTTCGACTGTGCCTGATTGCTTCAATTTTGTCAAATGGCCCAAATGGTTGGTGTCAGTGTCAAAGCGTTCATAAAGCTCAGCAACAAATTGGGTCCAAGAAATATACCCTTGACGGGAAGTTTTTCTCCATTGCCACCATTGCTAGCGTTCTTGATCTAGATGGAGAACACCATACCGGAGTTTGGCCAAGTCATCTATAATGTTGTAGAGAGAGAAATAATGTTCCATTTGTGTGACCCAACCAGTGGGGTCCAAGCCATCAAATGTGGTTACATCCACCCGCGGAAGGCGCATGTCCCTTTGAAAGTGATGGGGTTGAAAGGAATGGGAAGAAGTTTCACCTTCAGTCCTTTTATGTGCCTTAGGAAAATAGTCATCGGTAGAGAGCTTGAGTTTGGTGCAGTGTGATGCAAAGACAGATTCCAGCTGGATGGTCAGTTCGTGTTTGACTTCTTCCATTGCAGACTGCACGACTACATTTATGGATGCATTCATGGAGGCATCACTGGAGGCAATAGTAGCACTGAGTTGTTGCACTTCTTGTTGGGTCTCAAGTAAACCAGATTGCAGGGTGTTGAAGTGAGACTCTAGTTCTTGGTTACGGGTATGGGCCATGATGATGGGTGAATTGAAAAGGGAGATGGTGGGGTCAGAAATTTTTGCAGAAAAATGATATGGATGAAAGTGATAAGGGAGAAGAGATGAATCTAATGGAATAGGTCTCAAATAATGGTGAAAAAATTTCCNATTTTTTTATAGCTGAGGGGTTATGCTTTGGTCTGAAGAATGCTGCAGTGCTGAAATCCCCAAATTCTGAACCAGAGAGTATTTACTTAGCAAAACGAACACAGATGAATGTCAATAGATCTCGTCGGTTTAATTTGTTTATGTTGTTGTTTATGTTCCCCAAGGGTTAGGTATTCAAGGGTTCTACATACAAGGGTTTTCCCTGTGCAATAGCTCTCTGATATACGTGCAGGGTCCAATAGTAGTACTCGACCCAATATCTCAGGGCACTAACTAAGGAGGATAGACCTTACCTTTAGCCGTACTACCCAACTACCCAGGTACTAGAGAGTATCTTCCCGAGTGCTGTTCTCGGTGACACTATAGCAGTCCGACGATCGATAGGTTTATCTAAAGAGGGCTTCAGGAAATCTAGGCCGATCCGTACACAGGTGCTGTCTGATGCACTACCACTCGAAGGGGTACCAACAAGGGTTACAAGGGTGGCCAATAGATGTGCACTTAAGAACCACTTGTATTTCCTGCGTGTATGAATCCCTCAACCGCGGGTTTATGCGTGTAACGAAAGATCTTTGTGGCTTAAAGACGTCGGAATACGTCTCTACCCTGAAAAAAAATTACCCACAATTTCTGCCAAGGAAAGTGCTCTAATACCACTTGCAAGATACCAGATATATAAAATATGCAGAACAAAAATGAAATGCTAGAAATGATAGAATGATAGTAAAATATCCAGCATAATCTTCACAATACACAGAAATGATATACGAAATAGCAACATAAATAACACTTTGATTCAGATAGCAATGTTCACAGGCCTCTTCGAGGGGGCAACCTCCAGTCGAGCAGTGCTCTGTTGCAATAATCTCCAAGCTAGGGTTTTCATACCCTTGACCCTTATTTATACTAAATGTGTCTATTAAGAGAAGCATCTAGAGGAAGATCCTTCTAGAAGTGGAAGCTTCTATTAGGTCTTCTTACATCCGCCTTATTCTATTTTATTGAAAGGTCTTATTAATATTGACCTTTATTACATTCGAATACCTTGATCTACCTATGTGCGGGTTAGGACCTTAACAACTCATGCTCCACAACCAATCAATATGAATGCTATCTCAATCATGTATAAACAACTAGTATATCATAGCAATCATGTCACCACTGAATCACAAAAGTATTTCTCACTCCATCAACCAAAATAAAACACATCATAGCAGCCATACCAAGAATTCCCTAAGCATTCACAACACAACAAAAAATAATATCCATCAAGATAATAATGTAACCATACCAGTGTCTCAGTGATAGATCCGAGCTCATAGAATGAAGATATGGAAGCTGCTTTAGTCTTCAACAGCTTGTCATCAGCTCAACCAAAAATCACCATGATTTTATCCACTGTACGCTCCCTGTACACAGACAACCTGCATATTGTACGCACCCTGTGCACAGACAACTTGTGTATACGCACCCTATACACAGACAACCCGCGTACACACTAGAAATTAGGATTTTTCTGTAATTATGAGAATTTCACCGTAATGATCTTAGACTTGCCAAAAATTCAATGCGTCCATGAGACCCTCCCGATCTCCTCTCTCTCAAAATAGATCTTCAATCATGCTCAAGATATACACACCAAAGATTCTCTCACAAGAATCTCTCCATCAATACTCCAAAAGATATTCTCACAAGAAGCTCTCCATTGATCCACACAAATGATGATTTGCAAGAGACCATTTATATCTTATTTATACTTTCATCCTCTAGGTAACTTAACCCATTTCTAGGTCACTTAACCTATTTTTCTTATTTTAGGGTTAACCACTTTCCATAAATATAAATTTCTCCAATACTTTATCATTTAAATATTCCTTCTTGATTTTGTCACCTTACTTTATCATTTCTTGATTTTGTCACTTCTCTTTATTATTTAAATAATCCACCTTGACATTGCCACTTTAATTTATCATTTAAATAATGATTTCTTCTTTTCAAGCACTTTGACTTCTTTGACCTTTTGGGGCTTCAAGCCAACATGTGAGGGTCCTCCAACTTCGTAAGGCCATAACTCTCAAACCATGAGGAGTTATGTGACATTCCACATACCACCAGAAATGGAATGACAAGTACTAACCATCTAGTATAGTTTCACCAACAACTTCATTGATCTTCATCTCATTATTCCACATACAAGCATGGGTCCTCCAACCATTCTTCTAGGATAACTCAATTTACAAAGCATCTTCCTATGAGGGATTTCACCATAAGGGGACCGCTTTGGAGTTCATCCATTTGTGCACTTTATCAACCATGATAAGACAATAATGAGTCATCTATACATTTTTCCAACAATGCATCATATACCAATGAAGCCACATCTATCCATATTCATCATGTATCAATGACAACCCATTGATCCATCTTCATCTATGCATTCTCATCAAGGAAAATACATATTACATTACATTAATCATCAATCAATCAATCCTTTGGCATCAATCAATCACTTGACATAAATTAATGACATCAATCAATCAAACCATTGGCATCAATGACAACATGATCCAACAAATATGTCTCTATCCTTAGCCATATGATAAGATGCTCAAGAATCAATAAGCCACTCATCAGAAGTAGAAGTAGAAGTTGTATTGAAGGAGAACCCAGGAGTTGAAAGTGCATGTCCATGAGAAGAAGAAGAAGTAGAATCAATATTGATGTTGTGCTTCTTCATCGTTTCTTCTGAAGCTGCCATATTCTTGAAACATTTGAACTCATCATGACCATCTTTATCACAAAAGTTGCAATGTCTGCCAGTCTTCTTATTTTTATATTTTGCTCCTTTGTCTCCATTAGGAGCGGAAGTTGTCTGAGTGGGTTTGGGACCCTTATATTGCTTGTTGTTGTGGCGATGATGTTTCTTCTTGGGCTTCTTGGGTTTATCTTTCTGATGGAAAAATAAGGCTTTGTTGGAGGTACCTACAGTGCTGATCACTCCAAGTTGTACTAGTTTATCTTGCTCTCTAATCAAAGAATCAAAAAACTTCTCAAGACTGGGTTTTTGATAAGTTGTCCCTAGAGCCTCTTGCATGGCATAAAATGTAGATATAAACACATAATATGCACTACCTAGCTTAGAAAGAATAAGATAGATGCAACTATCTTCTTCTATATTTATCTTACATTGTTCACATAGAGTTCTGAGTGTTTTAAACTTAGATAGATAGTCTTCAATGCAAGAAAAATCACTTGGACTTAAAGTTAGTACTTGATTTTCTAATTGTTGTGCTCGAATAATATTGTGCTTACCAAACACAGATTCAATCTTTTCCCAAGCTTCTTTGGGTTTATCAATTGATTGAAGGTGGAACCTTAAATCATGAGAGATGGGCATTCTGATTAATCCACGTGCTTCAACATTCCTATTATTCATTTTTACTTTCTTATCAGCATCAGTTGGTGTTGTTTCCTTTCCCAAGGTAATCCGGTACAAGCCTTTACTTCTTAATAAATCCTCCATATGGGATTTCCATTGGAAGTAGTTGGTGTTGGTAAGTAAGAGATTACTTGTAGAAGTCATATTAAATATGCATATAATATGGATTTAAAAACTGAAACTGATGATCTGAATGGAAAGATCTCGAAAAGTTATGTGGTTTAAAAAAAAAAGACACTAAAAACAGACTTTCGATGTGAGAGTTATGCCCTTTTAAAAAAAGGCATAAACAGTAACCAAAGGACCACGTAGTGGTGTAAGTTTCTTTATGAAGTGACCCACTTTTATAAAGAGAAGCGGGGATCACTTTTACAATGAATTTACTTCATGCAAAATAAATAAATCTAAAATAAAATATTAAATCTACTTATAGTGATTCATTGTTATACTTGAAGTGAAATACACTTTACAATTTTAGAATGATTTTTTTCAAAAAAAGTAACAAAAGAGAGATTTGAACTCAAGACCTCTTACTTAATAAGACAACTTTTAACCAAATGGTCTAGAAAAACATATTGTATTTTTTCGCAAGAGGATTGTTGTTGTTGTTGTTGACGACCTTGGAGAGCATGCTCAAAAAAATCTCTTTTCACACAAGAAAAAAATTTCTCTTTTCGATGACAACAAGGGTTAGATCTCGGTTAGCTTACCCATAAGATGCACCTTTTCCTATCTGTTTCTTATTTTCCGAGATCGCACAGGGCGCGGGGAAAAGAACATGCCCAAATCTAAAAGAGTAGCAACCTGGAAACAAATAATATAAAAGCGAAATAAAACCAAAATAATACTTTGCAAAAATTTAAAAAATGCGTATTCAAGCTTTATACCTCTGGATTTGACTGTAATGGTCGTATCTTGGGAAAACGAAAACATTTTAGAGTGAAAAGAAAAGTGTTCCATATAGAAATGAGTGCTACAAATTCAATGGAACAGTCCTCTCGACGAAGAAATGTACGAAAATGACAAAAAATGGAGATGGGGCAACTCGGCTTCACGATCTCGATCTACAATAGGACTAGGTATTCAAACATGCTCTGATACCATGTTCGACAACACATCTATTCCAATAGAGGATGAACACCTTTAGTAACCACTCACATAACTGGATCAAATATCAACACACTGATGTTTTTACATGGTAAAACCCCTACGGGGAAACATCCACAACCCCAACCAACGCGACCACTTGGAGCAGTTTATTAATGCAAAAGAAAAAGATTACAGAGATATTTTACAAGAGAGTTTCTCACAATTGATCATTGACAAATGACCCTCCATTCTCTTTAAATAGATATCATGGACCAATCGGGTGTTAAGCCATAGATCAATGGCCGTTAAGATCGAGGAGAGTATGAACCGTCAGATTACTCTATGTCGGGAACATATCGTGACCGTCGGATTTCCTAACTACAAATGCATACTAAAGAAACACACTTTTACCTAACGACACATTAGACCAAATAGATTTTAACGAACTCCTAAGTGTCTAAATATCCTAACAACTACAGGCTTGATAATGAAATGATTACGAGAACTCAAGAGGAGATACTACATAGATTGAATATGATGTATAAGCAAGTCAACAAAGATTCGAGAACAAGAAAATAAGCTAGTGCAAAGAAAGTAGAAACATCTATAGACTTTTCTCTTCATGGTGCTTCCTCGTGTAATTCTTTGAGGTATATATGAAAAACATTCAAAAGTTTCGTTACTTGAACTTGTTCAAGACTTTTGTTTCTCTCCCTCTATATAGTTAAGCTTGATGTTGACTGGATCACTGTGGGGTAGAAACTACTCCAAGTTTCTGTCATAGATACTCGAAAGGTTCCCTTGCAAGCGGTTTTGCGAAGATATCTGCAATATTCTCCTTTGTCCCAACATACTCTAGCTTGATGTTCTTCTCTGTATCCTGTTCCCATAAAAAGTGATACTTGATTGGAATGTGCTTCATATTAGAGTGCATCATTTGATTCTTTGAAACACTGATGGAGCTGGTGTTGTCACAAAGTATTGAAATAGGCTCATCATACTTTACTTGCATATCCTGCAATGTCTGCTTCATCCAAAGAACCTGAGTACAACAAGTTTTTGCTACAATGTATTCTGCCTCTGTTGTGTACAAAGATACCGATGGATGTTTCTTGCTTGTCCACGATACTATACACTCACCCAAGTAAAAATTTGCTCCAGTTGTACTTCTTTTATCATCAATGAAACTTGCCCAATATGCATCTATGTATGCGACAAGAGATAGATCCTTCCCTTTTGGATACCATAAATCAAACTCTTCTGTACCTTTTAGATATCTAAATATCCTCTTTGCTACCAAAACATGTGATTCCTTTGGTGCTTCCTGAAACCTTGCAACCTATCCAACTTATTACATCATGTCTCGTATAGAAGTTGTCACATAAAGTAAACTACCAATCATCGATTTGTACTGTCTCTGATTTTCATCCTTGGAATAATCATCCTTACTTAACTCGCAACTTGTCTGCATAGGAGTATTGATTGGTTTGCAATCTGTCATTCCAAACTTCTTCAACATTTCTCTGATATACTTTGCCTGAGAGATGAACATACCTTTGTTACTCTGACATATATGTAGTCCCAAAAAGAAGGCTAAATTACAAATAAATAACATCTCAAACTTGTCTTGCATGTCTTTGGAAAACTTCTGACTCATCCTATCATCGTCACTTCCGAAGATAATGTCATCTACATAGAATTCAATAATCAATATACTGTCTTGATCCATATTTATGTAGAGATTGTTGTCTGCATTTCCTTTCATGAACCCTTGTTGTTGTAAATATTTGTCTAGTCTCGAATACCATGCTCTAAGGGCTTGTTTGAGACTATATAAATCCTTCTTCAATATACTAACATAACTTTCCTTCTCTGATAACTGAAATCCTTATGGCTGCTCAATGTAGACTTCTTCCTCTAGATATCTGTTTAGGAATGTTGATTTCACGTCCATCTAATACACTTTAATATTCTTGGATCATGCATAAGCTAGTATTAGCCTGATTGCTTCCATATTAGCAACTGGGGAAAACATCTCTTCAAGATCTATACCTTCAACTTGAGAGTATCCTTTGCATACCAATCTTTCTTTGTTCCTAGTAACTTGTCCATCCTCATTCAATTTGTTCCTGAAGACCCACTTTGTACCAATGGAATTCTTTTTCTTTGGTCTTGGAACCAGTTCCCATGTGTCATTCTTCTCTATCTGATCTAACTCTTCATCCATGGCATTGACCCAATGTTCATATTTGTTGGCTTATTCAAAATGACTTGATTCAATTGTAGACAATAGTGCTAGATGTTGTTGTTCTGGTGAACACATTCTTCTTCTAGTTTAAACTCCTGCATCTTTATTTCCAAAATATGATCTAATGGATGATTCTTCAGCACCCATCTACTGGGTGTCTTTCGAGGTACTTGAATATCCTATTGTTCTTTCTCTTATTCTGTATTCTCTTCTTCTTCATCTACTTATTCTTTTTTCAAATCTTCTTCATGATCCCGTTCCACTGAATCTTTGCTACTTTATTTTATCTTTCGAACATTTGTTTCATCAACCATTACATTGATTATTTCCACTATTATGTTGAGTCAAAGATTGAAACATTTGTATGCTTTCATTTTTCTTGAGTACCCAACCAATATTCCTTTATTGAATCAAGAATCAAATTTTCCAATTCTTCCATCTTCTCTTTTGATGTAGCATTTACTTCTGAAAATTTTGAAGTGATTTACATTTGTTGGTATTCCTTTCCATAGATCGTATAAAGTCTTATCATTGTTATTTCTTAGCATCTCTTTATTCTGAATGTGAATTATTGTATGCACTGCTTGTACCCAGAAGATATCTATCAACTTGGAATCCATTAACATGGTTCTGGCCATTTCTTGTACTATTTAGTTCTTCCTTTCAACAACTCCATTTTGTTGAGGTGTCCTTGCTATTGCGAATTTCCTCTTTATCCCATGCTCAATGCAGAATTCCATGAATTCCTTTGATGTAAATTCTCCTCCATTGTCTGATCTCAAACACTAGATTTTCAACTCAGTTTCAGTTTCAACCATCTCTTTGTATGTCTTGAAGATTTCAAATGCCTCTGGCTTCTTGTTTAAAAAGAAAACTGCAGTCATTATTGTGTAGTCATCAACTAGTAGCATGAAGTACTGTTCACCTTTCAATCCTTTTGTTCTTGTCGGTCCAACCGGATCAATATGTACAATTTCCAATGGTTTTGTTGTGTAGTATTCCTTTGAATTGAACTTTGTCTTGGTCTGTTTTCCCTGTAGACAATGCTTGCATAGAATGTTTTCTGGCTTCTAGATCTTGGAAATTTCTCTTACTACTTCCTTTTTACCGACTTTGACAAGATTATCAAAATTTATGTGACCCATTCTTTTGTTCCAGAGCCAACTTTCATCATCCTTTCCTAAGAAACATATTTCTTTTCCTATTTCATTTAGAACATATATGTTTCTTGGAGTCCTTACAGTTGTAGCTACCAACTTGTCTGATTCTGCTTTCCTTATTTCCCACTTCTTTGAATCAAACACAATTATGCGTCCTTGATCACACATTTGACTTACACTTAGCAGATTGTGTTTCATGTCTTTGACTAGTAAAACATTTTCTTCCATGGCATCCTTACTTCCGATCTTGATTGTTCCCTTTCCAATGATCCTGGATAAGTTATCATTCCAAAATGAAACAAATCCATCTTTTTCCTTCTTCAACATCAGAAACATGTCTTTGTCACCTATCATATGATTTGAGCATCCACTGTCAACATACCATCCATGTTTCTTGTGTTGAGCTTGTAGAGAAAGATTCCATTATTCAGTGTTGAATTGATCATGATTTCTTATCTGTGTCCTTTGTGGTTCCTTCTTATGATTGTTGTTGGCCCTTGGATATGGAAGCAATCGAAGATTAAGGAAGAGAATGAAAAACGTGAACTATGTGGAAAACGCAACGACTGATACTAGGTTGAAGTGAGAAGAAGAGCATAAAAGATGGTGCAAAGTAATAGAAAGCAAGCCATCAGACGAGGAGATCGAGGATGAAAAATTAGTAAGGAAGATGGATCGTGGACAACTCAGCAAGAGAAAAAATCCACCGTTGGATGCTTTGGAGCACCGTGCGAGAAGGAAGGAAATATAGGCCGGCGAAGCCCTAAAAATGCGGGTCAAGTTGACCTAGGGTTTTAGACATCTAGGGTTTTGGAATCTAGGGTTTTGACACTCAGGTTTTAACCTAAGGGTGTCCGAGAACTATTGTAATGTATAAATAGAGGTCTAAAGGACCTGGGATGGGTTGTTGTTGTTGGTATTATTGGTTCTAGTCTTGTTATTGGTGTGAGAGAAGTGCTAGGTGTAAGATCCTTCTGGTATTGTAATATCTTCAGCTGGGTGTGAAGATCAACCCTCCAACTGGGTGCGGAGGGAGGGGAAAGATAGAGAGGAGAAGAGAGAAGATCGGCTAGCTGAGAGCATAGACAAGAACTGTATGCTTCATCTTAATATATTATAAAGCATAGTTCTATGGACGTAGCCCTAGATAGAGGGTGAACCACGTATATCTTGTGTTGTGTGTGATTGATGCTATGTTCTTTTCCATTTGATATACTGCTATTGCATTGTTGTGTTAGATCTGATAGATAGTTGTGTGGAGGCGATCTGAGCTGGTAAGTGATATATAAATGTTGTATTGTTCTTGTATTGGATCCACTTGATATCCCCTTTGGTTGTAGACATCTATGTCCTGCAACCCCCTCATAGCTACTTCGAGTGAGACTGCATCTGCTTCGCAGGTGTTGCTGAAAGGGCCAGTAGTTAGTGCTTGTTGGTGCGCTCTTGGAGTTGAACCCTGGGTCTTCCCCTGTGCCAACAAATGGTTTTGTTGTTGGAACATGAATCTTCTTGAGGGAATGTCAAGGTGGTTTCCATTGAAGACAAAGATTCAGAAGTGGATAGAAGATCAAGAAAAGGACTTCGCTGAATCCCAAAAAAAGAACCCTAATATTAGTACAGAGGATTGGCTGGAAAGATTTATCTTTACTGATATACACGAGATTTTATTTGGGGGAATCCATAGGGAGTTATATGAGTGGCTAGCTAGGTTAGCAGATACCCAATTTGAGATCAGATCTAGGCCACCTGTGGTTTGGATGTCGGTGCTGATCAAGAAGGTTAAGAGAGTTGATAAAATTGTGTCAAGAGTAGTGGATCACTGGTTTGATAGTACCATTGGAGGGTATATCACTGATTTTGTTGTTGGCATAGTATAATCGTATAGCCGAGAAAATAGATATTTCTTTAAGGGACCTAGAGGAATTTTTTTATATTTTATGAATCTGAAGATCAAGATGTTATTGCATGAGAATAACATCTTGAAGATACAATAATCTGCTGGATTGAAGAGCTAATGTTCAAGAACTAAGACATCGACAATGACACAGAGGTTGGACATATGTGCAATGGGAGAGTGTTAAGAGAAGTTGCTCTCGTGAACCTGTTTAAGCATAACTACGGGGATGAGGGTTTATACAGTGGAGAAGAGGAAGATCTGACAGATGAAGAGAATTCAAAATCCTCTAGGACAGAGGAACCTCGCCAAGAAGATCCAGAAACTTCAGGAACTGCGTCGACTATCGAAGTAAGTACTATTGATCCTATTGTTGTTTTAGAAACATTAAGAAATCAGAGTAATCAGAGTCACCAGAGCACTCAGAGCATTGTTACTAGTAGTCCTCCACATACTCAGTCAGGAAACCTAGGAAGATCTATGGCAGATGAGATGAGGTTACCCACCTTTAGAGGAGATGTATTTGAATATCCTGATCAACATTGGTTTCTACGCGAAGCCATATGGATTATTAACAACATCACCAAAAAAGATGTCAAACGAGCTCAGTTTAGTACTACCCTAAGAGACCGTGCACTGAGCTGGTACATGAAGTTTGTTATGGGAATTTCACAGCCTAAACCGCTGAATGATAACAAGAATGCACTAATTGACGAATTCAAGAAAACCAAGTCGGAGTCACAATGCATTACAGAACTAAAAGAAATCAAGAAAAGAATAGATGAACCTGTATGGGAGTTCGATCAGAGGTTTAAAACCTTGACGGGCCACTTGATTTTCCGGATCCCAGATGAGAAGAACAAGGAATGGTTCATTGTTTCCCTTTTTCCACATATCAGAGTCCCTCTAATGCAACAGAAGATTACTTCGCAGGCTGAAGCATTGGAAATCTCCATGAAGTTAGAATCATCTCTGATGGGAGAATCTAGCTCAGGTATGAGTCTAATCTTGAGTCAGCTAACTAACCTATCACTGCAGGTCGAAGATATGAAGAGAGACAAGGGAAAAGATAAAAGATAAGACATATGGAGTATCAAATGCAAATCAAAAGGCCATGACAAGGAGCACTATCCCCTATTCCATGAATACTTGGTCTATGGAGCTCTGAGCCCCTTGAAGCAATTTACCCTACCCTGGTGCGAGGTATGTAGAAATCAACATCGCCTTGGTGAATGTTACTATCTTCAAAAATATGTCCAGACACCCACAAATCTGTATTGCATGTTCTGTAAATCGGTAGGACATGATGACAGGGATTGTAGGGCTTATGATCTCATGCATGAAAGGTCGAGGGATATATACAAAATTCAAGGTGAAGTACAACAAGAAGGAAGCATTGCACAGTATAACTTCCCATGGGAGAGGAAACTTCAACCCTCATGGTGGATTCCAAGGAAGAGGAAGAGGAGGAGGTATGGGTCAAGGTCGAGGATAGATAACCTGTTATAACTGCTCACAACCAGGACACTTGGAGAGGGACTGTTATAACCCTTATACCACTTGAAGCTATTGCAATTCCTTCAAGCATGCTATTGAGGAATGTCCAACATTGTTGGCTAGACTTTAGGAGAGACGGGGACCTCAGCAGAACCCACAAATACAACTAATCAAAGAAGAACCTCGCGGAGCAGATCCCAGAGTCACTATTATCACTAGAGGAGACATTGTTATAGGAGAGGATAGAGTGATCCAAGGAAATACTATAGAAGAATCAGGAGTCAGGAAAGCTACAGAGAAGACACAAGTGTTTGATGCAATGAAATAAAGACAAATCTTTGAGGAGGCAAGAAAAGAATTTAGGAGAGACTAAGGCTCTTCATCGAAGACACAACCAGAAGTAAGAGAATGTGGAATGCCTCTGGCATTTGATTATTTTGCGTCACCCGGAGATGGAGAATAGGTGAGTAAACTTGTCAGTTTCTTGTATATGTTTATAGAGATGATTAAAGATGAGAAAGCCGTACAAGAACTACAAAATTTGATCAGACAATATGAGCTAGGAAAGATAGATCCCTTACTGAATAAAGTAGCACATAAACTATCCAAGAAGAGAAGGAAAAATAAAGAACTACACCTTAATGCTCATATTGGAGAGTATGATATAGACTATGTGGTCCTCAACTTAGGGTCGGAGGTCAATGTCATGACGAAGCAAACCTGGGCACTTATGGGAAAACCTAAGTTGATCTATTCCCCCATCAGGATTAAGATGGCTAACCAACAGGAAGTAAGCCCCTTTGGAAGATTGGAACATGTCCCTATGGACATCGACATAGTAAGGACGTTTGAAAACTTCAAGGTGATTGAGATAGTTGTCCTTGCCCTGCGTTGTTAGGAATTGATTGGGATTTCAATAATTCCACTGTGGTTGATTTAAAGAAAATAAAAATGACGTTTGAAGGAGATGGACTTAGAGTCATTGCACCTTTATATCCCGATGAAGGTCATAGATACATAGAACCCATCAGAGAAGAAGACCACACATATGAACTATAAAATATATACAAATTAACAACTAGACAACATGACTACATTAATCCTACGACGGATGGGAATTTGAGTTGGCGAAGTGACAACACATGTTCATAAGATTCATAAGAAGCACTGGAGAAATAGCAGAACAAAATGTACGAGGTATCTACAAGGATATGTGCTAGATTAACTAGAGAAGTTCGTTGGATCGACACAACAATGAGTAACCTACCCACCTTTGATGGTATAAATCCTCTAGAAGCATTCTTGTCGGACTTTGAAGAAAGTGTACCAACACAACAAAGATTGTTGGCAATGGATGAGGCCGTGAAATCAACTCCAGCGAGATGGTGGGGGACACACAAAAACATTATTACAGACTGGGTACAATGTCGCACTTTGATGACAGCGTGATTTTGAGAGCAATTAGAAAGTTGTGAAAGATACACAGGTCGAAGTTGTCCAAAGGACCATGTGCGAAGTTGCAAGGAAACCTGGAGAAACATCCCTCAAGAATAGTGGGTGCACAAATTCATAAACATGCTGGACACAACCCCTATCAACTGGTACCTACAAGAAGAACTATGCCTCATCACAACATATTGGGAAGGTATGACCCAGAACTTTGTAACTACCTTTTTGTTTGAAAGACAATATCCTACAGTAGATCAAGAATTACATGTCATAAGATAGAAAGTGTTCGAGGAGGCACCTAGCCTCCCTTTGGAGAAAGAAGAGGATGAATGGACCGTGCCCCTTCAGAAGTTGGAAGGATATTACAATATCAATGCAGTCAAAGACGATGATCCAAGGAATGTGAACATCACCAAAATAGAAGGCCAAAGAGACATAGAAGGACCAAGAGTTGAAATACCTTTTATTGGACAGTCGATCAAGATCAAGAAAGTCAACATTGGAACAGAGCAGACACCAAAAATTGCAAATGTTGGAGATTATTGGGATGCTTCCACTATTGACAAGATCACAGAGTTGCTACATGAGTATCAGGACTTGTTTCCAACCAAGTTCACTGAGATGAAGGGTATTAAAGGGCCTATGGGGGAGATGAATATCCCTTTGAAACCAGATGCCAGGCCAGTCAAACAAATACCTTACAGATTGAACCCTAAATATAAGGAGAAAGTGAAAATTGAGCTCGACAGAATGCTGGAAGCAGGAATCATATAACTTGTTGAAGAGTCAGAATGTATTAGACCTATGGTGGTACAAGACAAAAAGATAGGAGAGATCAAGATCTGCGTAGATCTCAGGAAGATGAATGATGCCTGTTTGCATGACCCATTCCCTACACCATTTACTAATGAAGTGTTAGACAATGTAGGAGGACAAAAGGTGTATTCTTTTACAGATGGATTTTAAGGATACCATCAGATCCAGATTGCCAAGGAAGATTGCCACAAGACCACATTTGAAACAGAATGGGGATCCTACCAGTATACAGTGATGTCATTTGGCTTGAAGAATGCACCAACCATCTTTTCCAGGGTGGTGGTCGAAGCGTTTAAGGAGTTTTTACATAAATTTCTGGAAGCATATTTTGATGATTGCACTGTTTTCATCATTTTGCAGAATCATATTGAATGTTTAAGACTAATGTTGGGTAAATGCAGGAAGAGTCATATTGCCTTAAAACTGAATAAGTGCATCTTATTTTCACCCTTCGGAGTGCTGCTAGGTCATATTGTGTGTAAGAAGGGGTTGTTGTTTGATCCATCCAAGATTTCAATTATAGTCGATCTACCCCCTCCCACTTCAGTCAAACAGCTGTGCACTCCATTGGGACACACTGGATACTTTAGGAAGTTCATTCAGGGCTATGCATAGATTACAACACCCATGGAGAAGATTTTGAAGAAAGACTTTCAGTTTCATTGGACAGAAGAACGCCAACAGAGTTTTGACACACTGAAACAGAAAATGGTTACTGCGCCTATTCTAGTTTTTCCATATTGGAGTAAGGAGTTTCATGTGCATGTCGATGCATCTTCCATTGAATTAGGAGCTGTGTTAGCACAACTGAGAGTTGGAGACATTTACCACCCATTAGCCTTTGCTAGAAGAAAGCTATCAAAAGCTGAGATTAATTACACCACCACTGAGAGAGAAGGGTTATCCATGGTGTATGTGTTACAGAAGTTCTGCCACTACTTGTTGGGAGGACACTTTAAAATTTTTACTGATCACTCCACGCTTAAATACTTAGTCAACAAGCCAGTGTTGGGGGGAATAATATGCAGATGGATTCTGTTATTTCAGGAATATGATTTTGAGATCGTGGTTAAGCCATGATGAATGAACAAAGGCCCTGACCACTTGTTGAGGTTGGAACATGGAGAAGAGCCTACTAGCTTTGAGGATACACTGTTGTATGCATAGTTGTTGGCCATTAGAAAAATCGATGATCACTTCACAGATATAGTCCAGTTCTTGTCAACAGGAATGGCACCTAGTGACTATACAATTATTCATAAGAAATAGTTGGTAGTACGCGCTGCAGATTTTTCACTTATAGCTGAACAACTATACAAGATGGGACCTGACGAGATATTGAGAAGGTGTGTTATGGAATCAGAGAGACCATTGATCCTCATAGAAACACACGAAGGCATCGGATGAGGACACTACGCAGGGAAATCAACAACGCAAAAGATTCATAGGGATGACCTTTGGTGGCCTACTCTACACATAGATGCTAAGGATTATTACAGAGCCTGCGATGCATGCCAAAGAGTTGGGAAACCATCTAGAAGAGATGAAATTCCTTTAGCACCATAGTTGACCCTACAAGAATTTGAGAAATGGGACATTGACTTCGTGGGACCTATAAACCTACCAAAGAAGCGCACATGAGCTAGATACATAATCACCGCGACCGAGTATTTGACCAGATGGGCAGAAGCAAGAGTAGTTAAGGAATGTAGTGCAACTACAACTTTGCGCTTTATATTTTATGATATCATAACTAGGTTTGGATGCCCGGAGATCCTTATGAGTGATCAAGGCACAGATTTCATCAATAAGATCGTTGAAGCCTTGACTCATGAATTTGAAGTTCACCATCAGAAGAGCACAACCTATCATCCACAAGCAAATGGGACAGTTGAAGCACTCAATAAAATCTTGGAGACAACGTGTAAATTATAACCTTGTACAAAATCTATTGCAAACAGATATCCAGAAAAAGAACAAAAAATATACAATGGAAAATACAAACATTATATAGATATTTTTCCCCTGGAAACCCAAACCGGGAAAACCAACATATTCTATATTATTCATTGTGATACATTGTTTATAATACAATATACATATAGGATCCAACGACATCCAAAACCCTAACCCAATGACCTGGATTAGTCCAAAACCCTAATTCCTTAACCGAAAATAGAAAACCATCGGCAAAAACCATGTGTTGAAAAACCACCTAAATACATGACACGTTTCCCAAGGCAGGTGTCACGTTTCCCAAGAAAAAAAATTCTTCCGGGGGCCTACTCGTGAAAATAATATAGCACATACCCAACATTCTTCCACTTGTTGTTTTCTTTGCATACAGGGGGTTACAGGGTTACATAGTCAACAATCCAGGGCAACAATGCCCATGGATCCTCTACACTAAGAGAACTTCTCAGTGCTCACAGATTTTGTTAATGAGTCTGCAACATTCTTCAAAGTGTCCACCTTCATCGGTGATACTTTCTTTTCTTCAATTATGTCTCTCACAAAGTGATATTGAACATCAATGTGCTTTGTCTTTGAATGATAAGCATGGTTCTTCACCAGAAAAATTGCACTCTGACTATCACACTCTATCCTTACAACTTGTTGTACCAACCCAATACCCAAACACAATATTTGTAACCATATTGCTTCCTTACTTGCATGAGTGGTTTCCATGTATTTAGCTTATGTAGTTGAAAGTGCCACTACAGCCTGTCTTTTTCTCATCCAACTTATTGCTCCTCCAAATAGGTTAAACATATACCTACTTGTAGATCTGCTATGATCCAAATCTCCAGCCCAATCTGCATCCACAAAGCCATGTATATCGACCACTCTGTCCAATTCCAGTCTTCCTTCGTAGCAAAATCCATAGCTAGTAGTGCACACAAATACCCGAAACCCCTTTTTACTGTGTCCAATGCTCCTTCCCTGGTTTTGACATATACCTGCTCAAAACTCCCACTGCATGTGCAATGTTTGGTCTAGTACATACCATTGCATACACCAAACTGCCAACTACACTCGCATATGGAACATGAGACATGTCCTCCTCTTATTCATGTGTGTTGGGACACTGATCTACAGATAAATTTACACCAACAGGAATAGGAACCTTGACCGGTTTACATTCCTGCATATTAAACCTTTGTAATATTGTCTCGACATATTTTCTCTGATTTAACCAGAGTTTCCTCCTTTTCCGATCTCTTTTAATTTCCATGCGCAAAATGAAATTTGAAGCACCGATATCCTTCGTGTCAAATTTAGAGGACAACTGAGTTTTCACATCCTAGATAATCTCCTTGTTGTTTCCTATCAGTAACATGTCATCCACATACAAGACCAAATAAATCAAATGATCACCAATTAATTTAAAATACACACAATGATCCTCTTTGCTTCTTGTGAAGCCAAGTCCCAGCATATAAGTATCAAATTTTTTATAACACATCCTTGGTGATTATTTTAAACCATACAGGGACTTTTTCAACTTACATACCAACACCTTCTTTCCTTTCGCAACATAACCTTCTGGTTGCTTCATATAGATTTCTTCTTACAGATTCCCATGCAAGAATGTTGTCTTCACATCCATATGTTCTACTTCAAAATCAAATGTAACAACAACAAATAACATAAATCTTATAGAGGTTAACTTGGCAATAGGAGAAAAAATCTCACCAAAATCAATTCCCTCAACCTGGGAATAACCCTTTGCTACTAGCCGAGCTTTGTATTTCTCCACTTTTCCTTTTGCATTCAACTTCTTTTTAAATACCCATTTTCTGCCAATGGGATTTCTTCCAATTGGCAACTCCACTAGATCCCAAGCTTCATTCTTATCCAAAGATGCCATTTCTTCTTCTATGACCCTTTTCCATAGATTTCCATCCTCTGAATCCACTGCCTCCCTGACAGTTCTGGGATCATCATCAGTAATAGACAAAGAAAAATTTGAACGAAAATCAGATGGACTATACCTTTCCAGTATCCTTCTTTCTCGAACCGATCTCCTCAATACTGGAGTATGAGGATCTTCTTCTTCTGATTCATGTTCTTCTATAGAGTTTGATTCATCATCCTTTAAATCAAACTCTATCTTCTCTAGTTCTTCCTTACTTGGTAGGAATTCTTGTTTAACAACATCCTTCATTTATCTAAATACCACATCTCATCTATACACTACCTTCTTAGTTTATGGGTTCCAAAGCTTATAACCTTTGAGACCATCTTTATATCCAATAAAGATACATTTTTCAGCCTTCTTATCCAACTTACTCCTATTTTCCTTTGGAACATGAACATATGCATCGCAACCAAATAACTTAAGATGTGTGAGAGAAGGTTCCTTACCAGTCCATACCTCTTGTGGATTCATGTCATCCAACATTGATGAGGGTGATCTGTTGACCAGATAACATGTTGTACCCACTGCCTCTGCCCATAATTCTTTCCCTAACCTAACACCACTGAGCATGCACCTTGATTTTTCCATCAGCGTCCTGTTCATCCTTTCTGCAACTCCATTCTACTGAGGTGTATATGGAGTAGTCTTCTGCCTTGCTATACCACACTTCTTATAGAATTCTTCAAATTCATTCCCGCAGAACTCTCCACCATTATCTATCCTCAACACCTTAATTCTTTTCTCTGTTTGATTCTCAACAAGAGCCTTAAACTCTTTAAACCTGTCAAAGACTTCAAATTTCTTCCTCATAAAATGTATCCAAGTTTTCCTCGAGAATTCATCTATAAATGAGACATAGTACATAGATTTTCCCAATGATGGGACTGACATAGGTCCAAAAACACCACTTTGAACTAGCTGTAAAATTCCTTCTTCCCTCGTTGCACCAGAGGGGAATCTTACTCGATTTTGCTTCCCATATAGATAATGTTCACAGAAATTAAAATCCAGAGAGAAGTTAGACATACCTTCAACCATACCTTTACCGTGTAGTAGTCGAAGACCCTTCTCTCCGATATGACCCAGTCTTTGATGCCACAACATAACCTTTTCTCCAAAGACTATAGGAGTTCTTTCTTCTTCAAATCCAATATCAGGAACAATGGAGCTATTACAACCATCACTAATAGTGCTTCCTAGAATCTTATACAGAGTTCCAAACCAAACTCCCTTCATCAACACCATTTCTCCTCGAACCATCCTACAAGTTCCCTTTTCAAATATTGGTTTTACCCCTACATCTTCCATTTTTCTTATAGAAATCAAATTTCTGGCCATACTTGGGATGTGTAGAACACCAGACAATGTTCTAATCCTTCCATCTATGATCCTCAAGTTGACCCTTCCTCTTCCTATGATTATGGTTGTCGAATTATTACCTAAGAAAACATTACCTCCATCATACTTTTCATATTCGCAGAACTACTCCCTATGGGGAGTCATATGAAAGGATGCACCAGAGTCAACCAACCATGCCTCATGATATACATGTGTGCTTGAAGAGGTCAAGTATACATCCCCTCCTTCTTTGGAGGTCTTTTCTTCTGTAGAAGAAGATTCTTCAGACTCCTTCTTTTTCTCAACTTTGGATCTACACTGCTTCTTGTAGTGCCCTTCTTTTCCACATCTCCAACATACCCTTACAAAATTTACAGGAGATTTAGATCTACCCTTAGACTTAGATATCCCACTTGAGAAGATAGATCTATTTCTTTCCTGGGAACGTCCCCTTGCAACTAATGTGTCTGTGCTATGTCCTTCCATATTCTTCCATCTCATCTCCTCTGAAAACAAGCATGAGACCACTTCTTCAAACTTCAAATAAGTTGTATTAATACCTATGGCCACAACCAGACTATCCCACGAGTCTGTTAAAGAACACAACAAAATGATACATTTATCTTCATCTAAAATTTTAATATCAACATATACTAACTGACTTACCACAGTAGTGAAGGAATTCAAATGCTCTACCACCGAGTCTCCATCTCTCATCCTCAGGTTATACAACTTCTTTCTCAGGAATAGTTTATTTACCAGGGACTTAGACTGATACAACTTCCCCAACTTTTCCCATAAATGCTTTGCTGTAGCTTCCTCTGACACATTCAGTAATACTGAATCGGAGAGACACAATCAGATTGTGCTCTTTGCCTTCCAATCCAACTTTTTCCAGTCATCTGCAAAAGTTCCTGTAGGTGCAGTACCTGGATCTACTGTGATCCACCGATCTCTATCCACCAACAAATCTTCCATCTTGAGCTTCCACAACTCAAAAATTTTCCCATTAAAATTCTCAATCTCCATCTTCGAATTGCTTTCCATTTCTTTTCACCTGAAAAACAATACCGCAGATCTCCCACTGTAACAAGGCTTATCACAGTCCCGATCCAAACCCTTGAACACAAAGGCGTCCCCCTGAAGCCAATAAAGCTCTGATACCAAATGTAAATTCTAACCTTGTACAAAATCTACTGCAAATAGATATTCAGAAAAATAACAAAAAAGATACAATGGAAAATACAAACATTACACAGATATTTTTCCCCTGGAAAACCAACATATTCTATATTATTCATTGTGATACATTGTTTATAATACAATATACATATAGGAGCCAACATCATCCGAAAACCCTAACCCAATGACCTGGATTAGTCCAAAACCCTAATTCCTTAACCAGAAATAGAAAACCATCGGAAAAAACCATGTGCCGAAAAACCACCTAAATACATGACATGTTTCCCGAGGATCCTTCTTCATCATAATATTCTATTTCCATGAATAGTACCTTTCTGTATCACTGTCGCTGACTTCATCTTCATTTGATGAGGATCTGTCTTCCTTGGTGCAAAGGTTTTTCTTGAAAAAATTATTTTTATTTCTTCTAACCTTTTGAATTTGCTTTTTCTTTTTAGGGTCATATTCTTATTCATTTCTTTTCTTTTTCTTATAAGGGCATTATTTTTCCTTGACCAAGTTTTGAGGAACACTTGGTCATATTTGACCATTTTTGGACTTCGACATCCTATCAAAGATAGAGCGCCAAGTGAAGCAGAGATCATGGGATCTCAGTCCACTTTTGGGCCCTTTTATGGTTTTGGGTTAATGTAATGGGAAAGGGATGTCGGCCCGTGGGTTTACCCATGCTTAGGCCCACTGTTGTATGTATAAATAGATGTATAGGTGAATTAAGTGAAAAGGAGGAGAAGAGTAGTAGAGTGCGATCTATGTGATCGAAGAGTTACAAGTTGTGCTAAGTGTTGGTAATGATTGTAAATGCTTTGTGCATACTATAAGAGACTAAGTGTAGGATATTGTAGAAGGATATGTGATTTTAGCGCAAGGAAGAAGGATCTAGCGAACTATGCAGATCTTCTGTCCTATGCGAAGAGGGATTTGGAAGGCTTTGTGCTGTAACCTGATTAACTGAAGGTAATAAATAAGAAGATTTTGTGGACGTAGCCCCAGGGTGGGGGTGAACCACAATAAATCTGTGTGTTGTGCTCTGTGCCTCGACCTGATGTGTTTGTCTCTTCCTTTTCTAAGTGATTTGATGTGTTTATATAGATCTATTTATGATTTGTGCTTCTGAGATATGAATGAATGTTAGATCTGGTATGTAAGATGTTTAGTTCTTGATCATACGAATCTAATTTATCTTATTGTGGCTAAGTGATGAATTATCTTAGATCTAAGTACATACTGCGATGCTCTGTGCTATCTGCGAAGTATCATAAGGGTTGAATATTGATGAATAATCTATGCTAAGTGATTTCTAAGTGTTATAATCACAGATCTGTGTCCCAGCTAAGGTTGCAGACACTTGAGTCTTGCAACCACCCCTACCTCTACCTTGGGTGAGACTTCATATGCTTCGAAGGTGTTGCCAAAAGGGCTGGTAGTTAGGGTTTTGTTGGTGTGCTCTTGTAGCATTGAACCTTGGGTCTGCCCCTGTGCCAACAAATGGTTCTGTTGTCGGGACCTGAAACTGTGATTGCTGGGAAATGAGGAAGAAGAAACTTTGTACGAAAGAAATATCTGTGTGTAGATCTGTTGCCCTAGTGCACAAATTTTTACTCGACCTATGAATCTTTGTGCCAGGGATAAGGTCATATCTGAAGAAAGGAAGATCAGATCCAAGGAAAAGAAGCGAGATATGAACTCTCTGTTCTCTAAGAAAAGTAAAAGTGGAAATTTCTGAAAGAAAGAGGTAAGATCTACAGAAAAGAGGTAAGATCTGCAGAAAAGAGGTAAGATCTGTAAGCTATGTGCTCTAATAAAGGTAAGAATAGTCAAAAGTTCTTAGATCTGGAAGCTTTGTGCTCTGTAGGAGTAAGATAAGTGATTTTTTGTTTTTGTTTCTAGAGCATGGATCTAGGTATGCTTGATAGATTCTGTCCTAGCTTAAAAACTAGGGCATTAATAGATAAAATAAAGTTTGATATGAATAGATGTAATAAGTATAATGATAGATATGTTATACCTATGCATAGAAAGAATTTTTGTACTAACCAATGGATGCAGGATCCTAGAAAGAAATTTTTTCAAGCTAGCCATTATGACCCTAGCAAGAAATACAAGAAAAGTTGGGGATCATTGAAGAGAAAGAGAAGATTAACTCTTTGTTACAGTTGCAAAAGACCATGATATATTGCTAAGGAATGCCCTGGGAGAAACCCTAGTTTCCTTTGTTGTAAGGCTATGGACCATGAAGTACTGGATTGCCCTAGAATGATTGCTAGACTTGAAAAGATGAATATGGAGCAAGAAAACTCTGAAGGAGATCAAGAGACTAATATTATAGAAGAACCCCAGAAAGAATCAGAGATTATGTTACTGAAAATGAAAGAAACCCTGGATGAACATAAAGATGCCAGTTTGTCAGAGATCTTCAAAGAAAAGGAGAAA
>ML779301.1:574779-585788 GCA_009831015.1 Picea engelmannii | reverse complement strand
TTCCTTCACTAGGAAAAATAGGGTTGTTTAAAGGAAAAATGGTAACCCTATGTGGCAGGATTACCCAGATAGCTATGAGTACCCATGGAGCTTCGACAGAGGAAGAATTCAAAGTTATTAAATTTATTGAGGACCATGCCCCACTTACAACTTTGTTAGGAAAGATCTGGATTGAAAAAGACTAGATCCAAAGAAAAGAAGAAAAGGAAGCCCTAGAACAAAAGAAGAAAGAACTCATGGAATTTATGACTAGAAGGATCACCTACTTGATGGAATAATAAGAGAACATATCTAATCTATTGAACACCAGGGACTTGGATGTCAACGCTATAAGAGAATTAAAGGAACCACAGAAGACCGAAATACCTAATCTATATGATGAAGGAGTATTACCCTTGGATCCGAAGAAAGCATTTCAACATCGTGAAGTGACTATGTCGAGAGAAGATAAGAATCAAAATGGAAAAATGATGACCGAGACAAATCTTGTTGGCATATTTATTATGGGTAGACAGAAGGCAGAGTATTTGTTTGTCATTGATGGCAAGCTTAGCCTGACGATGACAAACAAGAGAAAGTGGCAAGACTAGCAGCGCAATGATGATCGCATGGCAAGATCAGAAGCGTAAACTCCATTTCAGAGTTTCAGATACCGGGAGTTGGAGGAGTCAAGAGTCGAGACTCTTCATCACAGGAATCCCAAAGTAGTGAAATGCGAAACGACGAAATCTCGAAACAGGCACATCAAACCACAACTTAATATCCATTTCGAAGTTTCGGATACAGAGAGCTGGAGGAGTCAAGAGTCGAGACTCTTCATCACAGGAGTCCCGAAGTTGTAAAATGCGAAATGCCGAAATCCTGAAACAGGCACATCAAACCACGACTTAATCTCCATTTCGAAGTTTCGGATACCAGGAATTGGAGGAGTCAAGAGTAAAGACTCTTCATCACAGGAGTCCCGAAGTTGCAAAATGTGAAACGCCGAAATCCCAAAACAAACACTTCAAACCACGAATTAATCTCCATTTTGGAGTTTCGGATATCGGGAGTTGGAGGAGTCAAGAGTCGAGACTCTTCAACACAAGAGTCCCGAAGTTGCGAAATTGCGAAATGCCTTTTGGCACAGCCTATGGTCACCACTGGTGGTCACGAGAAGGGAAGGAGCTAGTCCAACTAAGCTCCTTTTTCGGAGTTTCAGGGATCGTGACATAGAGCGTTAAGATATCTCATCACAAGGAATGCCAAAATGCCAAAATACCGAAATGCGAAATGGCGAAATCAACGCGAGACCCTGTGCTTGTAATCCAACGGTGTTGGATACTTGGAAATCTGATCGAAGGGCTACGATTTCTCTTCATGATTAATTGTTCAGTTACGATTCAGTTATCAGAACCAAATCATGGTTCTTGGAAGGTTGGCATTTCAGTTGCTGAAGCGTTGTTCTAGGGATTTGAGGGGTAACTGAAGGGGTCGTAGTGCATTAAAGAAACACACAGTGAATGTGTGTGGTTGGCCGTTCTGATTGAAAAATGAGTTGAACTGTAGAAAGGTAAAATTATAGTATGCGTAGTGTGAAGAAAGGTCAGAGATAAGGAACATAAGATGAACAGAGGAGAAAAGGTGAAGAGAGAAGTATGTGCACATATGAAAGAGCATGAGAAGGATAGAGAAAGAACAAATAGAAGGAGACAACAAGTCAAGCCAAGTATGAACAGAGTAGAAGAATAGTGTAGCAGAGAAGAATTGTAGAACAGTGAAGAATTGGTAAGAATTGATTTATCTGTGTTGTTGGTTATTCAATCATTTATTTGTAATAAGGGTGGTAGGGAGGTGCTAGGGAGGACTGTTGTCCTCAGAGGTTCAAGTGGGTTCTTGAACACATGGAGTTGTAGCTTCCATCTGGTTGCAGCTAGAGAAACTAGGGTGGCAGGGTGGTGCAAGGGAGAACAAGTGTTCTCTGTTATATAGGTTGGAGCCTGTGTAATTGGAAGTTGGTGCTTCCATCCAGTTGGTGCTGGAGCACTCAGGGAGTTGGTGCTTCCTTCTAGTGGGTGCTAGAGAAACTAGAGAGTTGATTCTCTCAGACAAGTTGGAGCTTGTAAAACAGAGGTAGTAGCCTCACATTGTGTTGTTGCTCAATTATAGATGATGTACATAACTTAAAAGACTGCCTATCATTTCGAAGAAGAAGAGGTTTTCTCCCTTTATGGGTTTCCTCTTGAAAATATGTCTCTGTGTATATCTTATGTGTGACTGATGCTCATTCTTTATGTTTCCCATATGTTGTATAATATTGATGATCACTTGAAGAAAGATTAAGAATGTCTTAATAGACTTAAAATTGTTTAAGCACAATAACAACTGATTCACCCCCCTTCTCAGTTGTCTTAGTAATTTCAACAATTGGTATCAGAGTGGGTTCCTTTTATTTAAAGGTAGATATGTAAGATTAAACATGACAAGTCATGAAGGTACTTCAGCCAGTAAGCCAATAAGGATGATATGTTAGAATTTAGCTTTAATGCTAATGGAATGAATGCTATCTTGAATGGACTTGCAGAAGCCGAGTTTGTAAAGGTGATGCATCTTCAAACTACCAATGAAATGTGGGACAAACTTATTAGTAGCCATGAAGGAAATGAGAAAGTAAAAGATGTCAAACTTCAAACATTTAGGTTGAAGTTTGAACAACTAAAGATGAATGAAGATGAAACAGTTAGCAAGTATTTTTTAAGAGTTGAAGAACTTGTGAATGCCATGAAGGGTCTTGGTGAGAAGTTTGAAGAAACAATTTTAGTTCAGAAGATTTTAAGATCTTTGCTTAATAAATTTAATCCAAAAGTCTCTGCAATAGAAGAACTAAATGATCTTAAAACTCCGTCCATTGATCAAATCCTAGGAACTTTATCTACATATGAAATGAGAATCAACAAAGATAAATCCATTAATAGAGAATCATCTTTTAAAGCAGACAAGAATAATGATTCAGATTTAGATGATATTGAGGCAAAATTTGTGAGAAGGTTAAAGAAAGGATCAGGAAAATATCAAGGCAAGCTTCCCTTCAAATGTTTTAACTGTAGTAAGATAGGTCATTTTGCATCTAAGTGTCCCCATCAGAAAAAGGACCAGAACTCTGATGATGAAAAGAAGTACAAATTCAAGTAAGAAGAAAAGTTTGTGTGCAAATAATGACAATTCCTCTGAAGACATAGATAGTGATTCATCATGTGAAGACAAAGTGAATGATTTTATGCTTATGGCTATGGGAGATATTGATTATGAACACACATGAGGTGAAATGGATGATGAAGAAGCTGTGGTGGATATGGAAGGTGAATTAATCAGTGCCATGGAAGAAATTGACAGACTCAAATGTAAGAAGAGAAAACAAAAACAATTGTTGAAGCAGTTTAAAATGAATGGTGAAAAACCCGATGAAAATTTTTTTCTACTAAAAGTGGAGTTAGAAGAGGAGAATAAAATAGAAGACAAACTGAAACAAAAATTGTCAGAGAAGAAAGGGAGGTGTGAAGCCTTAGAATAAGAGATAGTAAAAACCATAAAAGAAATGGAGAAGTTTAAGGGATTGTATCATCAAAATCTACCAAGTATTAAAGCCTCAGAAGGATTAACCTCCATTCTAAATCAACAAAGAAACCCAATGTTGAAAGATGGATTGGGGTATGAAGAAGGATCAATTAGTGATCATCCAAGTAATACAGAACCTATCAAGTTTGTCAAATCCTCAAACATTGACAACAATCACTCTGCAGAAACAAAGAAAGAAAATCAACCACCAAGAATGAATGAAAGAAAAAGTACTAGAACCAAATCTATAGATCAGAGAGATTATCGGCATGAAAGAAATCGACCTCCTTAAAGAAGACAAACTTTTTCATGGTACAAAGGTTTATTCTATGGTTGTTTTTTTTTCTGCTCTAATTTTGGTCACAAAGCTATAAACTGTTCTTTAAGATTTAGATATGAACAATCAAGATATTCAACGAATAACCATCTTCCACAACAAAGATCGAGACAACCAAGCAACAAACAACCTCAGACTATAAATCATGCGATGACTGGGAAAAGGATGCAGGTTAAACATAAAAATAGTTATGAGCATAACAATCGCTATGATATTCTATTTACTGATCCAGAATGTTACATCTGTCATAACTATGGACATAAAGTTGTAGATTGTCGCTCAAGGAATTACAAGCCAGATTTGATCCACACTACTGAAAATGTCAAGGTTTGGAAGAAGAAAGTAGATGAAAAGTGTGGACTAGTGTTATCAGCCAAAAGACAATAGAATCCCTGGTATATTGACAGTGGATGGTCCAAACATATGAATGGAGACAAAAGTAAGTTTCTAACTCTAAGTGAAAGCAAATCAGGGAATGTAACTTTTGGAAATGATGCACCAGGAAAAATAAAAGGTAAAGGAATGGTAAGTTTGAGTAATGGAAAAGGGAAATCTCAATATGTGTTGTTTGTTGAAGGTCTAAAACATAATTTTCTTAGTGTCAGTCAAGTCTGTGACCAAGGATGTGAAGTTGTTTTTACCTCTAAAGACTATAGAATAAAATCTGTGAATTTAGGACATCTAGTTGCAAAAGGGATAAGAAAAAGAAACAATGTCTATGTGTTAAAAGAAGAAAAAGAAGAATGCCACTTAAGCAAGTATGATGAAAGTTGGTTGTGGCATAGAAGACTTGGACCCCTAAATTTTGATCATATAATCAAGCTCAGAAACAGTGGGGCAATAAAAGATCTTCCAAAGATATCAAATCCATACGACTCTGTTTGTAAACCCTGTCAGATAGGAAAGATTACTCGCACTCAGTTCAAATCTAAAAACTTTCCTTCAAAAGAAAAACCTCTCCAATTAGTACATATGGATTTATGTGGACCATCAAGGAAAGAAGGTACAAGAAAATAAAATAATTTTATGTTGATTATTGATGATTATTCTAGACTAACATGGGTTGCCTTTTTGAAAGAAAAATCTGAAGCATTTGAAAAATTCAAAGTGTTTAAGGCTCTGACTGAGAATCAAATAGGAAAAAGATTAAAGGCAGTAAGGTCTGATAGAGGAGGAGAGTTTAGTTCATGGAACTTCAAAGAGTTCTATGATAAACATGGGATCAAAAGAGAGTACACAATTCCAAGGAATCCACATCAAAATGGAGTTGAGAGGCAGAATAGATCAGTACAACAAATGGCAAGATCAATGATGAATGAAAGGAACATACCTCATACATATTGGGTAGAAGCAATTCATACAACCATTCATATCCTTAACAAATCTCATCTCAGGCCACACAGTGACAAGACTCCTTATGAACTATGGTTTGGAAGACCTGCTTCAATCAAGCATTTTAAAGTCTTTGGGAGTAAATGTTATATCAAGAACAATGATGAAAATATTAGCAAATATGATGACAGGGCCTATGAAGCTATCTTCTTGGGTTATGCTAAAAACAGTAAAGGGTACATATGTTACAATAAGAGACTGCATAAACTGGTTGATTGTATAGACATAAAATTTGATGAAGAAATCACGGTCATAAATGTAAGCAGTGTTGAACCAAGCACAAAAGATATAGTTGAAGATGAAGATGAATAGGTCCAAGGATCAGAAAGGGAAGAATTTGAATCAGATGAAGATATGAATACTCAGGCTGACACAAATCAACAGAAAGAAGCAAAATCACCTCTCAGAATTGTTAGAAAGAATCATCCTGAAAATAAGATAATTGGAGATATAAATAAAGGAGTTCAGACAAGAAGAAAATTGATTAAGGACTCATAACAATCTCATGTTGCTTTTTAATCTATGACTGAACCTAAAACTTTTGATGAAGCCAACCAACATGATGATTGGATTAGAGCAATGAATGAAGAGCTTGAACAGATTGAGAAGAACAATACTTGGGAGCTTGTCCCTAGACCTGAAGATAAGAATGTAATAGGTTCCAAATGGGTATTCAAAAATAAAATGAATGAAAAAGGACAATTTATTAGAAATAAATCCAAATTGGTCTGTAAAGGGTATGCACAAGTTGAAGGTTAGGACTTTGATGAAAATTTTGCACTAGTGGCAAGATTGGAGGCCATCATAATGTTCCTTGCATATTCATGCCATAATAACTTTAAAGTGTATCAAATGGATGTTAAGTCAACTTTTCTTAATGGAGATCTAGAGGAAGAAGTATATATGGAGGAACCTGAAGGATTGCCATTGACAGATAATCCTAATTATGTTTGCAAGCTGAAGAAGGCCTTATATGGACTGAAACAAGCACCACGAGCTTGGTATTATACACTGGAAATATTTTTACAAGACAAAGGGTTCAAGAAAGGTATTGTTGACAACAATCTCTACATTAAGTCTGAAGGTGATAATTTACTAGTTGTTTTGGTTTATGTAAATGATATTATTTTTGTTTGTACTAATGAATCATCTGTCTAGTGGTTTGCTAACTCTATGAAAATAGAGTTTGAGATGTCCATGATAGGAGAACTGTCATATTTTCTTGGTTTACAAGTAAATCAGAGTTATGCATGAATATTTATCTCTCAAGAAAAATATTTGAAAGAGATTTTGAAGAAATTTCATATGGAGGATTCCTCTCCTGTTAGTACACCTATGGTGGTTGGTTGCAAGCTCAATAAAGATGATATGTCACCCGATGTTGATCAAAGGACATACCGATCAATGATAGGCAGTCTTCTGTACATTACAACATCCCGTCCTGATATAATGCAAGTTGTTGGAATGGTAGGTCATTATCAGCCAGCTCCTAAACAAAGTCACTTGGTAGTTGTCACAAGGATATTCAAATACTTGAAGGGAACAATGACTTATGGTCTGTGGTATCCCAGAAATTAGAATTTTCAGTTAACTGCTTATTCAGATGCAGATTGGGCAAATTGTGTGGATGAGAGAAAGAGCACTAGTGGAGGTGCCTTCTTCTTGGGTGACTCATTGGTAGCATGGCTTAGTAAGAAGTAGGGATCTATTTCCTTATCGACTACATAAGCAGAGTACATTGTTGCTGCTACTTGTTGTACTCAGATTTTTTGGATGATCCAAACTCTTGCAGATTTGAAGGTAAACTATACTGATCCGATTACAATTCACTGTGATAACACCAGTGCCATTAGTGTCTCCAAGAATCCTGTTCTTCATTCCAAGACTAAGCATATCCCAATAAAATACCATTTTCTCAGAGAACAAGTTACAAACAGAGTTGTTCAACTGAATTATATCCCTTCCACAGAACAGATAGCTGATATCTTTACTAAACTATTAGCAATGACCCCTTTTGGATATCTTCGTCAAAAGTTGGGGGTTATAACTTCTTTCGTCTAATCTGTTCACCTGGTCAGGGGGAGTCATTATTGAATAAGTTGACAGGGGGAGTATGTACTGCAGCAGCTCAGGGGGAGCATGTTTATTCTTTGACATTGATGTCAAAGAGGGAGAAAGTGTGGTAATTTCAAGGATTCTACAATGGTATAGTTGGATGTTCTTCAAGCTTGCCATCAATGCCAAAGGGGGAGATTGTTGGCATATTTATTATGGGAAGACAGAAGGCAGAGTATTTTTTTCTCATTGATGGCAAGCTTAGCCCGACGATGACGAACAAGAGAAAGTGTCAAGACCAGTAGCGCAACGATGATCACATGGAAAGATCAGAAGCGTAAACTCCATTTCAGAGTTTCAGATACCAAGAGTTGGAGGAGTCAAGAGTCGAGACTCTTCATCACATGAGTCCCGAAGTTGTGAAATGCGAAACGCCAAAATCCTGAAATAGGCACATCAAACCACGACTTAATCTCCATTTTGGAGTTTAGGATACCGAGAGTTGGAGGAGTCAAGAGTCGAGACTCTTCATCACAGGAGTCTCGAAGTTGTGAAATGCGAAATGACAAAATCCTGAAACAGGCACATCAAACCACAACTTAATCTCCATTTCGAAGTTTCGGATACCGAGAGTTGGAGGAGTCAAGAGTCGAGACTCTTCATCATAGGAGTCCCGAAGTTGTGAAATGTGAAATGCCGAAATCCTGAAATAGGCACATCAAACCATGACTTAATCTATATTTCGAAGTTTCGATTACCGGGAGTTGGAGGAGTCAAAAGTCGAGACTCTTCATCACAGGAGTCTCGAAGTTGCGAAATGCCAAAATCCCAAAACAGGCACTTCAAACCACGACTTAATCTCCATTTTGGAGTTTCGGATATCGGGAGTTGGAGGAGTGAAGAGTCGAGACTCTTCATCATAGGAGTCCCGAAGTTGAGAAATTGCGAAACACATTTTGGCACAGCCTGTGGTCACCACTGGTGGTCACGAGAAGGGAAGGAGCTAGTCCAACTAAGCTCATTTTTCATAGTTTCAGGGATCATGACATGGAGCATCAAGATATCTCATCACAAGAAATGCCAAAATGCCAAAATACCGAAATGCGAAATGGCGAAATCAACACGAGACCCTGTGCTTGTAATCCAATAGTGTTGGTTACTTGGAAATTTGATCGAAGGGCTACGGTTTCTCTTCACGATTAATTGTTCAGTTACGATTCAGTTATCAGAACCGAATCATAGTTCTTGGATGGTTGGCGTTTCAGTTGCTGAAGCGTTGTTCTAGGGATTTGAGGGGTAACTGAAGGGGTCGTAGTGCATAAAAGAAACACGCAGTGAATGTGTGTGGTTGGTTGTTCTGACTGAAAAATGAGTTGAACTGTAGAAAGGTAAAATTATAGTATGCGTAGTGTGAATAAAGGTCAGAGATAAGGAACAGAATCTGAACAAAGGAGAAAAGGTGAAGAGAGGAGAATGTGCACATATCAAAGAGCATGAGAAGGATAGAGAAAGAACAGATAGAAGGAGACAACAAGTCAAGCCAAGTATGAACAGAGCAGAAGAATAGTGTAGCAGAGAAGAATTGTAGAACAGTGAAGAATCGGTAAGAATTGATTTATCTGTGTTGTTGGTTATTCAATCATTTATTTGTAATAAGGGTGGTAGGGAGGTGCTAGGGAGTACTGTTGTCCTTATAGGTTCAAGTGGGTGCTTGAACACAGGCAGTTGTAGCTTCCATCTGGTTGCAGCTAGAGAAACCAGGGTGGTAGGGTGGTGCAAGAGAGAACAAGTGTTCTCTGTTATATAGGTTGGAGCCTGTGTAATTGGAAGTTGGTGCTTCCATCTAGTTGGTGCTGGAACACTCAGGGAGTTGGTTCTTCCTTCTAGTGGGTGCTAGAGAAACTAGAGAGTTGATGATCTCAAACAAGTTGGATCTTGTAAAATAGAGGTAGTAGCCCCACATTGTGTTGGTGCTCAATTATAGATGATGTACATAACTTAAAAGACTGCCTATTATTTCGAAGAAGAAGAGGTTTTCTCCCTTTATGGGTTTCCTCATGAAAATCTATCTCTGTGTATATCTTATGTGTGACTGATGCTCATTATTTATGTTGCCCATATGTTGTATAATATTGATGATCACTTGACGAAAGATTAAGAATGTCTTAATAGACTTAAAATTGTTTAAGCATAATAACAACTGATTCACCCCCCCTCTCAGTTGTCTTAGTAATTTCAACAATTGGTATCAGAGCGGGTTCCTTTTATTTAAAGGTAGATATGTAAGCTTAAACATGACAATTCATGAAGGTACTTCATCTAGTAAGCCTCCTTTGTTTGATGGAACAAACTTTTCATTTTGGAAGGTTAGAATGAGAACATATCTAATGGCCTTAGGTGCTAATGTTTGGGATGTAGTAAAGACTGGATACATAAAGCTTGTTGTGCTAGATTCCAAGGATGATAAGTTAGAATTTATATTTAATTCTAAGGGAATGAATGCTATCTTGAATGGACTTGCAGAAGCCGAGTTTGTAAAGGTGATGCATCTTCAAACTACCAAATAAATGTGGGATAAACTTATTAGTAGCTATGAAGGAAATGAGAAAGTAAAAGATGTCAAACTTCAAACATTTAGGTTGAAGTTTGAACAACTAAAGATGAATGAAGATGAAACAGTTAGCAAGTATTTTTTAAGAGTTGAAGAACTTGTGAATGCCATGAAGGGTCTTGGTGAGAAGTTTGAAGAATCAATTTTAGTTCAGAAGATTTTAAGATATTTGCTTGATAAATTTAATCCAAAAGTCTCTGCAATAGAAGAAATAAATGATCTTAAAACTCCGTCCATTGATCAACTCCTAGGAACTTTAACTACATATGAAATGAGAATCAACAAATATAAATCCATTAGTAGAGAAGCATCTTTTAAACAAGACAAGAATACTGATTCAGATTTAGATGATATTGAGGCAAAATTTGTGAGAAGGTTAAAGAAATGATCAGGAAAATATCAAGGCAAGATTCCCTTCAAATGTTTTAATTGTGGTAAGATAGGTCATTTTGCATCTAAGTGTCCCCATCAGAAAAAGGACCAGAACTCTGATGATGAAAAGAAGTAAAAATTCAAGTAAGAAGAAAAGTTTGTGTGCAAATAATGACAATTCCTCAGAAGACATAGATAGCGATTCATCATGTGAAGACAAAGTGAATGATTTTATGCTTATGGCTATGGGAGATATTGATGATGAATACACAGGAGGTGAAATGGATGATGAAGAAGCTGTGGTGGATATGGAAGGTGAATTAATCAGTGCTTTGGAAGAAATTGACAAACTCAAATGTAAGAAGAGAAAACAAAAACGATTGTTGAAGCAATTTAAAATGAATGGTGAAAAACCTGATGAAAATTTTTCTCTACTAAAAGTGGAGTTAGAAGAGGAAAAGAAAATAGAAGACATTCTGAAACAATAGTTGTCAGAGAATAAAGTGAGGTGTGAAGCCTTAGAATAAGAGATAGTAAAAACCAGAAAAGAAATGGAGAAGTTTAAGGGATTGTATCACCAAAATCTGCCAAGTATTAAAGCCTCAGAAGGATTAACCTCCATTCTAAATCAGCAAAGAAACCCAAAGT
>ML779301.1:527472-541544 GCA_009831015.1 Picea engelmannii | reverse complement strand
TAGATAGTTGTTCAATGAGAAGTTTTGCTTGCAGTAGTTAGTTGCCTTTGCTTATTTGTCTTTTGCTTTCGTAGGTTAGTTAGTTGCCTTTGCTTACTTGTCTTTTGCTTTAGTAGGTTAGTTAGGTGTCTTTGCTTACTTGTTTATTTGATTTAATAGGTTAGATAGGTGCTTTTGCATACTTGCTTATTTATTTTCTTTCATAGGGTAGTTGCTCATTGGATGTAGGTTGGCAAGTTAAAGAAGTTTTCTTTTGTCATTTGCTTATTATGCTTAGTGGTTTGCTTTTGCTTATTGTTGAACTAGTTTTCTTTACATAGGGTTTTACTCGCTTTCTTAGGAACCATCCATCGATCCTTGGCCCAAAAGTACTTAGGATACCTAGTTTCATTTTGCTTAGTAGGGTTTTCTCATTAGATAGGTTTGCTTGAGTAGATTAGCCTTAGATAGCTTCTTTCCTTAGTTAGACTATACTCCTACCAACCTTTTACCTTTGGCATATATTTTGCTACAACTATAAGTTTACTTACCCTGGGTTGACAATTTAATTGTGGGTAGTTTAGTGTCTTTTTTAGTACATATAAATCACCTAACATTTTGGCGCCATTGCCGGGGAGTTGTCTCAAGGTAAGAAGTAGTTAGGAAATAGATCATCCTTAGACCTTAGCATTAGCTTGGTGGCGGGGGAACTTTAAGACGAGAGGTAAGAACCTACGCATCTGCTATAGCAGGTTCCCTCGAACCCAATGGTAGTTTTTTTTTTTCTTTTTTTTTTCTTTCATGAATAGACCTAGAAACCAAATGATAGCTTTTTCTTTTGTTTTCGATTTCTTTTTATGAATAGGCCTAGAGACCCACAAGGTAGATACATTAAATCTAAATCAGACCTTTCATACAAGGTTCCTTCCGATCTCTTTCGGGGAAGGAACATTCCACTCTTAAGCTCTGCAGACCAATACCGAAAAACATGAGCTAGCTCAACCCAAAGAGCTAAAGCAATATCTAAAAGAGACTAAAACAGGGAGCACTATAGAAAAAAAATTTGAAGCAGTAGTAGTATCGGGACAGGAGGCAAGACCACTCGAGCCTTCCACAAAACCCAAAAATACAACCTTTTCTTTTACACCACCATTAGGAGATCCTAACTTTTTGGACATCATCTTTGTGTGAACCAAGTTTTATCAAATGACAAGATGAACTCAGAAGCAACCATTAGCTTGAGGGAAATTTCTCTAATCCTAGCAGCAGCTGGGATTTCTTCTTTTCAAGAAGAAAATATTTTGGCAGTAGCCAAGAAATTTTCTACCTCTCCGGAAATATTAGAAGAGTCAAGGTCCTATGAGCTACAAAATGATTTTCCTTGCCAAAATGCGAAGGAAGATGGAAAATTATGGACTACATCCAATAGAGAGAAATCATTAAGACCTAAGATTGAGGAGTTCTCAACATCCATCTCAGCAGATCCTTCATGTACTTCAGAAATCAATCATCGAGAAGAAGAGGATTTGCATAGCATGATGAAGGAGAGCATAGAAATTACTGTTGATGAACATCAAGATTACATTGAAATTTGGTTTCAAGAGGTCATCAAGCCACAATACTATTCTCTTCTTCAACACCTTTTGATGCCAAAACAAGTAGGTTGCTTGGTTCTTCATATCCAGGTAATCACTGCGGTAACTTTTTCATATATGGATATGAGTATGCTTCTTATCTTGCTCCGCACATGGTTACATTGGAAGAGTTCTTACACTTGAATAAAGATTTTCCCTTTCTTTTTAGGTAGGGTAGGATAGTAAATAAAAGCTGCATGTTGTTAGTTTAGCTTAGAAGTCTAATGCAACCTCATTTTACATTTTCTTTTAATAAAACAACTATGAGATACATGTTCCTATGAATTGATCTCATTGATCTCCTTAGTTTATTATATTTTAGAGTGTGGATTTTGCAAACAGTTTTAGAGATCTTTGTAGGTATTTATATCACCAAGGGTAGACAATTCCAAGGAAATAGAAAAGAAGCATTTTTTTCAAAAACATTGTTACACTTGGACCTTGTTGTCTGTTAAGAATCAAATGAATAATGACTTGTTGTAGTTAGCCATGTTTTTGCAAAGATTTTCATCTTCTTGTTCTTAAGGCATATTAAGAAGGAATTGTTCTTGAAAACCTTCACCACTATATAAGGAAGTGACACCGTAACCATCAAGCCTAGAGGTCTCTCGTACAGTTTTTCCAAGAAACCCGAGTAAGTGAGTCAAGTGTCTTTATCAAAGAGTAACAAGGATGTCTAATTAGCAATTAGTCATGGAAACATCAAAATAATTACAAAAGAAGAAAGTGAGTTGAGCCTAGAGATGCCTTTCTGTTCTTTCTCAATGGTACCATCCACTACACACTAAATAGCTTGATTATATCATATCTTTAGATAGGCCACATCCGCTTAAGTACCCCTTACATCGGGACACTCACTAATAATATAACGGAAAGTCATCCTCTAACATAAATACCATCCCAATTTAAAAAAAAAAAAAAGAGAAAGAAAAAGTTGTTTTCAGAGTTGTCCCCCCTTCTTCTTGCATAAAGAAATCTTATACTAAATTTTTAAAAAGATGGAGGGCCAGTCTCTGAGCGTTTAAGAGGCCAACCCGTCGAGATACTAAACAGGTCTGCTAGCAATGGGTACCGGCCTGTGGTATGAATAGGTAAACCCGTCGGAGTACTGAACAGGCTTGCTGGCAGCAGGGCATTCTACCTAGAAAGGATGGTAATCTAACAAAAAATTAAATAATAAATTTTAACTTGTCCTGATGTACGACATTACTTGCAGACAAAGCTGACATGAAGTATGTATGGTTAAGTTAAGGTTAATGAACTCCATAAACTTTCCATTGGGAAATAACTCTAAGACTATCTTGAAACTCTCTTGCCTACCTCTTCTTATCTATATATAGGATCTCTTATCCTATAGGTGAGGCCATCTCCTAACTGTCTCATTAGAACAATTTGTGAAATTTATTTCTACACTTGAATACTATAAATATTCAGCTATTGGGGGATACTGACTGGTTTCCTATACTTTTGATTATGAGGTGTCACAATACTTAGGTGTGGGGGAGGGGTTTGTGAGTTGACAAATGATTATTGCCTAGAGAAATAAGTCTTTGCAAGGGTTTGTGAGTAGACAAATGATGATGATACAGGTTATTACATTGATAGTCATGTTATTTTTGAAATGCTTAACTCATGTGTGCTATAAACTACTGAACACACACTTAACAGACCACTCTTTATCGGTTAATCTTCCATTACATGATGCATATTGTAGGTTTGACAATACATGTTTTATGCTTGCTATAACCTATCCATTGTAGGTTTTGACATTACATGTTCTATGCAAGTGGATTGAGTGAGCATGGTGGAAAAATCAACAACAATATATCACTGTTAGCCTGCCTCAACTCCTATTCACTGTGTTCATGGCCTCTGATGAATCAATTGCCTCAGCCACAAATCTCCCAAGAGTTGGAGAACGTTGATTTAAACACCACCAGTTGCCAAGAGAAAGCTATAACAGGGTTTTCAAAACCGCATTTCCGAACATCTCTGGAGCTAAGGGATACTCCAAGGAGTGGATAAAAGAGGAGCTAATCAACCCTCTCATAGTCATCACCAGCTTGATTACATGTGAAGTTAGAGATTTCATCTTTAAAGCCTGTCAATTTTGATTATTAGCTCACTTTCAGTTCAATAAGCCATTGTAACTTTCCCGTTTACTTCTTCAAGAGTCTTGAGAAGATGTCTTCCCAAGTGAGGAAACATGTAACCAATCCCCATAACAACCTATTTCACCACGACCTTATCAAACTACTTGTCTTAGCCGAGTTGGAAAAACAGGAGAAAATGTGGGATGAGTTCATTTACCAATTTGCAAACCCTCATCTTACAATCAAGACTAGCAAGAAGACTCTTGATCTAGGAACTGTTACTCCACCCAAACCCTCATGCTCAAGCTATTCCTTTATCAGAGAAACTTGTTGATACCCTTGCAGCCTCATCGGGCAAAAAGACCAAGAAGCCTATTGCTAATTCATGGCACGAGGACGTTCCATATCTTCAGTCTCGGGGGATTTTTCCTGATCTAAAAATGGTAAGCATTGCCCATTTTTATAGCAAACCAATGAGAAGAGGAAGTAGGATTTCTGTCAAAATTCTGTCATACTGTCTTTTTACAAAGTCTTGGGATATTATATCAGAAGTTGTTTGTAATGGTATGCTAAATTATATACTTCTAACATCATTGTGCGTTTTATAAGCTCCTGTGCATTTTTATGCTTATTCTATAGAAGACTTCTTATACTTAACTACTCTTTGTGACAAATACAGAACGATTACAACTGCTAAATACTTACTGTCATATGTATTCCAAGCTTATGAAAAGAGGATCAGTTGTTTGAATTGTTACATATTAATGAAAGACAATAAAAATTCTCCTGTTCACCATGCCTACCAGTACAAACCAAGCCTTTTGTTAGTATTTGTCAGTTCTGTCAGTCACTAGTGATCAAATTTACTCTTTCATGTGATTGATAGGATTATTAGGTCAAATTGTTATGTTTTCAAAATAAAATTCTCAAATACAATTTGACATATCTTGGTTGTAAAATTTTCATTGGTGTGTCTAGGTGTCAATACTACTCCCTCCACTCATCCGAGGTCATAAATCTTCATCGTGGTCATATCATCATTCCTTGTCATAAATTTTCAAATAATTGTCTTCGTCAAAGTTCTACTGA
Source organism: Picea engelmannii (assembly GCA_009831015.1). Taxonomy (NCBI): domain Eukaryota; kingdom Viridiplantae; phylum Streptophyta; class Pinopsida; order Pinales; family Pinaceae; genus Picea; species Picea engelmannii. The sequence continues at coordinate 536,749 of ML779301.1, read as the reverse complement.
AAATTTTGTTTCTGAATTAAGGAAGATGAATTTGACAAAAGTGAAAGAATTTTTTGTCAATAATAGAACAAGAAACAAAAACCTCCTTCAGTTTATGCACAGGTTTTATCATTTGAGAGAAATTCCCCAAATACAGTTGCTATAGGAGGGTTTTCTGCACATTTGGACAGTTTGACGTCAAGTCAGTTTTTCAGAGGGTTGGAGAAGGCATTTGCAGTGCTTTATGGTTCCATTGTGTATAAGAAATTATAAAATTTCCAACCATACCACTCTCAGCCCAAATATCCTCCGGGAAGGCCTCCAAAATCCCTCTCAAAGACCACGCTGCGCTTCTGCAAGTTTTGAGTAACCAACTTCAAGTTGGGATTCTGAGCCAATGAGAAAGTAATTTTGAAACCTGTAGGAATTTTTTGTTCATAACATACCAAAACAAAATAACCTCTCTCATTTTTTGAATATACTTTATGGTTTGTGATATATTCTATCATCTTAGAGGCCTATACTTTCAGAAAATAAAACACTTTGTTTTTCCTGTTTTAGTCATATTTTCGTTTTGTGTTTTCCTAACAACTGAAAGTGAATTTTTGAAAAACAAGGGAGGTTTTTGTCAAGGACATATTCAAAAACAAAAACCTCTCTCCGTTTTTACACAGGTTTTACTTTCTTGTAGTTACAGGTGTCACTTTGATACCTATTTTTCAGAAATTCGCCAGGCCAAAATTGTTGCGTTTATGGGAAGTCACTTTTGGAACTAATTTTGCAGAGGTAAAATTGTTGTTTTGCATGGTTTAAAGGATAAAGGGTATAATATACATTGCAAGGCTTCCTCACATTTCATCAGTATCCTCCAAAAACTCCAAACCCTCCAGTTCAAACTTAGAGAGCATGAAACATTGAGTTGTCATTTACGCCATGATAGTGTTGTCCTACAAGCCAAGATGAATTCTCTACAACGTTAGGTTGATGATATTGACTGCCACCAATAATAGTCTCTGGATGAAATTGAAACATCACAAAAATCCTAAGTCAAAAATCCCCCGGGCAAGAGGAAGAAGCTTCTAAAGCTAATCCACCCCCTCCTTCGCAAGTTTAGTCATAAAGGGCAATCTCTTTTTTGTTTGCAGTGGGACCTGCAAAATCTTAGGTGTGGGGATAATGTTGGACTCGAGATATGATCATTTTCATGACGGTTATTATACACTTTTTCCATATGTATATATATGTTTTTCATCTTTCTGAAGGATCTTTTTGGCGAATTTGATGATAAAATGGTATGATCGGCATAAGGTATGTGTAATTCATGTTTAATGATTAAATCAAGTGTAATTCATCATGTTCTATGATTTCCAAGAGTTAATTCATGTTTTTTTGGTGTTACAGGGCAGAATCACAAGGCGTTTTTCCATCCAACACTTCGTCCTGTACTTCATCTGACATTATTATAGGCAACAAACTTAAACATTAATTTTTGGGAGGATGAAGTGGAATCTGAAAAATCCGACACATGGGTTTTGTGTGCAGTATGCCCAATTAGGTCCCATGTGGGCCATTTCCTGAAATTGTGAATGTCTTAAGAGCAGTTCATGGTTCTTAGTTCCGACACTTGATCCGACACTCGTTCCGGCACTCGTTCCGCACCCAAGTATTGCACAAAAACACAAGGCAAGTTGGTGGTTATGGCATTGGCGACTAGTGATGGACAAATTGGGCACATGGGTTTTCTTCATGATCACCCCCTCCAGCTACTAAGCTCAAGACAACTCGATTTCAGTTGTCCACAGAAGGCGATTATTGGCTCACTCAGTTTCGGAAGTTAGGGCACCATTAATGAAATTTACCAATTTTAGAAGCGGTTCGAACCTCATGTGGTCAACCACTTGGTCTGTAAATATTATAAATACCACTGTGGTGGTCATACAATAGCTAAGGAGCAGTAGACAAAGTAGAGGATAGAGATAAAAACGTTTTCTATTGTTTTTGCATTTTGCAATTGCCATAATTGTATAAGACTGCGTTTTTCAAGTTTTAATGGTGAAATCATTTTGCTGAGCTCGTGGTGTGTGTTTGAGAGGTGACCACGACTTGATGGGGGGCCCACCAACAATCTGGTAACTGTTCTCTGTGTTATTTATGCATTTCATAGCTTAGATGTCTCTTTATTTCCTGTACATGAACTGTTCCTTCATTTCTTTAATTTGTTGTTGTAGTTTAATTGTTTTAATTCTCTTTTGCAGGTTAGTATGGAGGCTTTTTGTTAATATGCATTGATTTTATAATTTGGAACGAGTTTGCAAACTCATACACTAACCCCACATGCATTTACATGTTAGATTATGCTTTGATTTATGATTGTAGAATCTAGTTTAAAACAGAGTTTTAAATAGAATAGAACATAAATTTGAGTTTATGTTTTCTTTAACGAGGTTTTGGTGGATGGATAGTCATTAGTCTTTAGTTTTCAATTCTAGTTTGTTGATCTAGTTTCCATTTAGTTTTATTTATTTAATTCGTCATTTAGTTGCTTATTTTCTTTCTTGTCATATGCTGAAATAGTCTTTAAATTCTGTTTATGAGTATTTTTCCTTTTTGCAATTTGAATTATTAAGATAGAGCTAGTTTAGTTTATGTTATGCAATTTCTTTCTTAGATTTAGATTGCAATTTCAAGTTGTAGTTAATGACTGAATTTAGTATAGCATAAGTTTGCTTATATTAGTATAGAATGCATTTGAATTTCATAGATTAGAAAACTATTTATTGTTTTCATAGAAGAGATAGTTTCATTTATTGCTTTCAATATAATAGTTTTCCTTTCATGCATTGCATTGAGCATTTAGATTTCCTTTCACGCATTAGAAATAGTTTTTCATTAGGCATTTAGTTCACTTGCCTCTTAGGCTAGATAGTTGTTCAATGAGAAGTTTTGCTTGCAGTAGTTAGTTTCCTTTGCTTATTTGTCTTTTTCTTTCATAGGTTAGTTAGTTGCCTTTGCTTACTTGTCTTTTGCTTTAGTAGCCTAGTTAGGTGTCTTTGCTTACTTGTCTATTTGCTTTAATAGGTTAGATAGGTGATTTTTCTTACTTGCTTATTTATTTGATTTCATAGGGTAGTTTCTCATTGGATGTAGGTTGGCAAGTTAAAGAAGTTTGCTTTTGTCATTTTATTATTATGCTTAGTGGTTTGCTTTTGCTTATTGTTGAACTAGTTTTCTTTACATAGGGTTTTACTCGCTTTCTTAGGAACCATCCATCGATCCTTGACCCAAAAGTACTTAGGTTACCTAGTTTCATTTTGCTTAGTAGGGTTTGCTCATTAGATAGGTTTGCTTGAGTAGATTAGCCTTAGATAATTGTTTTCCTTAGCTAGACTATACTCCTACCAACCTTTTACCTTTGGCATATATTTTGCTACAACTCTAAGTTTACTTACCCCGGGTTGACAATTTAATTGAGGGTAGTTTAGTGTCTTTTTTAGTAAATATAAATCACCTAACACTCATTATTGGATAATAATTCTACATTGATATAACATTTGAAGAAAAAATGATTATAATTATGCTATTACTGATTCACCCCCCCTCTCAGTAATCCAACCGTTTGCAATCATAATACACTTGAATATTTACATATCAACTAGAAACAACTATTAGGAATGACATTTATTTAGTATGTTGACTATGTTTTAGTAACACGAGAAAAAAGTTACACTATGTTGACTAACATCCTGTTTTGAATGGAATTTTCAAAAGTGTGAAAGAAAACCAATGGAGGTGAAGATGAATACAAAAATGATGAAAACAAAATTCTAGACTCATTGGTTGTAGATTCCATTTTAACTATAACACTCTAATGTATTGTATTTGGTTTCTTTAGAACTACCCGTGTATAGTAAAGAACATGCAAGAGGAAGTAGATAAGTCAATTGTTTTGTGTGGTTTTCACTTATTAAAATGACACTTTGCTCATTTCAATAATAGAATTGTGTTTGTGACACAACAAGGTGCATGGCATGTAAATTATGTTTAGCATTTTCTATAGTTGGTTTTGTAATCTTGTAACAAAATAAAGTCTAAATAAGACATTTCTTTATGTAGATTTTATTCTTATGATGGTGATGAAAATTGTTAACATGCACAATGATTAAATTTGTCCCATCAGACTTTTAAAAAATTGGTTAAGCATTACTTGGATTGATTTATAATTTTATTTCTATGCTCGGAAACAATTTATAGAAGCTTTCCTAAAACTTCATAGTTTGATGAGTTAAGAGGTTAATAATGCTGGTATCATTACAAATACATTTTGAAATTAAGATCTATTGCAGGTGTACATAAGACATTCTAAAAGAAATTGGTTGTCATTCTCCACCTTCTTACTATCACAAAGATGACATATTCTTTCATCCCATGATGTTTTATGAATTTTCCAACACCCTATTTCACTATGGAGCTCTGAGAGTTTTTTCTAATTTTGGCGATGTTGATTCTCTTCTTTACACCAGTTATAATACAAAGATATTTTTTATGTTCCAGATTAGGGTTACCGACCTCTTTATAGTCTCTTAATTTTCACCTATACTCTATCAAGCCATGAGTTCTCTTTAAGCTTAGATGTAATAATAATTTTAATGGTATCAATATTCTGTAGAGTGAAATCCTCCTCTATTCTCCAATTATTTAGCCAAGACTTGGAATCATTAATGCCAACCTCTTTTGAGGTGCATGTGACTTTGACTAAAGTTTGAAGAAAGATTAGGAAGTCTTTTTTCTTTCATGCTAGTTATTTTGAGCTTGTACATCAAGTACCTAGTCATATTCATACTCTCAATCGGGCAAAGACTCGCTTCTATGAGGAGGATCTGACATGTAATCCTTCTATGGTTAGGTTTTTCAGCCCCTCCCCATAGTGTTAACGTTTGGTGGGGCAAGGGGGGGCGAAATGTGGTGTGGATCATTGATCCCCATTGATGCTCATCAAACAACAACCATTGAATTGTCACGACATGCAACTCTAGGTGGAAAGGTATATGGGTGCGGAATGGAGCCCTCCCATCCCCACAACCTAATGTGAAGGCATCACATGGAAGCCAAGGACCCATGGGCCCAACATATAAAATTAACTGCACACCAATGTAGGGAAAGGAGATAAAGGAAATGAATAAGGAGGTAAGAGGCCGACGGGGTAGGGCCAGAGTGGTCAGGATCTAACATGGCATCCTTCCAGGGGTTCCTGGTGTACTTTGGTTCCTCGTTAGTATAAGGTGGATAAAATTAGCAGAAATTAATTAAAATTTTGGGAAAATTACGGTGTTTTCCAAGTCATCTTTTTGTAGGGCATTTTTGAGTCCCTAAACAATGTTTTTTTATACAAATCAAATGAAATAGCTCAGAGAGATCTTTCTAATGGTTTAAACCATTCGTCAAACAAAGATTTTATAAGGAAGTTACATAACAAACAATGAGGGGTAAATTTTAAGACTCAGTTAACTTCTGAGGGCCATAACTTCCTACTCGGGAATCAGATTGAGAAAAATGAGCAGTATATGGAAATATTGAGCCATGGATCACATTCATGGAGCTAAATTAGAAATATGGGCACATAAAATTTTCATGAGGAGGTATAAGGTACATGTAGCATTCAAGGCCAAAAGTATTAATTGGTCTAAAACTTCAGTAGGATGTATTTAGCAGCCTAGAGCTCAGATGAGGATGAAAATTTGATAAATTGTGTAAAATATTATTATGAAGGAACCCAGTTTATGTCTTATCAAATTGTCAAAGGAGTAGGTGCAAGGATGCATAAGCGCAATTAAAAATTGCACCTGGTTGAAGGAGCTTTTGGGTAATATTCAAATGGCCATAACTTTCTACTCAAAACTCAGAATTGAGAAAGAAAGCAGTCATTGGAAAGATATTGGATCAAGGACTCTATGTGATCACCCATAATTTTTATATGAACACCATGATTTCCAGGAAGTTACAAGAAGAGTTATGGTGGTCTTAAATGGGGAAGAGTATGCATATGTCCCAGAGTTGTATATCATAAATTTTAACTATTAAATGTGGTTGTATGTATTTCTCTTGATTGTTATAATTATAAATAGAACAAAGAAAATGAAGGTAATTCCTACAGATAAGAGACAAAAGAAAATATATAGATCTTCAAGAGGAAAATTTGGTTTCTTTAAGAAGTTGTTAGATCAACTATTGGGTTCAATGAGCGACATGGGAAACCCCTATTAAAATTATTTTTTGAGGAAGAATTATAGATGTCAATGGGAATACCAGATGTGGAATGATTTATTGAGGGATTTACCAACCAAAAATGTCAATGCTCGGAGAGTAATATAGAAGAATTCCATTGGAAGTCTGATCTGGAAAAGAAATTCCAACTGACAAATATGCATACCCATTTGTAGGTGTTAAGTAGGAAATCCCATCTACAATTTATGTTAATGAATGTACAATGGGTAAAAATGGAGAAGAAAAACATAGGTTCATGAAAGGTGGTTAGAAAGTGGATGAATGTATTTAAACCTTAGTTAAAGATGAGAAAAGAAACTCAAGGAAAGAGTGTTATGACAAGAATCTTTCATAAGATGATCAAAGGTCAAGACTGAAGAATGTTAAGGTATGAGTTTAGGTGCAGCCATGAAGGCTTGGAAATCCACTCCAATAAATACATTGATGTTAATTAAAAGGGAACCAGGGTGTAAAAGTAAAGTATGTATCAAATGAAGTAAATAAATTCCATTCACCTTAAAGGGTTTCAAGTTACAGATAAAGCAATACATTGTGGAAAAATCTATTATAAAAGGAAATGATTATCAAAATGATAAGTATTCAAGTAAGGAGAGAGGCTTAATGCATACATGGAGATAGAGTGCATCATCTCCAGGGATTGGCTATGAAATTATGGAGTAGTGCTTCCCTTATGGTTATTAGAGTGCGCATTGGAAGCATGGTATGAAGGTCACCACTTCATAAGTGAAGAGATGAAAAGCATGTATGCTAAAAGTGCTAAGAGATGTATAAATCAATACACTATGTGCAAATTGGTTTCGGAGGTATGTAACCATACTTCTTAGGAGGGAATTACATAAATCTCATAGCATTTCAAAGTTGTATAAAGTTCAAGAGTAACTGAAAGATAGTGGAAAAAGGTACGACTAGGGAAATTCCAACCTATTTGAGTCTATTGTAGCAATCAGGAACTATGACAACAATGAAGAGGGGTGTTGAGTACATTCCAAAGGTGCTGAGTGCATCGCCAACGTACAATGGGATGACAATTCCAAGAGAGTTGGGCATGGAGGTGATTTCCTAAAGGGATATTAATGAGGAACCATGAAGAAGAAAATAATTCTATGCTTGGTATAGAATGAAAAAGAGATGGTACCTACAAAAAAAAGAATTCATATCAAGAGGAAAAGAATCATGGGAGACATTCCAGGGGCTGGAAGTATCACTGGAATTTATGATGGCAATTAAAAGCAGTGTTAATTACTCCCAGTTAATTCTATTCAGCTAGAGAAGAAGACATATGTGCATCGTTATGGCATGATGGAAGTTGATTATGCTTTTCAAGTTGAAATAAAATGGTTCAAGAAAAGAGAAAATAAAGTTTCAAGCAACTACAATTGCTAGAGTGTTCAGTCAAGGAAAGGTTGAATGAATTTTGTCTAGAAATTGAGGAATGCTGAAATTTAATATCAACATAGTATTTGGATGGAAATGAAAAACGTAGCCAAGAGTGATTGGGTTGGAAAAGTACTCAGGATAGAACCAAGCATGTAAAATGATTTCAGAAAGAGTACAAAGGGATACAAGAACTCAATAAGACTTGAGATAACCAAGAACAACAAGGAAAAGTGGTACAGGGGGGAATAGGTTGATGCAATTACGATAGAAAAAATTATGTTATGGCTTGTTGGATAGCCATACATAACACAGGAAAATGAAATGATTATGCATTTATGAGCATGCTAGTGATGCAGTATTAGTGCATATAGATATGTTGTAATGAATGTTTTTTTAATAAATATATAACATGATGATGACTAGAAGTCGTCTATTTTCATATATATACAATTATGGAAGTTACTAATGATGGATTTTGTGCCAGTAAAGAAATAATTATTGAATGGATGCAAGTGTTGTTGAAAATTTTTCTACATATTGAAGACATCCATAATGAATTTTATATATTTATATTGCATAATTGCTAAAGGGGAATTTATGTAACAATTTCCCGAGCTAGAGTTGATTATACAAAATTACATTATTGCATAATTTGAATGCATTAATGGAAATAAAATACCACTAGGTGTGGTAAAGGTTGGAGGCATGTAATAATTATAAAAGCTGCTTGGACTTTGAATGCATACATGTGATGTAATAACATATTATGGATTTGTTGGCTATGAGCTCATAACCAAAGAAATAAAGGGTATGACCTTGTTATAGGAATGAAGGCCAGTAAAGATAGTCATGTGTGAGGCCATGACATGGTTGTATATGGAAAGGCTTTAGTGTCACACAAGTATCCAAGGAAACTTCCTTCTTATAACTAAGTTTTGGACTGCAACCTTTTTGCTAACACTAAAGAATACCATAGAATTATATTCTTGGTATAGTGTTTGGGTCGAAAAGGAAGGCATCCAAATGGTTGGGAAAATAATAGGAAGTGTATGGTTGATGTGTCGAGGCATTGGCCAAACCTTTCAATTTACCATGGTGGGATACATGACTTAGATAAATGGCATCATGAAATCAATACAAAGGTGCATTGAATAGATATGCATGGTGAATTGTGTAGTATACCTAGGTAGGTAATATGGAAGGTACCTAATGGGAATGGAGTTATGTATTATTAGTTATTAGTGGAGGCCATTTAATGTAAGGTGGACTAGGTCCATTATATTATTAAATAAGGCCCATTATGGTAGTTAGATATAATAAATAGGATTTCTAGAAGATTCCATATTTAGAATGTTCCTAGAAGATAAATAAGTGTAAGCAATGTATTGAGGCATGGTGAAGAATATTATATTTTTACAAGGATGGCTTGAGGAGTGCACTCCTTCCATAAGGAATATGGTGTTACCCTACCTCTAGGGTTTGTCTCCATTTCTTGTGCTGAATATTGTGGTGAAGTTTTTGGGTTTCTTCTTGTTATTTCTGGAGTTTATTTTCAGATCCATATTAGTATGTAACATTTGGTATCATATCTCTTTCCTTGGCCATAGAGGGGAATAAATTTTTGGTTCATTTTGTAGAT
>ML779301.1:504992-522847 GCA_009831015.1 Picea engelmannii | reverse complement strand
ACTGAAATTCGACTTGTGTCAAATGAATGTATAATGATATTTATTTATACCATTTATGTCACTTCCTTTTAACATTAGGGCCGACCTGACACTTTCTTATTTTATAATTATTTTCTTTAATTATTTTTAGGGCCTACATGTACTTCCTTTTTCAATTCACTTGGTCATCTTCAAAAATTCATTTCTCCTCAACCATGAGGATCCATGTGATGTGCCACATACCACCGGAAAAAACATGATGTATACTATCCATCCATGGATGTTGTATCTGCATGTGCATTTTCCTTCATGTCCAAATACCTTCATCAATCTTGCGGTCCAAAACCCATGACTAGGGTTGACATCAATGACAACAACCAATCTTCCAACATAATATTTACTCCAAGAAAGATGATTTTTACTAGAAGAGATGATGACCCTAGTATTGAAGAATATATACAATCTTACAAGTCATTATGGCAAGAGAAGTGGAAATCTCATCCACACTCGGGTTTCAAAGATGATGTTATCATATGGTGGAAATCACTTGACTATTCTGAGTGGATGTCACTTTTTGAGGAAACACTTGAACAATTACTTTTAGAAAAGTGGTCTCATACAAAGTGTAAGGATAAAGACATCACCAAGGGTTTATTTTCATGTGTCCAGTCTCTATTACAGGTTCATGGTTATATTTATAAAGAAAATGTCATTATTTATATTAATCCTAGTTGCCAACAAAATTTTATCAATATTCAGTTGGCTAATAGATTGCAAGTTCCTACAAAGAATATCCACAACACATAGGTTGAGGGTAAAAATATTCAAAATTTTAATGATTTGAAGCTCACTATGGATAAATATGTGTTGCATTTTGATTTTCATGCTATAGATATGGATGATGTGGATATTATTTTGGGATATCCTTGGATGGAATCAGTTGGTACAATTAATATTAATGTGCAAAAGAAGTTCATAAATATTTGGTACAAGAAAAAGAAAATTACATTGCAAGATGTGTCTCTTAATAAAAAGAAGGGCCTATGGGGGAAAGAAAAGAAGTTACTGCAGATTCTGAAGCTGAATCAGAGGTAGAGTCTACAAAATAAGATAAAGCTAAGTTATAGGAAGTACACAATAAAGAAGCTAAGGAGGTCATTGAATCAAAGGAACAATGGGTTGCAGATTTGAAGAAAAAAGCACCAATTCCTACAGTTGTTGTATAGAACCATCCACATCATATCGAGAAACAACATTCATCAAGACAAGGGCATGAGCATCAACAAAATTCTGCACCAGCAGAAAACCAGAAAGGAAACCAATCAAGAGGTGCATGGAGACCTACCAACACTATAGGAAGACATCAATCTAGAGAACCAATCCCATGGAAACAATGACACGATGCAGAACAAGGTGGAAAGGAAACAGTTGGACATCATGTTCATCTTCAATTAGGTTGGATGGATGGTTGTACTTGGTACTAGTTGGATACAATTCTTAGAGCGTCATATTGTATGGTCTCTTCTCATGTTTCGGGGATGAAACATGCTTAAGGGGGGAGGAATGTAGTATACCTAGGGAGGTAATATGGGAGGCACCCAATGGAAATGAGGTTATGCATTATTAGTGGAGGTCATTCAATTTAAGGTGGACTAGGTCCACTATATTATTAAATAAAGCCCATTATGGTAGTTAGATATAATAAATAGGATTTCTAGAAGATTCCATCTCTATAATGTTCCTAGAATATAGAGAATGCTATATAAAGAAGTGTAAGCAATGTATTGATGCATGGAGAAGAGTATTGTATTTGTACAAGCAAGTATTGCTTGAGGGGTGTTATCCTTCCATAAGGATTAATATATGGTGTTACTCTAACTCAAGGGTTTTCTCTACATTCTTGTGTTCAATGAATGGTTTGGTTTATTCTTGGTTAATTGTGAATTTATATTTGTAGATCTATTGAGGTACATAACATTTGACTATATCTGAAAACATAAGATAAAATAATAACCCAAATCATTCACCATAACATTGAACACAAGAAATAGAGAAAACCCTTGAGGTAGGGTAACACCATAAATTAATCCTTAGGGAAGGATATAAATCCTCAAGCAATACTTGATTGTACAATAAAAATATTCTTCACCATGCTCAATACACTGCTTACACTTCTTTATATAACATTCTCTCTTTTCTAAGAACATTCTAGAGATGAAATCTTCTAGAAATCCTATTTATTATATTTAACTACCATAGCGGGCCTTATTTAATAATATAGTGGACCTAATCCACCTTACATTGAATAGCCTCCAATAATAATACATCACCCCATTCCCATTGAGCACCTCCCATATTACCTCCCTAGGTATACTACAAATTGCATTCATGCATAGTATGTAAGTGGTAGAGTTGCACTCATACATGATTGAGTTGTTTATGTTTGAATACTTTTGTGGAATGCATTTTTTGTGAATGCACGCACATATGTTATTTAACGGAAATAATTATGCTAATAGCTGAAATGTTGCAATTATTAATAACTTATGGAGTTGAGAACGTTTGAGGGGTTGTTAGACATTGCAATAGGAAAGTTGCAAGTCAAGTAGTCACATGAGTGGTGACTACAATTTTTTTTTGTTCAGGGAATAGAGTAATGAAAATAATGATATAGAAAGAATGAAAATCTTAAGTGTTGAACATGCACATGTAGAGAATGATACTTTTATTCTGTTAAATATATGGTTTGATAACTATGATTGAATTGCTAAGTGTAGACAATTCTAAAATCACTTGTGAGCCTTTGTCAATGTTACAATAGAATTTTATGGTATATGAAATACAAATAATTTGTTTTGATGAATGCAAGATGAAAATATTGCATGAAAAGTGGTCTCTAGTATTGTTGGCCCTTGACCAAGTTTTGGGAGATTCTTGGTCAAGTTTGACCTATTTTGGGACTTCGATAGCCTGTCGAAGATGGAGCGCAAGACAAAGCAGAGATAACGGGATCTCGACCCCTTTTGGGTCCTTTTTTGAGATTTGGGAATATGTAACGGGAATGGGATGTCGACCCATGGGTATACCCATGTTTAGGCCTATTTTGTATGTATAAATAGAAGGCTAGGCAATGTAAGAAGTAGTTGAATAGTGCACAAAATTTGTGCAAGTTGGCTAAGTGCTAAGAGTTGGATCTGTGTGATCAAGAATTATAAGGCTTCGTGCATACTGTATGAGACTTGCAGAGCTAAGTGAAATTCATTGTAAGAGACTGTGAAGGCTTTGTGATGTAACGAAAGGAAGGAGGATCTAGCGAGCTACGTAGATCTCCTGTCCTATGGAGAGTAAGGGTTTTTGTGGCTCTATGCATATAGATGACTGATTGAATCTAATAAAGAAGAAGAGTTGGTGGACGTAGCCCTAGGGTGGGGGCGAACCACGTAAATACTGTGTTATTCTGCTCTATGCGATGTTCTGATGTGTTTATGTGTTATTTGCTAAGTGCTTTGATATAGATAGATAGATCTATTTATGCTTTGTGCTTATAATAAATTTGGATGTTAGATCTGACATTTGTGAACTTGCTTAGTGTTTGAATCTGCTAGATCTGATCTAATTCCTTTTCTAAGTGCTTATATGCATTAGATCAGGGTGAATGTTGTGATGCTTTGTTTTCTCTGCGGAGTAGATATTGGTTAGATAATGATGAACTAATGGTGCTAAGTGCTCTATTAAGTGTCATAATCACATATCTGTGTCCCAACAAAGGTTGCAGACACCTAAGTCCTTCAACCACCCCTGCCTCTACCTTGGGTGAGACTTCATCTGCTTCACAGGTGTTGCCAAAAGGGCTGGTAGTTAGGGTTTTGTTGGTGTGTTGTTGTAGCGTTGAACCCTAGGTATTCCCCTGTGCCAACAAATGGTTCTGTTTCCAGGACTAAAACTATGATTGCATGGAACTGAGGAAGAAGAAGCTCTGTGCAAAGATCCAACTTGGAATTATGAAATCTCTGTGCGTAGATCTTTTTCTCTAGTGCGCAGTACTCTACTAGTTTGGCAATCTCTGTGTTAAGGAAAATAAGTCTGATATGAAGAAAAGAGGTAAGATCCAGACGCTTTGTTCTCTAAGAAAGGTAAAAGTGAGAATTCTTGATTAAAATAGGTAAGATCCGGAAGCTTTGTTCTCTAAGAAAGGTAAAAGTGAGAATTCTTGATTAAAAGAGGTAAGATCTGAAAGCTCTGTGCTCTGATAAAGGTAAGAATATTGAAAAGTTATATATCTAAAAGCTTTGTGCTTTGCAGAAGTAAGTAAAGTGGTATTTTTTTTTCTAAAGCATGGATCTAGGTATATTTGAAAGATTATATCCTAGCTTGAAAACCAGGGTATTCATAGATGAAAGAAGGTTTGATATGAATAGATCTGATAAGAATAATGAAAAATATGTTATACCTATGCATAGAAAGAATGTTTGTACTAATAAGTGTATGTACGATCCTAGAAAGAATTTTTTGCAGGTTAGCTACCATGATCCTAGTGCACAGTACAGAAAAGGATTGGGATCATTTAAAAGAAAGAGAGGATTAACCCTCTGTTACAGTTGCAGAAGACTGGGACATCTTGCTAAAGAATGCCCTGGGAAAAGACCCAATTGTCTTTGTTGTAAAACTGTGGACCATGAAGTATTGGATTGTCCTAGAATGATTGCTAAGCTTGAAGAAATGAACATGAGACAAGAAAACCCTAAGGCAGATCCAGAAACTAAGATTATGACAGAATCTCAGGAAGAATTAGAGAAAGTATTGCTACAGATGAAAGAAACCCTAAATGATCAATGACATGTCAGATTATCAAGGATCTTCAAAGAAAAAGAATGCCTTGAAGCAAGAATAGGAGACTTCAACATTGACTGTGTTCTAGATAAGGAAACACAGGTGAATATCATGACAGAGAGAACTTGGGAAGCTATAGGGAGGCTTTCTATGATTCCTTCATTAGGAGGAATAGGAATATTCAAAGGAAAGCTGATAAACCTATGTGGGAAGCTCACCCGGATACCTATGAATGCCAATGGAACTTCAACAGAGGAATATTTTGAGATTATTAAATTTATTGAGAAGAGTGCCCAATTTACCATGCTATTAGGAAAACCTTGGATTGAAAGAGATCAGGCCATAAGGCAAGAAAAAGACGAAGTTTTAGAATAGAAGAAGCAAGAGTTAAAAGAATTCATGACTAGAAAGATCGCACACTTGATTGAAGAACAAAAGAACATATCAAATGCATTTAACACTAGAGACTCGGATGTCGAAGTTGCAAGAACACTAGAAGAACCACTGAATATTGAAGTATATATTACAAATAAAGAAGAAGGATCACCCACGAATATTAGGAATTGATCTCAACAATGCGAAGTCACTATGTAAAAAGAAGATAAGAATCAAAACTGAAAAAGGCCTATCGAGATGAAGATCACTGGGAAGAAGTCTAGAAATCTAAGTAAAAAGCGGGCTAAGATCGACAACTTGTAGAAGGTTCTAGAGGAAACCTCGCAGAAGAAAAAATTGCAAAATTGGAGCTTCGCCGAGATATCAGAACAATGACACATGGAACTTCGCCATGATGAAGAAATATAGCCATTGGGGACATTATAACCGTTAGACCAATGCTTCAAACAGATAGAAAGACATTTATGGACATATAGCTCGCCATCCGACCATTAGGACCACACGATAACTGACAGAACATAATTAATGAAGGATTCATACCCATTGCAAGCAACCCGTTGTCGAGTTACCTATTTATCCCATCACGCCATGCACCGAGAACACTTTTCCAATCATGAATTTGAGCTTGAAGACTTGTTTATTTTACACAGTGGTCATTGTGTTATTTCTCTCTATCCTATTGCAGTGTCTAATTCACCCTCCAAACCCGAGATCATTAACCCTGAGTGTGTATGTTGGATGATTTGAGAGCTGCCGAGAAAATTGTTGAAGAATTTTTGATCGACCTCATGACTGAAAGAGTCATGTTGATGTCTATAGGTGTACACACATCGTCAACGAGAGGACTACCAGCCTCTCCATCCACTGCTTGCGGAGCCAAACCATCCCGACCATCTGATGAAAAGCGAACCAAGCACAGGGATGATCTAGCGAATGCTAAATTGATACCGACCATATTACCCACTTATCTACCACCTTTGAGCGGCACAATAAATCGAGACATCATGCCCAGAGATTTCAAATACACCTTGGTCACTACGTACCTCCCGAAGGGGATACATGCAGTTCAAGCAGACCAAGATAAGATTGCGGCGTTGAAGTTTAGCGACTTCAACCTCGAAGATCGCAAAGTTTACAACATGCTCACCTCACATAAGTACCTAACCCAGAGTAAGGGGAAGAATTCGAAGATAATCCCCCAGTCGTGGACTATGAACCTCGCGTAGTCCACCCTGCTCAATGTCATGAAGATTCCCCACTTCGGATGACACCAGGAGGTAAATGCATGTGTCAAGATGCTATTGTCCTGTTACCATGGTGGCTATTTGTGGCTAAACTGCTACATAATAGTTGATTCGACACTGATCAATCAGATCACAGGCTTGAGTATGAAAGGACCTGATCCACAAAATTTCTACCCTGGAAAATCCATGGATCACACTCTAGCATAGCGGATCAAGGACACTTATGGCGATGTCGAGAAGGGCAAGTGAGGTTACAAAGTAGCTTCTATCTAGAGTGGATCAATGCACCTCTCTTGTTATTTGATTGTAGGGAAGTTAGTCCGAAAGAATCGACCCACCCAAGTTACCGGTTTTGTAGTCGACCTCGCAGGCAAGTGCGCGGAAGGCCTTCAGATGAATTGAGCAAAGTACCTAGTGAACTAGTTGGAACTTGACTGTAGAGAAGAACGAGATCAAGGATATGAATTTCATTTAAGCTAGATTCTGATACTAATAGCTTTTATTTCCTGGGAGATGTCGAAAGGTACAACATTCCCAGAAATCAAGCCTTTTGAACCACTGGCCGTGAAGTTCAGTACATTGTGGTACTCAAGCGACATGAATAAACAATGGCAGTCAAATGTTGTTTTTCATACCTACTACAATCAGCTAAAGGTAGCCATACAGTCCAAGCCTCACATGACTCTGAACACTCTACACCGGTTCAGGCCTCTGATGAAGTTCAGCGCAGATCGACATTTTACTTACATTACAGCATGCATTGATGAACACAAGAAACAAATTCAGTCCTACTACAAGTTGATGAAGGAGGACTTGGAGGAGATCACCAAGGACTAGTCGATGGACCTCCTTATTCTAACAGACCCTGCGGAGATATCCGACATCGATAGCCCAAAAATGCACAGGATACACCTGGACCTAGTGGGGCAAATAAAACTGAAGAGGTCCAAGAATTAGACAGCGCATCCATAAAGACTACATCCATCTCACCAGAGCGAGGTGATGGCGAAGAGTTAGGTGACAAATAAGTTGAACAGAAACAAGGAGACGAGGTTGATCCCTTGAGGAAGAGAAAAGGTTCGCCTCTGAAACCTTCCTCCCGAAAGAAAGCGAAGGCCAACATGACCAAGATGCAGACCTTCCTCACCTCCGATGACTTCGACTTCCTCATAGAATCCCTGCAAGATGCTTCGCTGGAAATAGCAGAGAAACAAGAAGAAAAGAAAGAGGAGCTGTATGATCAAATTGAGATTGAACTCCAAGGGGTACAACAAGCCCTATAGTCTAGCCACGCAGTCTCCACTGTGACGGGAGAGCCAAAATTTGGAGATAAGCCAACTCAACTCCCCTGCTTAGCCGATACAGTTGAAGCTCACCTTCGACGAGAATAGGAAGAAATAACGCAAGCCACCTAGGCTTTGACACAAGTACAAGGGCTACTAGTAGAGAAACATAGTGCTACAAAACGGAAAAAGCTTGCTCTCCAAGCGAAGTTTGACATAGAAAAAGCACAGCTACAGCAAGAAAAGGAACAATTGCTCGCGGAGCAACTCAAAGTAAAGGGAATGGTCAACAAAGCACTCTGTGATAGTCGTCCAAGTAAAGGTTGAAGATCAAGTTCCACAACAAGTAGTGCAACTTGAAGTAGTGATCTAGTAGCTACAACAATGCATCACAGACTTGGAACTACACGCAGTACTCGAGACCCCAAAATATGTAAGAGACCAAAGGGAAGCAACCGCTAGGAGCACAGTTGAAAGGCTCAAGGCTCTTACCTTGGAATGTAAGAAACTCACTCATCATAGTGCCTAGACTTATGAACAACTCATGGAGAAACCAGAATTGAAGGCACTGGAGTTGCAACTCCAAGAGGCGAAGTATCAAGCCGAAAAGATACAGGCGCAGCTGAAGTCCCTGTCAGTTGTGGAAAGAATGAAACGCTCCCAAGAGTAACGCATTCCACAAAAACAAATCCATACTATCCAGACCAGAGTTATGGAGGTAACTCGGAAACTCCAACCTGTGCAAGACAAGGCCTATCAATTGTTTACATAAGTAGAAGGCCAAGGATCAGAGCTAGAGCAGGTTGTCACTATAGCTGAAAAACATCTAGAGGGACCGATAAACGATGTAGTCATCTAGGAGTTCGTAGAGTAGGAGGTTGTGGCACAACAACAAGTCGAAGCAACTCGAGCCAAGATCGAGGTGTTCTAAGTAGAGATAGTCAGACCAAAGAGACTTGGGATGAGTCACATGTGAGTGTTGGGGGCCTGTTGGCCCTTGACCAAGTTTTGGGAGATTCTTGGTCAAGTTTGACCTATTTTTGGACTTCGACAGCCTGTCGAAGATGGAGCGCAAGACGAAGAAAAGATCATGGGATCTCGACCCCTTTTTGGGTCCTTTTTTGGGATTTGGGAATATGTAACGAGAATGGGATGTCATCCCATGGGTCTACCCATGTTTAGGCCTATTTGTATGTATAAATAGAAGGCTAGGCAAAGTAAGAAGTAGTTGAATAGTGCGCAAGAGTTGTGCAAGTTGGCTAAGTGCTAAGAGTTGGATCTGTGTGATCAAGAATTGTAAGGCTTCGTGCATACTGTATGTAGGGATGATTTTAGGGGCTAAATTTCGCTCATGGACTAATTTTCCATGGTTTTTCCAAAAAAAAGATTCTCTATTTTAAAAATGATTCGCCCAAATTCTATAGGATAAAATTATTTTACCTTTAAAATCGCCAAAATTTTATAAAAACTATATAAAATACTTAGAAATTTGAATATTTTTACAAAAATATCGCCAAAAAATTATAGTTGACATATGAAGGATTAGTAAGATTCGCCAAGGTTTCTACATTTTAAAATAAATTTCCATCCTTAAAATCATCCCTGACTGTATGAGACTTGCAAAGATAAGTGAAAGTCATTGTAAGAGACTATGAAGGCTTTGTACTGTAACAAAAGGAAGGAGGATCTAGCGAGCTACGCAGATCTCCTGTCCTATGCGGAGTAAGTGTTTTTGTGGCTCTGTGCATATAGATGACCGATTGAAGCTAATAAAGAAGAAGAGTTGGTGGATGTAGCCCCAGGGTTTGGGTGAACCACGTAAATGTTGTGTTATTCTTCTCTGTGCGATGCTCTGATGTGTTTATGTGTTATTTGCTAAGTGATTTGATATAGATAGATAGATCTATTTATGCTTTGTGCTTATAAGAAATCTGGATGCTAGATATGACATCTGTGAACTTGCTTAGTGCTTGAATCTACTAGATCTGATCTAATTCCTTTGCTATGTGCTTATATGCATTAGATTAGGGTGAATGTTGTGATGCTCTGTTTTCTCTGCAGAGTAGATATTGGTTAGATAATGATGAACTAACGGTGCTAAGTTTTCTATTAAGTGTCATAATCACAGATCTGTGTCCCAACAAATGTTGCAAACACCTGAGTCCTGCAACCACCCCTGCCTCTACCTTGGGTGAGACTTCATTTGCTTCACAGGTGTTGTCGAAAGGGCTGATAGTTAGGTTTTTGTTAGTGTATTGTTGTAGCATTGAACCCTAGGTCTGCCCATGTGCCAACAAGTATGGTGTTGTTGAATCCATAAGAAAGATTGCACTTTACAGTTTCAACAACCAAGAAATTATGAGATGGAATCTCATACATGAGGAAAATTTGAAATTCCTTATGAAATAAATTTGAATTTCTAAATGGAATTGTTATAATATTATCTCATGTTGACCGTTAATGTGTGATATAGATGAGATGATGATAGTTGAAGTTGAAATTCTTGGAAAAAAAGGATATTGTTGGGACACTGAAGTCCCATGATTTCCAAAAATACAGATCCTTAGTGGGGGTATGGAGATGAGATGGCACTCTCCTTGTGTGTGAAAAACTTAGAAAGATGGATCGTTGAAGGATTGTGAAATAGTGAAATGATTCCTGATCCTAGAAGGGTGAGTGAAACAAGGAAGAGGCAGCTCCAGAATGATACAATGGGTTGATTTTTCACCTGAATCAACTCTATGGAATATAACAAAGGACTTCCAATTGAAGTAGGAAGACATGAATGCGATGCTTGATAAGAAGAGCACCATAAGGAAAACAATATTCAATAACAAAGGCATGGATATTTTTGAAGAATTTTGAATGTACATGTCTATAATGCACTAAGGATAGTGCATAAATAAGGGGGAGGGGAATGTAATACCCTAGGTTGATCCCTAATTGTAAAGTACATATAGGTTGGTGTGACGGGATACTTTGGGCAGATTTCCTTTGTAAATATATTTTGAGGCCAGAGTGCCTATGTGATTACTAGGCCAAGGAGCCTAGATCGATAACAGGTCAACATTCCTATATTGTAATTTGTAATCATACTCATATATTAATAAAAGTACACCACTGCTGCAAACCGACCCAAAAAAAGAGTATGGGAGGATAAATTCCACTAAAAAGGGTAAGGGGGCTAAGAGTCTAGGAAAGGGATAAGCCAAGGGGGTTAAGAGTCTAGGAAAGAGATAAGCTAAGGGGGCTTAACCCCAATGGAGTATTATATTAATATTCCTTAAATATAAAGTTATGGATATGAATATATCCTAAGTTTCTTAAGTGGGTACAAGTGAATTCCTTGAGTTCCATGTGTCATAAAAGGAACATGCATATATAAGAGGGATATTTAGTGTAATTCCCATCATTCCTTCATGCTTATTATATCATTTTCTCCTATCATCCCTAAAACATTATGTTTGTCATCCCAGTACCTGTACATGATATGGTTGTTGTTGAAGAGGTAGGTTGTCAGGCCCGTGTTGTTTTTTAAGAGGCGGGTTGTCAGGAATGTATGAAGAGGTAGGTTGTCAGGCATGTGAGTAGTTTTCTCTAGGTGCGAAACTACTGGGAAATAGCTATAGGGCTCTAATACTTCATGTCTGGCCTATTGCTAAAGCCCTGAAAGGGATGTGGGGTAGCCGAAGGACCGTTGAATAGAGAAGGGACATACTTCCTGGGGTGGGACATGCATGTGGAGAATGAGATAGTGTAGGCTAGTTGTAACATATGGCACCTTGGAAGGAGAAATTATGTTGATTATCAGACCTTAGACTAACTTAGGATACCCTTTTCCTTGGTAGAGTTTAGCCCCAGATCGGGGATGACCCACTGTTGAGATTTATGAACAGTGTGGTATAAGGTTAGGAGGGACATGGAAGGTTTGCATGCATTTGATGTTTAATTCACAAAAGATAAGTGTATCTATGTGTTTGTGTAAATGGTATGTTATGAATTATGATGTTTTGTTATGGATTTTTTGTTAATCATATGTATGAATTATTGTTGTTGTATGTTGTTATTATTCCACATAACTTTGTTCAGGTGCAGAGAAGTTCTATTTAATTAAATGGTATTAAAGGTCATAATTTTGATGTAGCATTGCCCACCAGGGAGCTGGGGATGCTACAATATTTGAGTAAAGGTTTGTGCCTCCAAGGATTTGATCCCTTGGTGCATGATAAATCATAAGTTAAAATTGATTTAAGTTTGTAATAATTTAATTTTAAAACACCAAATTGATATATGAGACCCCTTTTTTTTGTGAGACAAGGGAATTTGATATATAATACCAAATTTATGTATTAGAATCCTTTGTGGGAATTTAACTTCTTAAATTTATAAAAATGTACATATCCAAAAAAAAAAAAAAAAAAACACACTCTTAACTATACACATGATTCTCATGTATTTTATTCACAACAAATTTATTAGATCAAACATTCTTTAATAGAAGGTTTTTAGTTTTTGAAATTGTCTTTTATTCCTAGGATATTGTTTTGAATATATACATGGCATCAGAGAAATCTCTGCAAACCCCTTCACATTTTTTCTAAGAAATACTTATCGACTATGTGATCTTTTGATCGCTAGTATTTGTGCTACGTTGTTGTCTAGTTATTCTCTTGTGACAGGTGCTCTTTGTTCTTCTTGTAAACTTATCCCACATATCAACTTTCACTATTTCAAGCTTTGATTGGGTACATAGGAGATCATGGAAAGAGAATGTGATTTGACCAGGTTTCAAATATGAGATATTAACCAAAGTATTTTTTTGGAAAAGTTTATTTTTATCATAAAATTAATAATCAAAACAAAAACGAGAAAGTTTGGATGTGGTGATATAGTTCCTTGAATATTGAGAGGATGCCAAAACAATAAAAAAAAGGACCGTTGAATTGGATTTTGGGCTCATGCTGTAATCCTTCTCCAAACCCCCCATGGGCCACATGTATTGTAGGCATCCTCCATGGCATTTAATTATATCACCCACCTATTGTTGATTAATCTTGTTTGGACAAGTGGGGAGCATATTATATATTCCAACGGGTTGGTATATATTGTGTAGCTCAAGATGTATCATCATGGTGAGGACATCTTTGTTTTACGGACAATTAAGATTGAATCAATCGTTTCTCTAGGCACAACACTCATGGAATTGTTGTAAATCACGCTGCCTCATATATGAGCTACTCCCGATTGCATGGATAATATGTGTGCATTCCTCTCATTCATACAAATTCATATGCGAGCTCTCATATCTAAAGGATACATAGGTGGGAAGTGTGCCTTTGTCCAGGTATCATTGTTAGCAAAAATTGAACAATTGTTGTAAATATTTGGTTTAAGAGACCTTTTTTTTAAACTTGAGGTTCCATTTTTTATATAATTTAAAGATTACACATCCAAATATGGTTCTTTATTTTATTTTGTATTAAAAAAAAAGGGTAGAATCAAATATTATTGAGTTCATGACTCTTCATAATTATCACACATGGAAATTCATGATGCAAAAACTATTGCAATCTAAAGAGATTTGGAAAATGTTAGTTAAGGTTTAACCAATGTTTACCAAGGAAATCGAGAAATTTTCCTATCAAAACAAATTTGATGAAGCCATGGGTTTGATTAGATGGCATGTTTCATATTGCGGAATGTAAAAATCCAAAATAAATTTGGGACAAGTTGGATTCCTTATTTGGTAAAGTTAATGAATTTTGATTCCCTACAAAAATAAGAATTGTCATTGCTTGTACTTCATGAGCATGTGTTCATTGAAGACTATCTTGTCAAATTCATGTTGTTAGTGGCACAGTTGAAAGGGTGTGGAAAAACCAAATCATATGAAGAGTGGATTTTCCTGATTCTCTTCAAGCTAAAAGGTCATTTTCAAGTATTTTCTTCTACATTTTATTCTAAAATGGATGCACTGGGAGATGAGTTTAAATTCCCTCTTTTGATCTTTTATGTGATCATATTACCAGGGAACAGTCTAATCTTATGCAGCTAGATGCACTTTCTAGCTCTAAGAATCAAGATCTTGTGGCTCATATCCCGAAAGGTAATCACAAATCATGGTATAAATAGAAGAAAGATTTTTCTCAAGTTGGTGAATCTCCCTCCAAGCCTTAGCACATAATGAATTTTTTTTCAATTTTTTTTGTAAGGTCATATTCTTCTTCATTTATTTTCTTTTTCTTATAAGGACATTTATTAGCAAAATGAACAACACCATCACAATTAAAACAAATCAATGGAATCTTACCTTTGTATTTGTCAGTTCCCGTTTTCAACCTTCTGACGAAGTTAGCCACTTCTTCATCTTCCTATGAATCATCGTTGTAGCTACACTCTAACTTTTCCTTATGTTTATCTTTATTCTTTATCTTCTTTGATGCCTTGAATGCTACTTCCTTCATGAATGGATTGTCTTGCTCTGTCCTCATCTTGTATGATGTTAGTGTCCTGTGCTACTCATCCATGCTCAAGGTGTTTATATATGATCTCTCTTCTAGGGATGAAATATTCAGATCATATCTCATAGGTAGAGACCTTAGTACCTTTTGAAAACTGATTGTTTCCTTCATTTCTTCTCCGAAACCCTTGATGGCATTGCTTTTCTCATCAACTCGTAGAAAGTAGGAGGCAATGTTTTCATCTTCCTCAATCTTCAATTGTTTGAACTTGACTCTAAATATTTGAAGTTTGGCTCCTTTAAATTTGGCATCTCCTTCGTAGATATTCTTCAGTTTGTCCCATATTTCTTTTGCAGATTCACAATGCACAACCTTGGTGTATAATGGTTTAGTCAAACCATTCAGGATGTCATTTTTAGCTCTAGAATCATTGTCTTCAAGTTTCTTTCCATCCTTATATGTAAGGGGAGTGGCTAATGCTTTGTATCCATCTACTATTGTTGGCCAAACATCAAATCCCTGTGTCTGTACATATGTTTTCATTCATATGCTCCATAATTCATAGTTCTGACCATCAAACTATGGTACCTGAATCCTAACATAGTCCATGATATCCTTCCAGTGGTTAGACTTCTTTCTGAAGGACCTGCTTTGATACAAATTTTTGGATTACTGAGAGGGGGGGTGAATCAGTAATGATAAATTACATTACTTTTAACCATAGTTTATTCTTCAACAATATTCAATAGTTTATCATTATCATTCAATATATCATCAATAGTATAATCATAAACAACATCACATCACAATAGATACACAGTACACCATAAATTACGTGGAAACCAAAACGAGATAAAACCACATAATGTTTTTCTTATATATTAAAAGAATACATTCATTGGAAGCACCAACTTTCGATTCTCCAGCTACAATTGGAAGGAGACTCAACCTGAAGGAAGTTACAACTCCTTGTATTCTCTAGATCCAACTAGAAGGAGGCTACAACCCCCTGTGTTCTCCGGCTCCAATTGTAAGGTGGCTACAACCAACTATCCTTGCCCCATCCCGCCGCCCTGAAATATAAATGTAGACCAACTGTCACTATCACAAACTCTGCTACAGTCACTCCCACTATGACTATTTCTTTGTATCTGTCATTGTCACTCTATCATTGACACTATCTCATCAACACGTATCTTTTCATCAACCAACTAACACTTGTATCATATCGTGCATCAACTATATACCAACATGCATGAATCATGAACCAAAGATACATCAATAAAAAATAGTGAATCATGAACTAGAGAATCAACCATGTGTAACATGTACCATATACCATACCATCAACCATATGCAAATATGTACCATGTTATCAATGAAGTATCTCAAAGAACCAATACATGTCCCTCATGCATATGCCACCATACAACATGAATATGCCTCAAACATGTACAAACAACTCAAAGATACAAACTATGAGAACTATGTCATACACTAAACTAGATATAGGAGTGCTCCTCACTCAACCAAGTAACCAACACATAACATATCCAAATACCAAATCAACCATACCAAGTATGCCTCAAGCATACACCATACTATGACAATAAATAACCATCAAAACAAGGAAACAACCATACCAATACCTCTGTCGTTGACCTGAAACAGTAAGATGCTGACCTATAACCTTCCTTTTAGAATCTAGGGACTTGGTACCAACATCTACTCAAATTTTCATGAGCTTTTCACATGTACGTGACTTTCTCTTCTATAGCCCGTGTATATACCCCATTTTCTTCATTGCAACCCTCGTACATACACTCCCTTACTAACCTGCAACTCTTGTATACCTCATAAACTAGGTTTTGTTGCAACCATGAAACGTTTGTCGTTGACCTTCCTTTGCTACCTCAGAAAATGATGCTACAACATTAGCAAAAACATCACTAGATCAAAAGAAACATAAGCAATGAATAAGTGTGTGAATGTACTTATGAATGACTCCTTGAGGTGTTTATATACTTTTTCTAGGTAATTCCTCTCCTTAATTTAGGGCTTCTAGGGTTTTCATGTTACAACAACTTTACCCCTTTGACCAAGACTTATAACAAACTAGGGACTTGTTGTCCACTCTTCGGGGCTTCCAGCTTTACCCCTTTGACCAAGACTTATAACAAACTAGGGACTTGTTGTCCACTCTTCGGGGCTTCCAACTTTACAAGGTGATATCTCCCTAACCATGAGGAACCACATGGCATTCTGCATATCACCAAAAACATAACGATGAGTAATATCCATCTATGAGGGTCTTTCCTGCATTCACAATGTCCTTTCTATCCATATTATTCATTCAACTTCGGGTACCAAAGCCACACCATTGGGGCTACCGAAAATATTCAAGGGTTGACATCAATCTCTAAGATCACTCTCCAAGGGTTGACAACAATGACAACCAACTATCCGAACCAACTGTCCAACATGGTTTGCAATCATAATACACTCGAATAGTTACATATCAACTAGAAACAACTATTAGGAATGACATTTATTTAGTATGTTGACTATGTTTTTGTAACACGAGAAAAAAGTTACACTATATTGACTAACATCCTGTTTTGAATGGAATTTTCAAAAGTGTGAAAGAAAACCAATGGAGGTGAAGACAAATACAAAAATGATGAAAACAAAATTCTAGACTCATTGGTTGTAGATTCCAGTTTAACTATAACACGCTAATGTATTGTATTTGGTTTCTTTAGAACTACCCG
Source organism: Picea engelmannii (assembly GCA_009831015.1). NCBI lineage: Eukaryota > Viridiplantae > Streptophyta > Pinopsida > Pinales > Pinaceae > Picea > Picea engelmannii. Next base: position 505,883 of record ML779301.1, on the reverse strand, counting down.
TGTATAGTAAATAACATGCAAGAGGAAGTAGATATGCCAATATTTTTTTGTGTTTTTCACATATTAAAATGACACTTTGCTCATTTCAATAATGGAATTGTGTTTGTGACACAACAAGGTGCATGGCATGGGAATTATGTTTAGCATTTTCTATAGTTGGTTTTGTAATCTTGTAACAAAATAAAGTCTAAATAAGACATTTCTTTATGTAGATTTTACTTTTATGATGGTGGTGAAAATTGTTAACATCCACTAAGAGTAAATTTGGCCCATCAGACTTTAAAAAAAGTGGCTAAGAATTACTTGGATTGATTTATAATTTTATTTCTATGCTTGAAAACAATTTATAGAAGCTTTCCTAAATATTCATAGTTTGATGAGTTAAGAGGTTAATGATGTTGATGTCATTACAAATACATCTTGAAATTGTGATCAAATGTAGGTGTACACAAGACATTCTAAAATAAATTGGTTGTCATTCTCCACCTTCTTAATATTGCAAAGATGACATATTCTTTCATCCCATGATGTTTTAGAAATTTTCCAACACCCTATTTCACTATGGAGCTATGAGAGTTTGTTCTAATTTTGGCGATGTTGATTCTCTTCTTTACACCAGTTATAATACAAATATACTTTTGATGTTCCAGATTAGGGTTACCGACCTCTTTATATTCTCTTAATTTTCTCCTATCCTCTATCAAGCCATGAGTTCTCTTTAAGTTTAGATGTAATAATACTTTTAATGGTATCAATATTATGTAGAGTGAACTCCTCCTCTATTCTCCAATTATTTAGCCAAGACTTGGCATCATTAATGCCAACCTCTTTTGAGGTGCAGGTGACTTTGACTAAAGTTTGAAGCAAGCTTAAGAAATCTTTTTTCTTTCA
>ML779301.1:486220-504942 GCA_009831015.1 Picea engelmannii | reverse complement strand
GCAAACCCCTTCACATTTTTTCTAAGAAATACTTATCGACTATGTGATCTTTTGATCGCTAGTATTTGTGCTACGTTGTTGTCTAGTTATTCTCTTGTGACAGGTGCTCTTTGTTCTTCTTGTAAACTTATCCCACATATCAACTTTCACTATTTCAAGCTTTGATTGGGTACATAGGAGATCATGGAAAGAGAATGTGATTTGACCAGGTTTCAAATATGAGATATTAACCAAAGTATTTTTTTGGAAAAGTTTATTTTTATCATAAAATTAATAATCAAAACAAAAACGAGAAAGTTTGGATGTGGTGATATAGTTCCTTGAATATTGAGAGGATGCCAAAACAATAAAAAAAAGGACCGTTGAATTGGATTTTGGGCTCATGCTGTAATCCTTCTCCAAACCCCCCATGGGCCACATGTATTGTAGGCATCCTCCATGGCATTTAATTATATCACCCACCTATTGTTGATTAATCTTGTTTGGACAAGTGGGGAGCATATTATATATTCCAACGGGTTGGTATATATTGTGTAGCTCAAGATGTATCATCATGGTGAGGACATCTTTGTTTTACGGACAATTAAGATTGAATCAATCGTTTCTCTAGGCACAACACTCATGGAATTGTTGTAAATCACGCTGCCTCATATATGAGCTACTCCCGATTGCATGGATAATATGTGTGCATTCCTCTCATTCATACAAATTCATATGCGAGCTCTCATATCTAAAGGATACATAGGTGGGAAGTGTGCCTTTGTCCAGGTATCATTGTTAGCAAAAATTGAACAATTGTTGTAAATATTTGGTTTAAGAGACCTTTTTTTTAAACTTGAGGTTCCATTTTTTATATAATTTAAAGATTACACATCCAAATATGGTTCTTTATTTTATTTTGTATTAAAAAAAAAGGGTAGAATCAAATATTATTGAGTTCATGACTCTTCATAATTATCACACATGGAAATTCATGATGCAAAAACTATTGCAATCTAAAGAGATTTGGAAAATGTTAGTTAAGGTTTAACCAATGTTTACCAAGGAAATCGAGAAATTTTCCTATCAAAACAAATTTGATGAAGCCATGGGTTTGATTAGATGGCATGTTTCATATTGCGGAATGTAAAAATCCAAAATAAATTTGGGACAAGTTGGATTCCTTATTTGGTAAAGTTAATGAATTTTGATTCCCTACAAAAATAAGAATTGTCATTGCTTGTACTTCATGAGCATGTGTTCATTGAAGACTATCTTGTCAAATTCATGTTGTTAGTGGCACAGTTGAAAGGGTGTGGAAAAACCAAATCATATGAAGAGTGGATTTTCCTGATTCTCTTCAAGCTAAAAGGTCATTTTCAAGTATTTTCTTCTACATTTTATTCTAAAATGGATGCACTGGGAGATGAGTTTAAATTCCCTCTTTTGATCTTTTATGTGATCATATTACCAGGGAACAGTCTAATCTTATGCAGCTAGATGCACTTTCTAGCTCTAAGAATCAAGATCTTGTGGCTCATATCCCGAAAGGTAATCACAAATCATGGTATAAATAGAAGAAAGATTTTTCTCAAGTTGGTGAATCTCCCTCCAAGCCTTAGCACATAATGAATTTTTTTTCAATTTTTTTTGTAAGGTCATATTCTTCTTCATTTATTTTCTTTTTCTTATAAGGACATTTATTAGCAAAATGAACAACACCATCACAATTAAAACAAATCAATGGAATCTTACCTTTGTATTTGTCAGTTCCCGTTTTCAACCTTCTGACGAAGTTAGCCACTTCTTCATCTTCCTATGAATCATCGTTGTAGCTACACTCTAACTTTTCCTTATGTTTATCTTTATTCTTTATCTTCTTTGATGCCTTGAATGCTACTTCCTTCATGAATGGATTGTCTTGCTCTGTCCTCATCTTGTATGATGTTAGTGTCCTGTGCTACTCATCCATGCTCAAGGTGTTTATATATGATCTCTCTTCTAGGGATGAAATATTCAGATCATATCTCATAGGTAGAGACCTTAGTACCTTTTGAAAACTGATTGTTTCCTTCATTTCTTCTCCGAAACCCTTGATGGCATTGCTTTTCTCATCAACTCGTAGAAAGTAGGAGGCAATGTTTTCATCTTCCTCAATCTTCAATTGTTTGAACTTGACTCTAAATATTTGAAGTTTGGCTCCTTTAAATTTGGCATCTCCTTCGTAGATATTCTTCAGTTTGTCCCATATTTCTTTTGCAGATTCACAATGCACAACCTTGGTGTATAATGGTTTAGTCAAACCATTCAGGATGTCATTTTTAGCTCTAGAATCATTGTCTTCAAGTTTCTTTCCATCCTTATATGTAAGGGGAGTGGCTAATGCTTTGTATCCATCTACTATTGTTGGCCAAACATCAAATCCCTGTGTCTGTACATATGTTTTCATTCATATGCTCCATAATTCATAGTTCTGACCATCAAACTATGGTACCTGAATCCTAACATAGTCCATGATATCCTTCCAGTGGTTAGACTTCTTTCTGAAGGACCTGCTTTGATACAAATTTTTGGATTACTGAGAGGGGGGGTGAATCAGTAATGATAAATTACATTACTTTTAACCATAGTTTATTCTTCAACAATATTCAATAGTTTATCATTATCATTCAATATATCATCAATAGTATAATCATAAACAACATCACATCACAATAGATACACAGTACACCATAAATTACGTGGAAACCAAAACGAGATAAAACCACATAATGTTTTTCTTATATATTAAAAGAATACATTCATTGGAAGCACCAACTTTCGATTCTCCAGCTACAATTGGAAGGAGACTCAACCTGAAGGAAGTTACAACTCCTTGTATTCTCTAGATCCAACTAGAAGGAGGCTACAACCCCCTGTGTTCTCCGGCTCCAATTGTAAGGTGGCTACAACCAACTATCCTTGCCCCATCCCGCCGCCCTGAAATATAAATGTAGACCAACTGTCACTATCACAAACTCTGCTACAGTCACTCCCACTATGACTATTTCTTTGTATCTGTCATTGTCACTCTATCATTGACACTATCTCATCAACACGTATCTTTTCATCAACCAACTAACACTTGTATCATATCGTGCATCAACTATATACCAACATGCATGAATCATGAACCAAAGATACATCAATAAAAAATAGTGAATCATGAACTAGAGAATCAACCATGTGTAACATGTACCATATACCATACCATCAACCATATGCAAATATGTACCATGTTATCAATGAAGTATCTCAAAGAACCAATACATGTCCCTCATGCATATGCCACCATACAACATGAATATGCCTCAAACATGTACAAACAACTCAAAGATACAAACTATGAGAACTATGTCATACACTAAACTAGATATAGGAGTGCTCCTCACTCAACCAAGTAACCAACACATAACATATCCAAATACCAAATCAACCATACCAAGTATGCCTCAAGCATACACCATACTATGACAATAAATAACCATCAAAACAAGGAAACAACCATACCAATACCTCTGTCGTTGACCTGAAACAGTAAGATGCTGACCTATAACCTTCCTTTTAGAATCTAGGGACTTGGTACCAACATCTACTCAAATTTTCATGAGCTTTTCACATGTACGTGACTTTCTCTTCTATAGCCCGTGTATATACCCCATTTTCTTCATTGCAACCCTCGTACATACACTCCCTTACTAACCTGCAACTCTTGTATACCTCATAAACTAGGTTTTGTTGCAACCATGAAACGTTTGTCGTTGACCTTCCTTTGCTACCTCAGAAAATGATGCTACAACATTAGCAAAAACATCACTAGATCAAAAGAAACATAAGCAATGAATAAGTGTGTGAATGTACTTATGAATGACTCCTTGAGGTGTTTATATACTTTTTCTAGGTAATTCCTCTCCTTAATTTAGGGCTTCTAGGGTTTTCATGTTACAACAACTTTACCCCTTTGACCAAGACTTATAACAAACTAGGGACTTGTTGTCCACTCTTCGGGGCTTCCAGCTTTACCCCTTTGACCAAGACTTATAACAAACTAGGGACTTGTTGTCCACTCTTCGGGGCTTCCAACTTTACAAGGTGATATCTCCCTAACCATGAGGAACCACATGGCATTCTGCATATCACCAAAAACATAACGATGAGTAATATCCATCTATGAGGGTCTTTCCTGCATTCACAATGTCCTTTCTATCCATATTATTCATTCAACTTCGGGTACCAAAGCCACACCATTGGGGCTACCGAAAATATTCAAGGGTTGACATCAATCTCTAAGATCACTCTCCAAGGGTTGACAACAATGACAACCAACTATCCGAACCAACTGTCCAACATGGTTTGCAATCATAATACACTCGAATAGTTACATATCAACTAGAAACAACTATTAGGAATGACATTTATTTAGTATGTTGACTATGTTTTTGTAACACGAGAAAAAAGTTACACTATATTGACTAACATCCTGTTTTGAATGGAATTTTCAAAAGTGTGAAAGAAAACCAATGGAGGTGAAGACAAATACAAAAATGATGAAAACAAAATTCTAGACTCATTGGTTGTAGATTCCAGTTTAACTATAACACGCTAATGTATTGTATTTGGTTTCTTTAGAACTACCCGTGTATAGTAAATAACATGCAAGAGGAAGTAGATATGCCAATATTTTTTTGTGTTTTTCACATATTAAAATGACACTTTGCTCATTTCAATAATGGAATTGTGTTTGTGACACAACAAGGTGCATGGCATGGGAATTATGTTTAGCATTTTCTATAGTTGGTTTTGTAATCTTGTAACAAAATAAAGTCTAAATAAGACATTTCTTTATGTAGATTTTACTTTTATGATGGTGGTGAAAATTGTTAACATCCACTAAGAGTAAATTTGGCCCATCAGACTTTAAAAAAAGTGGCTAAGAATTACTTGGATTGATTTATAATTTTATTTCTATGCTTGAAAACAATTTATAGAAGCTTTCCTAAATATTCATAGTTTGATGAGTTAAGAGGTTAATGATGTTGATGTCATTACAAATACATCTTGAAATTGTGATCAAATGTAGGTGTACACAAGACATTCTAAAATAAATTGGTTGTCATTCTCCACCTTCTTAATATTGCAAAGATGACATATTCTTTCATCCCATGATGTTTTAGAAATTTTCCAACACCCTATTTCACTATGGAGCTATGAGAGTTTGTTCTAATTTTGGCGATGTTGATTCTCTTCTTTACACCAGTTATAATACAAATATACTTTTGATGTTCCAGATTAGGGTTACCGACCTCTTTATATTCTCTTAATTTTCTCCTATCCTCTATCAAGCCATGAGTTCTCTTTAAGTTTAGATGTAATAATACTTTTAATGGTATCAATATTATGTAGAGTGAACTCCTCCTCTATTCTCCAATTATTTAGCCAAGACTTGGCATCATTAATGCCAACCTCTTTTGAGGTGCAGGTGACTTTGACTAAAGTTTGAAGCAAGCTTAAGAAATCTTTTTTCTTTCATGCTAGTTATTTTGAGCTTGTACATTAGGTACCTAGTCATATTCATACTCTCAGTGGGGAAAATACTCGTTTCTACGAGGAGGATAGGGTATGGTGTATTGCTTTTAATTTTAAGATTATAAATTATAAAACTGTTTTGGATTAGCTTGATCTTTCTCCATGATTTTTTGGAGATACTACAACCCCTAACTCACATCAATATAATATAATAGGAATGATGAGAGTCTCAAATAAATTTTATTTTTTCCCACAACTAGAAATCAATTAATTCATAATTCTTTTCAAGACCAAAGTAGGGTTTTCACCCTCCATTAATTATTTTCTCAATGCTATAGTTCCGATTAATCTTGTGATGAAGGGATTCATAAATCTTCTATCATAGAGCCCCTTTTCCCTAACAATGGCATTAAGGGATTCATAAATCTTCTATGATAAAGGACTTCAATATTGTCATTACTTAAATGGAGATTTAATTCATTTTTAAAATACTTGAGAAAAAGATCACCTTTATTTTTGTCATAATGTTAGGATTAAGCATATATGTTTGGAGTCTCGTTGATGCCCATTTAAGATATCAAAATTAAATATTTTGTTGTATAGAGAAATATTAGGTATAACATACTCTATCACACTAGTATTAAGACATCGAATTAGATTTCAACCACTTCATTAAACTATTACAAATTTTATCATTCAAATAATTTTGATATAATAAATTACCAAATTTCTATAAATTAATTTAAAAATAAAATAAAATAAAATATTTCATTTGATTTTTTCAATTACAAATTTTATCATTCAAATAATTTTGATATAATAAATGATCAAATTTCTATAAATTAATTTAAAAATAAAATAAAATAAAAAATTTCATTTGATTTTTTCAATGATTAAAATAATTTTGATATCCCACTTTTATGTAAATTGATAATAAAATAAAACTCTGAAACATTTCTTTTTTGAAATTTAATACATTGCTAACAACTATTACCTTCTTCAAATCCATATAAAGATCAATCACCAAAATCACCTCACCATGACAATGATTGATTGTCTTCCTCAAATCCATATATCACCAAAATCACCATACAATATCACAATATCACTGTTAAGCATATGCAACCCAATCCCCCTAACTAGCCAACCTAAAGATTTACAAAGAACTCCCTTGTGGCTTAGAGAACATGATATTATTCTGATTACTGGTCGTATACTTTGATGAACAAAAAAACGGAAATATACAAAACAAATTTGAAAGATCTTGTCTATAAATTTGACTTAAAAGAGAAAAGATGATAGGCTTGAATGATGCAAAGTCCAACTTATTTTTATCTAGTCTACTTTGCGTGGCCACCAAGTAATGGATTGATTTTGACCTAAAACCTCTTTCCGTTTAGGCGGCTAATATCCAACCTAGGAACGGGCACAGAGAACGGAGTAAGTTAACTATAGAGATTTATAAAGTTTTGTTCTTCAGTTAAAAAATGGTTTGAATTGGGTTAAATTTTTGAGGATAGTATGAGTTTTGCATGGATAAAAATATTTTATGTATTTCAAAACTTATTTTAAGAATTATATTCCATTTTAAACCAACCCAAATGTTAAAAATGAATCAAAATTTTAAATTGACCATAAATTTAAAAATAAACTGCAGAAAAACCTACAGAAAAATAAAGAGTAAAAATTTCTCCCAAATTAACCTACTCGCACAGAAATTAACCTACTCGCACAGAGAACTGTCTATTGTTGTAGAAACGTGCTCTCTGAAAATGCGTCGTTACTGTTAGGGCGGCTATGATAAAACATTAGACCCCACACACTCAGAAACTTTTCTTTCCCGACTCTAAGGTAGGGCGGCTATGATAAACATTGCCATCATAAACTATTCAAGGCCAGCCACAGCCACAGAGACTTTTTTCCACCCACTCTAAAGCTTTCAGGATCCGTCGGTGGGAAGCTCACAGAAGTGATATCTTTCGATGGTCATAATTGAATGGATCTGATGGGTATATGTACACAATGGACACTGAACGCAGCAAGCATTCAATCCAGCTCTGATATCAGTAATATTGCTCAAACAAGATGGCAGCGACATTGTTTACTAATCTCTTTTCCACCTCTGTTATTCTCTTTACTCTGATCCTCCTCCTCGATTCAGAAGCTTATTTTCCTGTGAAAGCAGAAGCTAATACTGGCCATCACTCACGGGAGATGGAAAAATTTGATGAAGTCATGAAACTGTTGATGCAACTCTCTAATGCTCCGGGAGCTCAGTTGGCTGTGGCTAAAGGCGGCCACATCAAGTACTTCAGAGCTTTTGGAATCGCCAATCGTGACAGTGGTGAAGCCGTGACTACAAAGCATATTATGAGATATAATAGCTTCTCCAAAGTCATCACGGGAACTGCCATTCTCAAGCTTGTTCAGGTCAGGCTACAAAACAAATGGTAGAGTTCTTAATTATCTTCAATATATTTTTCTTTATTTTTCTGAGTCATCCTGCTTTTGAAAACTATAGGAAGGGAAACTCACTCTCGAAGATCGGCCATTTCATCTGCTCAAGAATCTGGAGCCTCCAAGAGGTGCCATTGTCGACAAAAGGTTATTTGATATAACCATACAGAACTTACTGCAACACACGGGAGGTTGGAACTCTACATCATCCCAAATCGAGGTATTCACAATCCCTGCAGCTCTCTATGCATCGCATTCACTAGGCTGCCCTTCTCCTCCAACAGCCCAGGAGGCCATTCGCTACATGAAAAGTGTACCGCTGGATTTCAATCCCGGGTCAGCGACGAAGTATAGCAATCTTGGTTACGTAGTGCTGGGAAGAGTGATCGAGAAAGTTACAGGAATGGATTATGGTCAGTATGTGCATCAACATATTCTGAATCCATTGGATTTGACAACGGTCCAGTTGGGGCAATCGAAGCTGGAATATCTTGCAGCCAATGAAGTTCGCTACTATGGAGTAAATGGAGAGGATACGCTTGACCTCTCAATATTTCCTGGGGAAGGATTCGTTAACAGAAGCTACGGATTTGCAGATTACAGAAATGTGGATTCTGAGGGAGGATGGACAGGAAACGCTGCCGATGCCGTTAAGTTTATGGATCACATCGATGGGCTTCGCCAGCCTGCAATTCTGAAGGACGACATGGTATATGCCATGCTTAATGCCCCCATGCCCTCTGACAGAAGTTCTCGAAGAAATTCTCTGCTCGACCATCCAAAAGGGCTAGATGTATTCGTGAATTTGGATAACAACGGAATGGTGAAGAGTTTTCATCATCCTGGAGGAGCAGACGGGGCCCATTCATTAGTCATGAGGCTCACTCAACAGAATATCACATTTGCGTACCTGCTGAATACTCTACCATCAAATTATTTAGAATTCCTGAATTTTGCAGTGGGCAACCTTACGCAGGTCGCTGAAAGTATTAAAAATTGGCCATGAAGAGTTGAAAGTACTAGGAATGGCCGTGAAGAACTGAAAAAATAAAATAAAGCGTATTTCGTATTGAGAAGGGTTAACAAGCTTTAAGAATAAACAGAGCTGTAGGATGAAATGTTCAACACATACTTTGATATGACAGCATAATGGTTAAAATCAATAAAACTTCTCATAGGCATTATCCTTGGCTGCTGATAGTTTCGCATCTCTCGTTGCATTCCTATGTCTTTAGTGCAAATGATCTCTTGCAGGATTTCCGTTCACTACCACTGCTTCTAGTACTCATCAAATATGATCTATCAATGTTTCTTTCATTGTCTTTAATTGTTCAGCTCTTCAGTTATGAATATTATAACTGTAAAGCAATACATTGTTGAAAATAATATTGACATATATGGTAGGTGAACCAATGTGAGGTGAAGTAGGTGAAACAATGTGAGGTTAAAAAATTATATGATCGGTGTTAGATATATACAATATGAGGGGGTTAATGGTTAAAAACATGTGTTTCTTCTTAAGAGATTGTAATTTCAAATCCATAGGGAGTAGGGTTGGCTAACCAATTTGATGTCTTTTGTGCGAGCTCTAACCAAAATGTGGTTCCATATATTGGATGTGAAGTGCAATGTTGCCTAGTATTTTTTCTAGTAACCAAATTTGTTTTCCATCTACTATTGAGTCTCGTTTGATGTCTCCTATCTCTCCCAACCTCTTTTTTCCATCTCCACCTCTCTTATCTTCTAATATATTTTAGGAGATTCCTCCTATGTATATATGCTAGCCAGACTATCTCTATAACTCCAATAACTTTTTTTTCCAAATGAAAATAAGCTCAAATTATATTAGGAATATAATATTTTTTACATCGCACTGCACTTCTATAGGTCATTTCTGACTTTTACAAAGAAATAACATTCTTTCTCACAATACTAGTAGCAAAAAACCACATATATTTTCCAGATCTAGTAGAAACAACCTTACTAGTATGTTACAAACCTCTGAAAAGTCATAATATCAAAAAACAAAAAAGAGTCTAAACACTCTGAAAAGAGTCGATACGCCTCCAAAAATAGCTACGCGTGAATTTTATAGATCTCCCTGGGACCTTCAATCCCCTTATACCATCGAGCAAAGGAGATATGTCCTTCTGGTTCCCTAAGAGCCTGCTTGGAAAGTGAAGCAGCTTCCAGATTGAATTGCCTGTAGACAAGGTGAAAACTAATATTCTGGAAATGATTAATAAGTACTTTTATTATGTTTTTCCATCCTTCAAGTGTACTTACCTGGAGTCTACCCTTATTTGAAAGCCAATCAATGATCACTCTGGAGTTTCCCATGACCCGTAGACTGTGATAAGACACGAGATCAACAATCACAAGGCAGGCCTAGGCAACTAATAATTATGCTCTTGTATTTGAACCGTTGCCACAATTGTACATCCATCTGATAACTGTGGAATCTTGAGATTTAATAATACCTCCCGCCCCGTAGACAGCTCCATCGAGCTGTGATGCTCCATTGAACCACGAAAAAGAATCACCCAACTGATGAGGAAGGAGAATAGATTTTGGAGCTCTATCTTTCACAAGAGTTGGAAGCTTGTTTTGAAGGGCATTAGCTTTATTAAAAACCTCTTGGATTGATGGATTGTGGTTTTCAAACAAAGTTTTTTTCTTCTCAATCCATATAAACCAACACAGGTGAAAAACCAATTGGATAGATGTCAACTTATCCTCAATTTTTTTTTGAAACACTCAAATAGAGTGTTTCCCATCCAAGCATTCTTATGATTTAGATTTTTCTTCACAAGATCCCACACCACAATTGCAAAAGGACAAGAAATGAATAAATGAGATATAGTTTCAATACCATTCTTGCACAAGGAACAACGACTAGTTCCTTCCCAACCTCTCGACTGCAAAGACTCCCAAGGCAATATTCTTCCTTCCACAGTAAGCCAAATAAATAACTTGACCTTGAGCTAGACGTTCTAGTGCCAAATAGATAGTTACCACCTATCAATCTTTTTTAACATTTTTGTAGAAACAATGCCTCGATATATGTTTTTTACCAATAGGATTCCAGAAATATCCTCCCCGGTCCACATCAACATATCAACTTTATCCTGTAAAAGAATTCTAGTGTTGATGAGGACCTTCCTGAAGTGATCCCACTCCGATGCCATTTCTCCCAAGAGATTCAACTCACTTCTTTTTAACCAATAATTGTAAAGGGTTTGATTGTTCGAGGGGTTCTTGACCTGTGCAAGAGAATGAATATGTTTATGATTAAGCAAAATCACTAATGGCTGGGATAAAATAGAATTTGCATCCAAATCTAGGATCCGGTCGTTGCCAAGGGAGATAAGCTGGCCTGAACCCGGATCCCAACTCAACCAGTGGAGAATCAAATGCACAGATCCTAATAACCCTCTCCAAATCTTTGAATATGCCCTCTGAGTAAATGGGTATGATTGAAGCCAATTTATAATTGTCTTATGGGTTAAATATTTATCCTTAATGATTTTGTGCCAAATAATTCCACTGGTCAACACCCTCCAAAGGGTGTGCGCTGCCAGAGCATTACTGAAATAAAAAATATTGCGGAACCCCCAACCCCCAAATTCCTTTGGGATCGCCAACTTTTCCCACTTGCAAAGATGTATAGGAGATGAGGCCAAATTTCTTTGCCAAAGGAAATTGTACATTAGTTTTCTGATGGAATTTAGAACCGATCTAGGAACATAAGCTAGGGACATCTAGTAAACAGATTGAGATTCAAGAACAACTTTTATAAGGGTGTACCTCCCTCCCAAATATAACCAACGATAACACCAATTGTTAATTTTCTTCTCCAGTTTCTTTAGTAGCCAACACAAGTCACTAGCCCGATGCATCCTAGTTTTAAGGAAATATCTAAGATATTTAAAACCATCATCCAGATCCTCAAAGATGTAAGGGAACAGAGTTTTGTAAGGCCCCAGATCCTATTCCGAAATCCCTTCTTGTAGCATTGTGGATTTGGAATCATTTACCGTTAGACCTGATGCCGAGCAGAAAGATTTTAGGACTTAATCTCCCACCATTCCTGGAAAGTGGCATTCGACATAATAATCACATCATCAACAAATACAACATGAAGAATTTTAATGGATATAGAAACTTTAACACCGGATAATTTCCCTTCCTTGTCTGTCTTTTAAAATTAAACTAAGACCCTCCATCACTAATATGAAAAGTAACGGGGAAAGTGGACAACACTATCTAAGTCCCCGACCACTCTTAAAGAAATCCATCGGCTCCCCATTTATTAATATAGAGAAGATAATGGACATAACAAAACTCATTATCCAGTTTGTCATATTAAGGCCCAAGCCAATCTGAATAAGAATCATCCTCAAAATATCCCAGCTAATGCAATCATAGGCTTTCTTCAAGTCTAGCTTTAATACCAGAGATTTGGATTTTTTTCTTTTTGATACTATGGAGACACTCATGTACCATACCTATGGCATCCTGAAATCCTTCTGCCTTGTAGGAAACCTAATTGTTCTTCTGAAAGCGATCTTGACAAGATCGGTTTAATCCGATTGGCTATAACCTTTGATATGATTTTATAGCATAAATTACAAAGCGATATAGGCCGAAAGTCTCCAAAGCATTGGGGCTTATTTACTTTTGGTATCAGGGAAATGAAATTCGCATTTAATCCACCCGATATGTTACCACTTACACTAGCTTATTCAACCATATCTAGAAGGTTACTCCCAACTAAATAAAAAAAGTGACTAAAAAACTCTACTGTCCATCCATCGGGCCCTGGGCTCTTGTCAGTTTTGAATTTTGAAATTACTTGCTTTAAATCATCCAATTCAATCGATGCATAGAGGGTTTATGCCTCAGCTTCAATAAACATTTTTGTAAACAACACAACAACCCTGACTTGTTCCAGTGTCGAAGGAGAAATATTTTCGTTGTATAACTCTTTAAAATGGTTGTCTGCCTCCTTTTTAATGTTCTCCTGACCAGTAATAACACACCCCGACCCATCCAAAATTTCACAAATATGCTTACTGTTTCTTCTAAAGTTTGCATAGTTATGAAAACAATTTGTGTTATTGTCCCCTCTTTGAAACCATATTGCTCTACTTCGCTAACGTTATTTTTCTTCATCTTCTTTGACTATCTTGTTCCTTTCTATTTCCAAATATTTCAATAAAGAGTCCTGTTGTTGTGGACAATTACCAAGAGAATTATTATGCAGGCGCACGCTAATCTCTTCTTCAAGAAACTTAATATGATCCTCTGACTTTTGTTTACAATCCCTGAGCCATATTTTTGTGTAATTCTTTAAGTCCTTTAACTTCCATATCAACTTGTTTTGTTTACCTCTTTCACCAAGATATTTTGAATCAGTCCAAAGTTTTTGTACCAGTACCTCGAAACTTTGTTCCTGAATCTAGAGACGATTCAACTTAAATGGGATAGATTTATAAGTAGGAGAAATATCCAATTGGAGTAATATAGGAGCATGATTGGATATGAATGGGTACGCCACCCAAGACCTATAAATACCAACCAAATCTAGCAAATCTTTAGAGATAAGAGCTCTATCTAACCTCTTAGCAATATAACCAGTCCCAACATGACTGTTCCTCCAACTCGGTACTAGCTTCCCCGGAACGATATCAATAAGTTCATAACTTTGGAATAAAGTTTTGAGAAATCTTGCCAACAAACCCAAGGGCCTAGCACCACCCCAAATTTCACCTGAGTTCAATGTCAAGTTTAAGTCTCCCACTAGAATCAAGATTTTTTGTGATAGCAATCCTGAGTTACCTAGACACTCTCAGAATATTTTCCGCTCCACACATGAACCATAAGTATTTAGAATAGATATTTACCTTCTAGTAGCAAGATAAGATCCTGGCATTAAAATTCCACCACAAGTTAGAACGAGACTCAAATAGAAAAAATTGGGATCCCAAGAAGCCAACAAGCTCCCTGCGGTTCCATCTGAACTTACATCACATCACAACCAGTTTGGACGAAGAGAGAGCATAAAGGCCCGAGCATTATCAACAATAACTAATGTTTCCTGAAACAGAACAATCTCAGGCTGAGTTTTATCTAGAACACTGCACACACCGAGGCTAATTTGAGGGCGCCCCCAGCCCCCCTTAAGTTTAGAGAGAGTAAAATCATTACTTTTCCCATGCTAGGGATTTACATGTGGAATTAACTGGAATGGTAGATTGCGACTCTGTAGAAAGTTTCTTACGAGCGCTTCTGGTTTTAATGGGAGAGAGTTCAAACCCCAGACCTTGGGACCAAGAAAATTCTTTCTCTGCAATGTCCTCCAAGGTGCGTGAGCCACCAACCTCTGCATCACCCGAGCTAGAAGTAAGAATCTATTTACCATGATAGATAGGAAGCTGGACATGAGTGGATTGATCCCTTATGAAAGGAATATAGGAATCAAGGACAACCGAGAGGGTTGGATCCTCATTATCTGGTTCACGATAACCAGGAAGAGATGGAGAAATAATAAAATGGATAGGGTAGACCTCCTGCGAAGGAGTTGTCACAGAGGTGCACTTAGGTAAGGAAGAGGGACGGGGATCTCATTGAAAGGACAAAGACTCAGTAGGGATCACATTTGGCAGATATGGGGGGTCCCTAGGAGACACAGACTGATCACGAGAGGGGTTTATAAAGCCTTCAGTATTCTGTACAGTCGAGGGGGTCCCTCCTTTACCAGTGACAGACAAAGAGGTATTGTTCAGAGTAGTTTTTTCAAGATACTTAGAGGAATTTAAGGTATCCTTTTCCATCGTCAAAAGAGTAGAAAATAAAACAGGACAATGATATTTTGGCTTACCTGAAAGCATTGATAATGGTTCCGAATCTCCCGAGTCTTGTGACCAAGAGTCTGGGCCACATCCATAGAATCCTGTGTCCGTAGATAAATCAATAAAATCAGTTGGGGGCTCTAAATCCGTTGAAGCTTTATCCTCCTCAAATAAACCTTCACAATCTCTTCTCAAGTGGTTGGTACTGCGACATACACTTCATCTAAACGGTATGCCCAGGTAGTCTAGGCGTTGTAAAATGTGAATTCCTCGCCAATCAATCTCTAAGGTTTCGGGGAGGCCACGACTAATGTCCATTTCAAACAAAATCCTGCACACTTTACGTGAATTCGAGAGCATAACTGCTTTATCTACCAAAATGAAGCTTTCAAGAGCCTTGCCAATATCCTTTAGTGCTCCCTCATTCCAAATATAAAGAGGCATACCAGGTAGTAGGATCCAGAAATGGAGAAAATAAAAATACTCAATCTCGGGATTAAAAGCCACCCTCCATTTCTTAAGCATAATACTGCTGCCACCATTCATCAATCTTCCTTTTAACATATTTTCCACATCCTCTGGTGAGCAAAAAATGACCCCCAACCATCCGTTTGTAAGGTATACCAACTCCAGGGTATATCCAAACATAGGCACCCAAACCCTTTCCATCCATGCAAGGGTTTTTTCACTACACAACTTTCCATAGGCCCACGTCCATAAAGAGCTAATATAGTTTTCTCACTACACAAATTTTCCATAGAGAGATAATCTGCAGGTATTCTCCAGGCCCACGTCTTACCCGAGCACCATTTTATTTATCACTTTGTTATAAGACCACTGCTTTCGGCTCTTTCAAGGTACATACAAGTGCTTAGTATCTCCTCGCGGCCCAGAGATCTCACCACCCGACAACATAGGTTTAGTAAAATACTCAGACCGATTTTTTGTACTCTCAAGTCGAGTAGTCACCAAACCAGGAAGTGAAGATGGGGAGGAAAGTAAAGTTTTACTAAACCTGCAGGGTCGACAGTCCACATAAACTAAAAGCTTGAGTACAGTGGAGCCTTCTGACAAATGAAACTCTAAGGCAACACAGTCTTGGATTAGACCCACCTCCCTCCATAATGTTTCATCTTCCTCATTCATTAAGTCATTAATATCCTCATTTAAGGTTGATAGACGATGGAGGGCCATCGTCGAGCCACCTAGTCCACTAAAATATTTTCCCAAATCAAAGGCCTAGAAAAATCCCGTCTCTCAAGGTGGATAGTCGAATAGAAAAGGATAGCAAGGAGAATAAAGTCAAAGGAGACACCTAAGAAACCATATCTAGTTGTCATAAATAGGAATTTAAAAAACTGGTTCAAGGGGAAGGAAAAACAGTTTCCAAGAAAAGTAATAAAGGCTGGAGATAGATGAAAAATACATGGAAAAAAACTGCCAGATGATCCTCTAAACCTAAGCCATATCAACCCTGATAAAAAGATAGAGTAGAATGGAGTTAGCATGAAACAAGATAAGTGGGAAGGGTTACATAACCAAACTCCTGATCACCAGGTTGCTAACAAAATCTCCTGGGAAAAAATAGCAGGATCAAGACGCACTCTCGCCAAAACAAATTTAAAAATCTCTGGTTCGACCTCGCCCTCCATTTTTCTCTTCATGATCTCCACTTGGTGAAGTTCTTTTCATAACTCTTATAACTTGTATATATGGTTGTGCATACAATTAGAAATCATATTCATATCTACACTTCTGGGTATACCATCCATGAACAAAGTTTCATTGTTGTCATGGGGTGCATTCTCTTTAACAATAATCTAGACCATTGATTCAACCTCGAGTACCATGAGGCAAGTGGAGTTGGATGCACACATAGTGAATGCAAATTTAGAGGTTAACCTCTCTAGTGAAATAAACATTTATACCATGTAAAGTTGATTACTCAATTTTTTCAGATATTCATGGTTATGGTAATTATAAGTTTTGATTGCAAACTCTTGAACATGGTGACTATATACATTAAAGGTATAGTTTGTAAATTAAATTATCACAACATACAACATTCTAATAAGAGAATTTTGTTGCCTTATCTTATAACAAGAGGTTGTTATTATTTGATGGTTTTACTTCACGTGCATGCCAACATCTTAAAGATGAGTATATCAATAAAAACAATTGCAATAGCATATGGTCTTAAAATTCAAACTTATGTTTTAATTCAAACTTATGCAATACATTGAGGAAATGTGGTTTTGGCATCAATGTCTTTAGCATTGGAGAGGTGGGTGTTTGTGTAAAGTCAATTATATGAGGTTAATTATTAAAACATATTAAATATAGACTTTTCAATATTAAAAAAAATAGAATTGCATTGAGAATTTTACAATTTATTGTAATGGAGATGTGCAATTCATATTCAATATTAAGTAAAACATTTTAAAAAATAATAATCAAAATATATTTCAATGCTTACCTTAATTAGAATATTTGTATACCAACTTTACATATAAAATAATTAAAGGTAAAAAAAATAGTATTGGATAGATAGTTGTTTTTAGGATCTAAAACCATTATGCAAGGATCATCATTGTTTTGGTGTCTTTTTAAAACTTTTTCTGGTTGTGGTATTTCATCAAACAGTTTGCTGATCTATTTGTTTAGATGTGTTTATATGTGTGTATGCAGCAAATAATAGAAAGAGATAACCATGGAACATACCTCAACCATATGCAATAATATAGACAAGCCAAAACATCTCAAATCTTCTTTATTCATAAAATAAAAGAACTTGCTACAATGGAGATGCCAATCTGGAATGCTCAATAGATGGCCAAGAAGATAGACAATAGATAAGAGCTGCTACAAAATGCTCCCGCTAATACAAAAGATGCCTCCAAAGGCTGAATAAGAAATGAAGATCAATACAAGTAGATCTGAATGCCAAACTCTCCAGCTGAAGAATGCCATGCTCCAATATAAGGATGAAATCCTCAATAACTCGGCCCTGCTGCCAAAAGTGTCCAATCACCCTAAGAAATAAGCCAAATGATAGATTGGGTGATGGTAAGAACAACCCAGGTGCCCGAATCTCCCAGATCCCTCTCAATCTCTGTAGATCTGAAATCCCCCACTGAATGGTGCGCCCCACTGGATGATTGAAGCCCTAGATAATTCGGTCCTACTGAAGGAGGCCTCCAAATGCTCTGAAACTCTCTAGAAATATAGATCGGGACACTGCAAGTCACTAGGTGAAGTCTCAGGGTCAGATCTGAAGTGTAACCCCTCCAAACGGACTAGATATGGATCTCAAAAACACCCTCCTTCTCTTCAATTCGCCCCACTACTCAAGAAATAATCTGAGCCATAAAGCTATCTCAGAAAGCACTAGATCCGATGTCCAAGGCCCTGTAATGAAAAACCAAGTGATAGAATCCTCAACGGCCCTGCCAATATCCTACAACGAATCTCTCTCCAAAGGTGGTGCGCTCCCCTTGCCGGAAACCCCCAATGGTGTGCCCTCCTCCTCTTCCTGTGCCTGTGGCTGTCTCGAACCTCCTGCACTGATGTAGATATGACTAGAATGGTGTGGGGGAGTATTGCATCTCCGATACCAAGCTTGGGACAAGCTAGGTGGAATCTTTCACCACCAAATCATCCTCTAGGGTTTGTTAAGTCAAAACCCTCAAAACCCCCAAGAGATGGGCTCACTAGCTAAAGCCATATATCAAACTGATAAACATACATGAATGAATGAGAAGAGGCCCTTTCCTTTCCTTTATACTTTTGGCTCACCTTGTCCCTCCAAAGTGACTTTCATTTTATTAATATTTAATTAATTAATTAAATCACTTTAATTAATTAATT
>ML779301.1:458558-481118 GCA_009831015.1 Picea engelmannii | reverse complement strand
TAACCTTTTTACCTCTGAAAAGCTCCTTATCTCTCCTTGTGGCTTCCCTAGCCACTGAAAGTCACTTCTAGCCATCCCATCCTGTAGTGTTTCTCCTCCCGATTCCAATGAGCTATTACATTGAGAGGTTCCTCCAAGTAATGAGCCCAAAATGACCTCTTCAGTGAATTTCATTGACTTATAGCTCAAAATAGTCAAAATCATGGAAATCGTCAGAATGCAACGAAACCAAAGCCAACCTATGCGGAATGGCTCATAATGATGGAATATGATGATAAATCTAGGTTGGACCCCACAATGCCTCTCAAATACCCCTGTACTCATTATAACATCCATCTGGCTACTCCGGTCATCATAAATCTCTGCACTGTGATGATGTCCCAAAGTGGGGACATTGCAGATGTGTAGCATTCTTTCAATTTTTAACATGGAGTTGATATGTGGCATTTAAAAAGATTATTAAATATCTCAATGTCCACTTTAAGTAAAATATTTCAATATAAACTATATATATATATATATATATATATATATATATATATATATATATATATATATATATATATATATATATATATATATATAACAATTGAAAGTAGAAAAAAAAATTATCCTTAAAATATTTGTAATTCCCTAGGTTGAGCCCTAGTTGTAATGTACATATAGGATGGTGAGCCATTATACTTTGGGCAAGAGTGCCTTTGTAAATATGTTTTGAGGAGCCTGGATTGCTAAAAGGACAACATTCCTATATTGTAATTTGTAATCATACTCATATATAAAGAAAAGTACACCATTGTTACAGACCAACCCAACAAAAGAGTATGGGGGAATAAACTCCACTAGAAAGGGTAAAGGGGTTAAGATTCTAGGAAGGGGCTAAGTTAAGGGGGCTTAAGCCCAATGGAATATTATATTAATATTCCTTAAAGCTAAAGTTATGGATATGAATATATCCTAAGTTTCTTAAGTGCAGACAACTGAATTCCTTGAGTGCCATGTGTCATAAAATGCACATGTGTATATAAGAGGGAGATTTAATGTAATTCCCATCATTCCTTCATGATTGTTCCATCATTCTCTCCTATCATTCTCGGTACACTATAATTTACATTATGGTACATGTACTTGATATGGTTGTTGTTGAAGAGGCGGGTTGGCAGGCCTATGTTGTTGTTGAAGAGGTAGGTTGTCAGGACCGTATGAAGCGACAGGTTGTTAGGCCCATGAGTAGTTTTCTTTGGGTGAGAAACTATTGGGAATTTTTCCCTTGTACATTGGGAAATAGCTACAGGGCTCTAATACTTCTTGTTCGACATGTTGTTGAAGCCCCATAAGGGAAGTGGGGTAGAAAAAGGACTGTTGAGTAGAGAAGGGGCAGAATTCCTAGGGTGGGACAAGAATGCGGGGAATGAGAGATTGTAGACTAGTTACAACAGTTGGCACCTTGGAAGGAGCAATTATGTTTATTATCAAACCTTAGGCTAGCTTAGGATCCCCTTTTCCTTGGTAGATTTTATCCATAGCTTTGGGGTGACCCATTGTTCATATTTATGAGCAGTTTTGTCTAAGGCTGGGAGGAACATGGAAGATCTGCATGCAATTGGTTTTTAATTCACAAAAGATAAGTATCTCTATGTGTTTGTGTAAATGATATTTTATGAATTATGATGTTCTTTTATGGGATTTATGTTATTCATATGTATGAATTATTGTTGTTGTATGTTATTATTTTGTATAACTTTGTTCATGTGCAGAGCAGTTCTATTTAATTAAATGGTATCATAGGTCATAATTTTGATGTGGCCTTGCCCAACAGGGAGTTGGGGATGCTACAAAGTGGCATTAGAGCTCCAGTTTCAACACCGACCCTGCATGGGCCAAAAAATAGAGTGCAAATTGAAGTTTGAATACTACGCAAACAAACTATTTGATAGAATTCCAGAAAGAGTATGCTTGCAACATGTTCGATAAAATGATTGTAGTGAAACTGAGAGAATTTCATGAGAAATTTGAGAGAAATGAACCCAAAAGTTCAAATTAAGAATTTTTAGTTTCTAATTGGGGGAAATTTGGACCTATGGAAGGAAAAATTTGGAAATGATAGAGCATCCATGGCACCTATGACGAGATTGTGAGTGACATTGGGAAAAGGCCCCCAATTCTACAGTTAAACTTATGAAGAATTCAACGAGAAGGATGTCGAATTTTGTTTGCAAATGTTAATTCGATGTTCGTAGATAAAATTTTGATTATATGAAGATAATACAGAGCTTCAATGGTGGTCACGAGAGTTATTTTGAGAAATTGGAAAGATTTGGAAAAATAGAGAAAATTAGAGATTTAGGTGAAATTGGAAAAATTTTGGTATTTTTTCGCACACCAATGTCAACATGAAGTGGGGGACACAATTCATATAACATGGAAGACATATGACATGTAATTCCATGGTGGCAATTACATGATGGCATGGTGGCATAGGTGGCAGGTGACCTAGCGCCACGGTGGTGGCCACCCTCCTACTGGCAGAACCCGGAGCGTGGACCGCAGAACTAAATTTCGAGGGGGGAGGTTGAGTGGTGTTAGGATAACCCAAGGAAGGGGGAGAAATGCACAGATGTGTGACACATCACCCCATCCCTAACCATGCTTAGGTTTTTTGACCCCTCCCGATGGTGTTAACGTTCGATGGGGCAAGGGGGGCCGAAATGTGGCGTAGATCGTCGATCCCCATCAGTGCTCATCAAATGATGATTATTGGATTGCCACAACATTAAACTCTGGGTGCCAAGGTATATGGGTGTATAATGGAGCTCGACCATCCCAACAACCTAATGGGAAGGCATCACATGGAAGCCAAGGACCAATGGGGCCAGAATATAAAATTAATGAATGCCAATGTAGGGAAAGGAGATAAAGGAAAGGAATAAGGAGGTAAGAGGTCGACGGGGCAGGGCCAGAGTGGTCAGGATCTTATATGGAATCCTTCTAGGGTTTCCTGATAGAATTGGATTCCTCGTCAACATAAGGTGGATAAAATTAGCAGAAATTAATAAAAATTTTGGGAAAATTACGGTGTTTTCCAGGTCATATGTTTGTTGGGCATTTTTGAGGCCCTAAACAATGTTTTTTGCTACTCAAAAACCATATGAATAAATTTTCCAAGGTACACTTTGTATTTACAACTAAAATTATATAGCTTAGATAGATATTTCTAATGGTGTAAACCATTCTTCAAACAAAGATTTTATGAGGAAGTCACATGCCAAATAGTGAGGGGTAAATTTTAAGACCCAATTAACTTATGAGGGCCATAACTTCCTACTCAGGAATCAAATTGAGGCACAAGAGCAGTATATGGAAACATATTGAGCCATATATCACATTCATGGAGCTAAATGAGAAATATGGGAACATAAAATGCACATGAGGAGGTATAAGGTACATGTAGCATTCAAGGCCAAAAGTATTAATTGGCTTGAAACTTCCGCATGATGTATTTAGCAGCCTGAAGCTCATATGAGGATGAAAATTGGCTATATTGTCTAAAATATTATTATCAAGGAACCCAATTTAGATCCTATCAAATTTTCAAAGGATTTGGTGCAAGGATGCATAAGCTCAGTTAAAAATTGCACCTGGTTGAAGAGGCTTTTGGGTAATATTCAAATGGCCATAAATGTTTGCTCAAAAATCAAAATTGAGCAAGAAAGCAATCATTGGAAAGATATTGGACAAGGAATCCATGTGATCACCCATAATTGTGATTTGAACAACATGATTTCCAAGAAGTTACAAGAAGAGTTCTAGTGGTCTTAAAAGGGGAAGAGTATGCATATGTCCCAAAGTTGTATATCATGAATTTTAACTATTAAATGTGGTTGTATGTATTTCTCTCAATTGTTATGATTATAAATAGAACAAAAAAAATGCAAGTAATTCATATAGATAAGAGACAAAATAAAAGAGATAGATCTTCAAGAGGGAAATTTGGTTTCTTTAAGAAGTTGTTAGATCATCTATTGGGTCAATGAGCGACATGGGAAACCCCTATTAAAATTCTTGTTTGAGGAAGAATTCTAGACATCAATGGGCATACCAAATGTGGAATGATTTCTGGAGGGATTTACCAACCAAAAATGTCAATAATCAAAGAGTAATATAGAATAATTCCATTGGAAGTCTAATCTGGAAAAGAAATTCCAACTGAAAAATATGCATACCCATTTGTAGGTGTTAAGTAGGAAATCCCATCTATAGTTTATGCTAATGCATGTACAGTGGGTAAAAATGGAGAAGCAAAGCATATGTTCATGAAAGGTGGTTAGAAAGTGGATGAACATATTTAAACCTTTGTTAAATATGAGCAAAGAAACTCAAGGAAAGAGTGTTATGACAATAATCTTTCATAAGATGATCAAAGGTCAAGACTGAAGAATCTTAAGGTATGAGTTTAGGTGTAGCCATGAAGGCTTGGAAATCCACTCCAAGAAAACAATTGATGTTAATTAAAATGGAAACAAGGTGTAAAATTAAAGAACGTATCGATTGAAGTAAAGAAATTCCACTCACCTTAATTAAAGGGTTCCAAGTTACAGATAAAGCAATACATTGTGGCCAGATCTATTATAAAAGGAAATGATTATCAAAATGATAAGTATTTAGAGAAGGAGAGAGACTTAATGCATACATGGATACATAGTACATCATCTCTAGAGATTGGTTGTGCAATTATGGAGTAGTGCTTCCCTTACGGTTATTAGAGTGCACATTGGAAGCATGGTATGAAAGTCACCACTTCATAAATGAAGAAATGAAAATCATGTATGATAAAAGTGACAAAAAACATATAAGTAAATACACTATGTGAAAATTGGATCTAGAGGTATGTAACCATACTTATCTGGAAGGAATTACATAAATCTCAGAGCATTTCAAAATTGGATAAAGTTCAAGAGTAAATAAAAGATAGTGGAAAAAGGTACGACTAGAGAAATTCCAAGTTATTCTAGCAATCCAGGAGTGACTCTGTATCGGGTTTTGGGGTTTCGCGTTCCCCATTATCAAGAGTTCTTGACCCTTTGAACTCCTGATCACTGATTCTCCGATGAACGCTCTTTTTCCCTTAGCCCATCCGAGCTATACAATGGTCCATGTGACCTGCTACCATATGACCGCAGCCATATAGCTTTCCATCGGGGTTTAGGGTTTTGCAATTTCAATGTGCACACATCCTCTGGACTCACGATTCTCTGATCCCCGATGGCTCATGGCCATTGACCTGTCAACGGTCCGTTCCCCGTCGCAAAAGCCTGCCACCTGTCCTCCGTTGACTTCTATGGCCCCACACTCTTGGTGTTGGGATATCGCGTATCACGATATCACAGTGTTTGATGCAATGGTTCCCTTTCCTCCAAGAACCTCGATATCCCGATGGCTTCAACTCCAATGGACGCTTCCCTGTCGGGACCCTCCCCGATTATGCTGATCTCCTGCCACGCGTCCTTTCCAGATGGACGGTCCCTATTAACTCTCAGGGATTCGAGAATTTCGCTGTCTTGTTTCTATTCCTTGTCCCGAGACAAGAAATATCGCTAACACATCTCAAGAGGAAAATAAGCATGGGAGACATTCCATGGGATGGAAGTGTCACTGGAATTTATGATGGAAATTAAAAGCAGTGTTAATTACTCGTAGTTAATTCTATGCAGCTAGAGAAAAAGACATATGTGCATCATTATGGAATGTTGGAAGTTGATTATTCATGTCAAGTTGAAACAAAATGGGTCAATAAAAGAGAAAATAATGGTTCAAGCAACTACAAGTGTTGAAGTGTTCAATCAAGGAAAGGTTGAATCAATTTTGTCTAAAAGTTGAGGAACGCTGAAATTTAATATCAACATAGTATTTGGTTGGAAATGCAAAAAGTATCCAAGAGTGATTGGACTGGATATGTACTTAGGACAGAACCAAGCATGTACAATGATTTCTGCAAGTGCACAAAGGGATACAATAAATCAATAAGACTTGAGATAGCCAAGAACAATAAGGAAAAGTGGTACAGGGGGGAAGAGGTTGATGAAATTACTATAGCAACAATTATGTTATGGCTTGTTGGATAGTCATACATAGCACAGGAAAATGAAATGCTTATGCATTTATGAGCATGCTAGTGATGCAATATTAGTGCATATAGATATGTTGTAATGAATGCATATTTTTTAATATCTATATAGCATGATGATGACTATAAGTAGTCTATTGTCATATATATACAATTATGGAAGTTGCTAATGATGGTTTTTGTGCCAGGAAAGAATAATTATTGAATGGATGCAAGTGTTGTTGAAAAGGTTGCTACATATGGAAGACATCCATATGAAGGAATCTCTTACTAATAACAACTAGTTAGGTAGCATTAAATTTATTTAATGGAAACAACTATGCAGGTATGAGTTTTATGTATTTATATTGCATAATTGCTAGAGGGGAATTTAAGTAACAATTTCCTCAGCTAGAGTTTATTATGTAAAATTACATTATTGCATAATTTTAATGCATTAATGGAAATAAAATACCACTAGTTGTGGTAAAGGTTGGAGGCCTATAATAATTATAAAAGTTGCTTGGACTTTGAATGCATACATGAGATGTAATAACATATTATGGATTTGTTGGTTATGAGCTCATAACCAAATAAATAAAGGGTATGAACTTGTTATAGGAATGAAGGCAAATAAATCTAGTCATGTGTGAGGCCATGACATGGTTGGATATGAAAATTCTTTAGTGCCACATAAGTATCCAAGGAAACTTCATGCTTATAACAAAGTTTTGTACTGCAACATTTTTTCCTACACTAAATAATACCATAGAATTATATTCTTGGTATAGTGTTTGGTTGGAAAAGGAAGGAATCCAAATGGTTGGGAAAATAATAGGAAATGTATG
This sequence comes from Picea engelmannii, assembly GCA_009831015.1. Lineage (NCBI taxonomy): Eukaryota > Viridiplantae > Streptophyta > Pinopsida > Pinales > Pinaceae > Picea > Picea engelmannii. The sequence continues at coordinate 474,167 of ML779301.1, read as the reverse complement.
GATGATATGTCGAGACATTGGACAAACCTTTCAATTTACCATGGTGGGATACATGACTTAGATAAATGGAATCATGAAATCAATACAAAGGTGCATTGAATATATATGCATGGTGAATTGTGTAGTATACCTAGGGAGGTAATATGGGGGATACCTAATGGGAATGAGGTTATATATTATTAGTTATTAGTGGAGTCCATTCGATGTACGGTGGACTAGGTCCACTATATTATTAAATAAGACCCATTATGGTAGTTAGATATAATAAATAGGATTTCTAGAAGATTCCATCTTTAGAATGTTCCTAGAAGATAGAGAATGCTATATAAATAAGTGTAAGTAATGTATTGAGGCATGGTGAAGAATATTGTATTTGTACAAGTAAGGATTGCTTGAGGAGTTCACTCCTTCCATAAGGAATATGGTGTTACCCTACCTCAAGGGTTTTGTCTCTATTTCTTGTGTTGAATGTTGTGGTGAATTTTTTGGGTTTGTTCTTGTTATTTCTAGAGTTGATTTGCATATCCATATTGATATATAACATTTGGTATCAGATATATTTCCTTGGCCATAGAAGGGAAGAATTTTTTGCTTCATTTTGTAGATTTTTAGAAGGAAAAAATGGGGTGGTGCACTTTAGACTCATATTTGATAAATTATGAGTTGAATTTGTAGAAAAAAATAGATATTTGAATTCCTCTCAGAAAAATACCCAATTTAAAAAAAAAAAAAAACATCTGAAAAGGAGTTTGGAAGTAAATTTATGAGCATTTTAAATTCGACAGTTTTTCAGGGTTTTTCTGGAAAAAGACATGCAATTTGCACAATAAGTTATTTTTAGGCTTTCATTTTTGTTGAATATTTACTCCAAGAAAGATGATTTTTACTGGAAGAGATGATGACCCTAGTATTGAATAATATATACAATCTTACAATTCATTATGGCAAGAGGAGTGTAAATCTCATCTACATTGGGGTTTCAAAGATGATGTTATCATATGTTGGAAATCACTTGACTATTCTAAGCGAATGCCACTTTTTGAGGAAGCACTTGAACATTTACTTTTAGACAAGTCGTCTCATATGAAGTGTAAGGATAAAGACATCACCAAGGGTTTATTTTCATGTGGCCAGTCTCTATTACATGTCCATGGTTGTATTCATAAAGAAAGTGTCATTGTTTCTATTAATCCTAGTTGCCAACAAAATTTATCAATATTCAATTGGATAATATATTGCAAGTTCCTACAAAGCATATCCACAACACATAGGTTGAGGGTAAAAATATTCAAATTTTTAATGATTTGAAGCTCACTATGGATAAATATGTGTTGCATTTTGATTTTCATGCTATAGATATGGATGATGTGGATAGTTTTTTGGGATATCCTTGGATGGACTCAGTTGGTACAGTTAATATTAATGTGCAAAAGAAGTTTATAAATATTTAGTACAAGAAAAAGAAAATTGCATTGCAGGTCGTGTCTCTTAGTAAGAAAGAAGGGCCTATGGGGGAAAGCAGTCAAGTTACTGCAGAGTCTGAAGTTGAATCAGAGGTATATTATACAAAATAAGATGAATCTAAGTTATAAGAAGGACACAATGAATAAGCTAAGGAGGTTGTTGACTCAAAGGAACAATGGGTTGGATATTTGAAGAAAAAAGCACCAATTCCTACAGTTGTTGTATATTTCCATCCACATCATATCGAGAAACAACAATTATCAAGGCAAGAGTAACACCATAAAAATATTCCTCAAGCAATACTTGATTGTACAACAAAAATATTCTTCACCATGCTCAATACATTGCTTACACTTATTTATATATCATTCTCTATCTTCTAAGAACATTCTAGAGATGGAATCGTCTAGAAAGCCTATTTATTATATCTAACTACCATAGTGGGCCTTATTTAATAATATAGTGGACCTAATCCACCTTACATTGAATGGCCTCTATTAGCGCCGCCATTTTTCTCTCCATTTAGAGTTGGTTTTAGTCCCGTTGTAACCCATGCATCCAAACATGTGAAGTCAGGTACGTAAAAAGAAAAGAGTCTAGATCAGTAAATGGATGGTTGGCTTTTGGAAATGGGAAGGGGTGTCAGAGTCAAAGCATATGTAAATAGTATGGGCATGTCATTCCCAAAGAGTTGAGTCCTCTCAAAAGTTAGTCTCTACGTGCCCCAGGTCAAGTCAAACAGTTAATGGAAGTCATTTCGGCAAGTGTTGTGGCTATTATTAGTTCATCATGAGGGCCGAAGGAACAAAAAATCATGGAGTTCGCATCACGTACCCCCTGCAAAACTTATTGTTTGTACCTTGCACACAGGGATGTATTATGGAAGATCTATGGTTCGATTCACAACATCTAGTCACCATGAGTTCAATTCTCTTGGCATGTTTCTTCTTTTTTTCCGATCCATTATAAATCCCAGAGTTTCTACACCCATTTTGATCATGAAATCATATTCAGACCGTGTCTGTAAGTTTTCTCGTAGTCCTAGATTGAGCGATCTCTCCATTTTGGGTATCTAATCGATATACCGCGTGCAAGACAGATATCGGTCGCACCATGGGGAATTCTCAAGGAATAAATAAGGGTGCATGAAGTGGTAGGATCGCTAGACCCGAACCCCAAAGTGATTCAGATTCTTTCTCACTCACAATGGGCACTCCCAAGGATAAAAGGGGGATTTTCCCATCACCCACAGAAATGACGACATCACACGATGCAAAACTTGGAATGGGAGAAATTGCGCAGGAAAGAAGGACAATAGAAGCCTTGTCTCCTCAACAACAGATACCTCGGAGAAGAGGAAAGTTAAGGAAAAATAAGGAAGCTATGGAAATCTGAATCTTAGATAAACTGTGTGCACATTCAATAGTTGAAAAATTACTGATGCATGTCGTCTGCCTAGAGCCTTTGGAAGGTACCAGCTGAGAAAGCAGGATCAAGACAAGGAGGATGGATGCCTCAAGATCAAATTATCAAGAGACATCTCAACAGCTGAAGCAAGAAAATATATCCATCGTCGAACTGTACCAAGAAAACAGGGAGCTAAGACAACAGTTGGCGACAAAGATCACAGAAGCATCAACAACACAAAGTCACGAAGGGAATGTGACGTGTTTAAAAAGACAACTCTGGGAGGCGTAGGATACGATTGTACAGTTGCATGAAGCACAATGGTTTTCAGAGGAAAGGGATGCCAAACACTCCAGAGAATGTGAAGCGGCTGAAGAGATAGTCTGTGTAGCTCTCGCCAGCGAACAAAAGAAACAAGATTAACCAATTTTTTCCTGTATTCACAAGCGGAAGGAAAATATTGATAATTTTTTAAGGAAACATTGCCCGAGACATTTTTCCATTTTCATAATAGCCGTAATTGTCTACCTCCACTTGTGGTGCACATTTCTCCCCAACACATAAATGCACGGCATAAAATTAGAGTTGTTACAACAGACAAGGGGACTCTGACAGACACTCATCCATCCAGATACTCGATCGACAAACCGAATCCCCATGGCAGGTTACAACGATCATGATGTAGCCAGATGTTCATTTTTGTCTATTTTTGGAAAATGTCATGTGAAGAGTTTTGTAACGCAGAACAGTCAATCCCCTAGTTTGTAGAGTTAGTAGTTAGAAGAATAGGGCAGCCCAAGTAGCACCCTCATTTATATATTTGATCTTTTCAATGTAAGCCAGGTTGGTTGGCAAAATTGGTAGATGATAAATATTGTATGTAATTTGAGTTTTTGACCGAAACATAAATGCAAAAGTCCTGTAACTTGATGAAAATATTATAATTGTAGTAGTTGGATGTATTGTACCTCTTTCTTTGCATATGTGCTTCATGTAATCTTTATTAATATCTTTTTATGTCTATTTTAAAACGAATTTTCAAACCTGTGGATTCACTGCACAATGCCCCCTGTTTGTGCCACTTAGAAAAAATGTTTTCTTCTAAAAAGTTAACTCTGAATTCACCCGCAATGTGCTCCGAGTTACTTCCCGTGTTTTCTCCCCGCCACACATTATGATTTTACACTGAAGATTGTTTCTCGCTTAGCCTTATCCTCTCAAGTTCAGTCACCAAGTCATTTGTTTCTGTCATTTTCTCGAATCGACTCCATAGCCCAAGTCTTATTTTCTTGCACCAATATAACTAGAACCCATTATATCAAAGGTGTTAAATCTAGCCACTTCTTTTAAAGCCATATCCTGCATAAAGACTGCACCTCCTGAGAGATCCCTCTCCAGATCTGAAAGGCTAGTTTTAGGTCTCAAAATTGGTTTAAAAAGTTACCTTCGTCGTCTGTTTATCAGCCGAACAGATTTACGGAGTGCTAACAGCCTCCACTAATAATACATCACCCCATTCCCACTGGGCACCTCCCATATTACCTCCCTAAGTATACTACAAATTGCATTCATGTGTATTATGTAAGTGGTAGAGTTGCACTCATACATGATTGAGTTTTTTATGTTTGAATGCATTTGTGGAATGAATTTGTTGTGAATGCATGCATATATGTTATTTAATGGAACTCTATACATGCATACATGCATATATGTTATTTAATGGAACCCATGAGTTTCTATCATTCTCTCCTATCATCCCTAGTGCACTACGGTTGTCATTATGGTACCTATACATGATATTGTTGTTGCTGAAGAGGATGGTTGTTAGGTTCGTGTTGCTATTGAAGAGGCATGTTTTCAGGCCTATATGAAGAGGCAGGTTGTTAGGCCCGTGAGTAGTTTTCTCTAGGTGAGAAACTACTAGGAATTGTTCCCTTGTGCATTGTGCAATAGCTACAGGGCTCTAAGACTTAATGTATGGCCTATTGTTGAAGCCCCAGAAGGGATGTGGGGTAGTTGAAGGACTGTTGAGTAGAGAAGGGGTACACTTCCTAAGGTGGGACATGCATGTAGGGAACGGGAGACTATAGGCTATTTGCAGTAGTTGGCACCTTGGAAGCAGCAATTCTATTGATTATCAGACCTTAGACTGACTTAGGATACCCTTTTCCTTAGTAGAGTTTAGCCCCAGCTCGGGGGTGACCCACTATTGAGATTTATGATTAGTGTGGTCTAAGGTTGGGAGGAACATGGAAGGTCTACATGCATTTGGTGTTTAATTCACAAAAGATAATTGTCTCTATGTGTTTGTGTAAATGTTATGTTATGAATTATGATATTCTGTTATGGAATTTTTGTTATTCATATGTATGAATCATTGTTGTTGTATGTTGTTATTATTCAGCATAACTTTGTTCATGTGCAAAGAAATTCTATATAATTAAATGGTATCATAGGTCAGAATTTTGATGTGGCATTTCCCACTAAGGAGCTGTGGATGCTACAATATTTGAGTAAAGTTTTTTTCCTCTGAGGATTTGATCTCTTGGTGCATGATAAATCATAAGTTAAAATGGATTCAGGTTTGTAATAATTATAATAATTTAATTTTAAAACACCAAATTGATGTATGAGACCCCTTTGTTTGTGGGACAAGGGAATTTGATATATGACACTAAATTGATGTATGAGACCCGTTTGTTTGTGGGATAAGGGAATTTGATATATGACACCAAATTGAAGTATTAGACTCCTTTGTGGGAATTTAAATTCTTAAGTTTATAGAAGTGTACATATCCAAAAATAAACACACTCTTAACCATACACATGATCATTGTTATAAATAGGTGACATTCTCAAGTATTGTATTCACAACAAATTTAATAGATCAAACATACTTTAATAGAAGGTTTTTGGTTTTTGAAATAGTCTTTTATTCCTAGGATATTGTTTTGAATATCTACATGGTATCAAAGCAATCTATGCAAACCTGTTAAGAACCAAATATAAAAAAAAGCATAAAAAACCTTAGAATAAGTACTCAACGCCTTGAAAAGGAGAGAATTTCAGATAATAAGCCTCTTTGAGGGGGAAACCTCCTTATACCCCATACAAATTTACAAATACAAGATGATTCCAAATGAAAAGGTCTCCTTGGTATATATAGGAGACTAGGAGGTACAATTACAACTAATGGACCCAAGATGACATAAATAAAATAAAAATACTAATGTAATATGCCGCAATTAAGGGGTAATGTGCCACTATTTAGGGATTAACATGCCCCTCCTCTTCAGACAAGTGTTGTCTGCAACGCTTGAGTAATTTTGGATTCTTCTATATAAAAGACTCATCTTCCTAAGTGGAATCTTCAACATGTAGTTTACTCCACTTAATGAGATACTCTGAAATGGATCTATTCCTCAGCTAGTGAATTCTTGTGTTAATGATAGCTTCAGGATCCAATATGATTTTTCCTTCCTCGTCAAGTTCTTGAAATATAGTTTGAACTAGTATCTTGTCACCTATAACATTCTTTAAGCATGAAACATTGAAAACTAGGTGTACTCGGGAAGATGTAGGTAACTCTAATTTTTATGCCATAGTACCAATCTTTTGCAACACCTTATAAGGGCCATCGTACTTTGGTGATAATTTATTATCCTTGTTATCTTGCTTGAGGGACATCTATTTGTATGGTTGTAGTCTTAAAAATACCCAAACCCCTACTTCAAAACTTCTTTCACTATGATGTTGATTTGCTTGTTGTTTCATGTGATTCTATGCCATGGTCAGGTTGTCCTTTAAGAGTTGGAGAACTTGTTGTTGATGCTCGATGTGATTTTCCACTGCTTGAACCTTAGATTATTATTTTAGAGAAGAAGTGATGGAAGGTGGGTGATATCCATAGAGTGCCATAAATTGTTTCATATCTGTTGTAGTATGAAAGGAAGTGTTATACCACCATTCTGCCAAGGGTAACCACTTGAACCATTGTGTTTGTTTATCAAAGACAAATAAATGAAGGTAGACTTATAGAAATTTTTTCACTATCGTAGTTTTTCCATTAGATTGAGGATGATAAGATGAACTATTATCCAATTGAGTACCCAAAAAAGAAAATAATTCTGTCCAAAAATGTCTAGTGAAGATGGGATCTCTGTCACTTACAATAATCTTTGGGATTCCATGTAGCTTTTGAACTGTCTCCATGAATGTGGTGGAAATTGTACTGGATTTGAAAGGATGAGAGAGTGCACAAAAGTATGCGTACTTGGTTAGTCTATCAACAATCACCATGATGTCACTCTTTCCTTCAGAGTTCGGTAACCATGTGATGAAATCCATGGAAACCTCCTCCTAATGCTGACTTGGGATGGGTAATGGTTGTAAAATAATTGAGGTCTTAATTGTTTCCACTTTATTTTGTTGTCAATCCAAACATTGTTCCACAAACCTTTGAATATCAATTTTAAGTCTATCCCAAAACAATTCCTTCTTAACCCTATGGTAGGTTTTCAAAACTCCTGAGTGCCCTCCTACCGGAGAGGTGTGCAATTCCAAGAGTACATTTTTTTTGAGTTGGGAGTTCTTACATAAATATAAGATATATGTGTACCATAGTGAATCATTTTTCCATGTAAATGTATCTGATGCATTGGAATCCTGTTGCAAACTTTGAATGAGAGTCCACACATTTTCATCATTCTTCCATTCATCCCTTGCTTCTATTATCCAATCGGGTTCGATGATCAAGATAACATAGAGAAAGGATTCAACATCTTCATACTTTCTTGAGAATGCATATGCCACAACATTTTGATTCCCTTTTTTGTATATGATTTCAAAATCATAACCCAACATCTTTGTCACCCATTTTTCTTTTTCTTTTGAAGATAGTCTTTGTTCCAAGAAGTATTTAAGACTATCATGATCTATTTTGACCTTGAAGTGCCTACCTATTAGGTAAGGGCACCATTTATTCAAGGCATGTAGTAGTGCCATCATTTTCTTCTCATAAATGGGTTTTTGTAAGTCCTTTACCTTGAGTGGCCAACTTTCAAAAGAAAGGGGTTTTCCTTCTTGCATTAGAAGAGAACCAATGCCATTTCTTGAGGCATCACCTTCTACAATAAAGGTTTTTGTGAAGTCTAGTGTGGTCAATATAGAAGATTTTCACATCGCCTCTTTAAGTTATTCAAAAGCTTGAGTTTCCTCCAGAGTCCTTGAAAACGTATCCTCGTTAGTTAATGTTGTTAAAGGTGTTTCTATTCTTCCATAGTTCCAAACAAACTTGTGGTAGTAACATTTCAAACCCAAAAATCCTCTAAGATTCTTCAATGTTTTGGGAATTGGCCAATCCATCATGGCCTTAATATTGTTAGGGTCTAACTTGACACCTTCATGAGATACAATATGACCCAAATAATCTACCTCATTCACCCCAAAGAAACATTTGGATGGTTTGCCATATAGTTGTTGCTCCTTTAGTAGTTGTAGCACTTTGTCAACATGTTGAACATAATCCTCTCAATAATTTCTATATATTAGTATATCATAAAAAACACAAATTTTTAGAGGAAGGTCTTGAAAATGGAATTCATCAACCCTTGAAATGTGAAAGGTGCATTCATAAGGCCCAAAGTCATGACCCAAAATTCATAATGATTTTCATGAGTTCAAAATGTTTTTTTGGGGATATCTGCTTCCTTCATTTTAATCCGATGATACCTTGAACAAAGATCCAACTTTGTGAAGTAGATTTCTCCATGTAGTTCATATGACAATTCATCAATGAAGGGAATGGGAAACTTATCTTTAATATTGATCTTGTTGAACTCTCTATAATATGGACGCATATTCCATGAGCCCTCTTTCTTGAGTACCATTACTACCGATGCAGAGTAAGAACTTTGGATATGTATAACAATGCCATCCTCTAACATTTCTTCAACCATATGCCCAATTTCACTCTTCTGGGTATAATGGTATTTGTAAGGCCCGATGTTAGGAGGAACACTCCTAGAAATTAGGTGAATATCATGATCATGATTTTGAGTGGGTGGAAGACCTCTGGGAATATCTTCAAATACTTTGAAATGATTATCCATGATCCCTTGGAGATATAGAGGAATAGATGGCTTAGATGTTTGAACATTTAGTGAGAATAGTTGTACAATTACACCTTGATGCCCCGTTTTCAATAATTTTGTCATGCCATTAAATATTATCACCTTATTGGGTTTCCCTCTGATACCCCTTAACTCAATTTCCTTTCCTTCCAAAGAAAATTTCATGAAAAGTTCTTGAAAATTAAAATCCATTGTTCCCAATGATTGTAACCATTGGAATCCTAGTACGACATTAACACCACCCATGGGTATAACAATAATTGGACTATTCATTACATATTCCCTCGTATAAAGATTGATCTTATTGAATTTTCCTGAGCAATTGATAGTTCCTCTATTTGCAATCATTATTTGAAACTCTAGCACTGGATATATAAAGAAATTGAGGGATTTGGATAATTTATAGTGACTGAAATTATGAGTACTACCATAATCAATTAGGAATATTACCCTTTTCTTTTTGATATATCCTTCAATCTTGAGGGTCTAAGGAGTGCTAATTCTATCCAATGCATTACATGATATCATGGGATTCAACTCTTCAGAAGAAATCCCTTCTATGTTTTCATCTTGAGATGGTTCTTGTTCTTGTTCTTATTCTTCTTCCTCTTCAAAATCTATATAGAATAATTTCTTCTCACCACACTTATGTCCCTTACTGTATTTGTCACAATTAAATCATAAACCTTTTTCTTTTCTTTTCTCCAATTTTTGAGGTGTAAACATTGTAGGTTGAGATGTTTTAGAAGAAGGAACATTATTCTCTCGATAGATGTTAGGAGTGGTCCTTCTGGTAGCCATAGCCATATTTTTACTTTCAACATTTCTCGCCACCTTGAATGCATTCTCCAATTAATTGGGTTCCCAAAGGTGAACCTCATGTTGAATGTTGTCCTTCAAAGTTCCTATGAATACATCAATCAAGTGCTCATTTGGAATATTCATTATCTTTATATTCAATCTTTGGAAGTTTTCAATGTGCTTTGCAACTAAACTCTTTTTCTTGAGATTTATCAATTGGATAAAGAATGTATTGCTCCTTGTATCCTCATAGTGTGTTATCATTTCTTCCATGAAAATTGGCCAAGAAACAAGTGATTTGCGATAACAAAGCCATCGATACCACACTAATTGATTTGGTTCTAAATATAAAGAAGCAATTCATACATTTTGTGTGTGTGGCACATCATGTAGATCAAATAATTGCTCCATCTGAAGTATCCATGTGATTAAATCCTTACCATCAAACTTCCTCATATTAATCATAGGAAAGTGGTTGGTCTTCAACCCAAAGTTGGAGTTTCTCCAATCTTGATTCATCTTCCTTGTGTCCTCATCATCAATTTCATGGGATACATTTTCACTTTCAGGTGGCCTCTCTATTAGGAAAATTTTTAATCTTTCCATGATATCCCTTTTTAAACCATTCATCTTAGTATTCATTATTGCCTCCAACTTAGCTTCAATCGAATCCATCATCCCTTGTAGTTCATATTTTTTTATTTTTTTCTTTTGTAAATCATTTATTTCCCTGCACATTTCTCCACCTTCATCAAGAGTCCAAGTAGGACTATCTAGAGGCTTATTTGGTGTAGGATTTTTCTTTTTTGGTGGCATGTTGTCCAAGTATCATTTTTAAAGCTTCATTTCGAGGTGGTTTTGCTAGATGATCTTTCTTCTGTTGTATCTCCAAAATTTTGGCTCTTTTGGGTCTAAAAGTTATGTCTTGTAGTTCTCTGATACATCTTCTCATCAATTCCATAGGTCTAATTAAAATTGGATGTTCCAAGTTGAAGTTATGGTAACTTCCCCACACCTTGCTGATTTTTTCCCTTCCAAGAGAGCGTACTTGTAAAGTGTGCCAAGAGAACAATATATGATATTTGATTCTAAAACTTGCATCAACAATACTAAAGAATGTCCACTATCTAATGGAACTAGTCTCACTTAATTTTTATACTCACTGAAGAATATATCATTGTTTTACTCAGAACACTTGTTTGAGACCAGTTAATATGTCTAGTGAGCTACCCTATCTTACACAAAGTGTATTTACAAAATTAGGATGACCCAGAAGCTTAAATTTTTATCACCACTGCCTTGCTAATTTATCTGAATAGAATCCGATTTTAAGGGTCTGAAACATCACAGAATAATGTTTATAGAGAAAATTTTGCAATGACTAAATTCAGGATAATTCGAGAACCCTATCTTACGCAAGCTATATCTCAAAAATTATAAGGCTTCAGGAGATGAAATTTGAACCCCAAGTACCTTGATCCATATAATTGTTGATGTTTGGACAACATTGGGAAGACATTCTCTTAGAATAATAATTAATAATATAATTATTGATTATTAAATATCATATATAATAAGTAAATGATAATAATAAATAGTTATTAATTATACAAGGGACACATCCTTGATGGATGGTCACCATGTGTTCCTTATATATGGAACACTCATCATTGTAATAATATATCGATCATATCTCATATGAAGAAAAACCAACATGGTATTAGAGCAGGACTTGTCTTGACTCCCTCACGGGAGGGCCCAAGAAAATGAGATAGCTAGTTTGCATTTTGTGTGAAGATTGATAAGAGAAGATAGGCCATATGTGTGTGAAGAGTTGAGTTGTTGACCACAATAGGAATTATCCATCATTCTCTTCGTGAAGTATGGATGGCCGACTGAAATATAGTCCGTTGAAAAAAAAAAAAAAAACAATGGAAGTGTTAAGGTTGGCACAACTGTGGAGGAGCCTAGATTTGATTTGTGATCTACCCGGCGAAGGCCATAGTTAAATTTTGATGAAATACCCGAAATATGTGTCATGGAGAAAAACATGTCCTCACACAGACCCTGACCGTCCAACAATCTGGTGCTGTGAACACACTTTCCCTTAGCACAGCCAGAGTGATTCTCTACTCGGGATCAACCAACAGGGATGTTAATGTTTGGGAACAAGAAAATCCCATCTACATGAATTCAACACTACAACCGGTCAGGTTTCTAAGAGGCTATTGCAGTGTTGTGTCTGGCCTCTGTTAAGAATCTCCTTTTCGGCAGGTTGGCAGATAAGACGATACATATATGGAGACGGGGTGATATCAATGGTTCTCATTCGTGGTTGGCAGTGTTGCAGGGCCACAATGTACCTATAAATTCCATCGTGGCAGGCGCTGACATTTCCATTTCCAGTGGTCTTCTTCTATACAACGGGAGTATAGACCGGTCAGTGAAGGTATGGTGGATCAAAGATAATAATTCTTCACCAAATTGTAATGGAACTTACTATCCCACAAATCAAGCATTGTCGCCAGCCTGGGTGAAAAAAAATCTCACAGAGTAAATCAATGCCTCGCCCGGCATTGTACCACAAATTTACGAGAGAATTCATCCATTAAAACGCCTCTGGCTTACACATTTGTTCACTGCCTCAACCACACATTAAAACCAACAGGTTGTTTCTTAGTGGGAGAAGAGACAAAATTAGCGATTATGATGTGCAGTCAGATGGTGAAATTGAATGAAGTAAACAGGAGGATCCAATGACTGGTTACAATGATTTCTCCAAGTATCGGGGTTATAATCTTGCAATGCAAGATCAACTTAGGGAATTGGAAAGACGTATTGCCTGACAAGAGTTTTGGATGTTGCCAACACGTAACCCATTGTGGGTTAGCTCCTCCATGGATATATTTGAATTGAGAAATTTCCACGATGCATCACATTTACCAGTACAAGGAATTCAGACCTCAAAAATGAGACTCCACCAGAGTTCTCCTTTTCCAGAGGTGAATGTGTCGATCTATTTTTTCTAGAAGTTCCCACAGATTTATCATATGTGCTGGAATCATGGGAGATCTCGAAGGATTTGGTATGTCTTCTCTTGCACAATTTCCAGTTCGATCCCACAAGTTCTCCGTCTTACATTTGTCTATGAAAATTAATGGTTTTGGAACTTCAGGGTCATAGGGACTATATTGAAGAGTTTTTCAAAATATTTGATATGGCTTATATGTATCGGTTCTCCAATAAGACATGCTCGTGATTAAGTGAGTTGAATATTAGTAGTGTATTAGATGAAGAAGTTCCAACTGCCTTAAACAGTCACTCGACTCTTGATGTTGGGCATTTGACAAAATTATCATATAATTATAACTCATCTGTCATTGAGCAAGAAGGTGTCATGCCACATCTATTTAGTTTCCTAAGATGGACTGGATTGAAAAACTTGAGTAAGATGGTGTTAGCAAATCTAACGTCTCTACAATCACTCCCATGTCATAAATCATTCATGTACCCAAGGAGAAAAGGACCAAGTTAGACCCTTCAGGTAGAAAGGGTACACTTGTGGGGTACAGTGAGTGTTCGAAGGAATATTGGATCTACATCCTTGGTCAGAGATAGATAGAGTGAGACACGGGAAGAGATGGTACCTTCTCAAACAACAATATACTTTAGAGATATTCATGTTATTCCACAGCTATGAGCCACATCATTCATTTTGAGCCTTCCTGTTATGAGGAGGAAACTAGTCATCCAATATGGAGAGATGTCATGATGGAGGAGTATCAATCCATCATGAAGAATGATGTGTGGGATATTGTTTTGAGACTTGAGGGGAATTTTGCAGTGACTTCCAAATGGATCTAGAAGATCAAACACATAGTTGGCAGGAGTATCGAGAGGAAAAAACAAGATATGTTGTTAGAAGATTCTCTCAGGTGGAGGGAATAGATTGTGAGGAGACAGTTGCTCATGTTTCTCGATACACTTCTATCTGGAAAATTATTTCCATTGCAAAAAACATGGGTTGGAGACTACATCAGATGGATGTAAAGACAACCTTTCTCAATGGAGAGATGAAGGAAGAAGTATACATTGAGCAACCGGATGGTTTCGTGATACATGAGAAGGAGTCTCATGTATGCAGGTTGAAGATGGCCTTGTATGGAATCAAGCAACCACCTCGAGCTTGGTATGCAAGGATTGATGGACACCTTCTGATTTTTTGGCTTCAACAAAAGTGTTTTCGATCCCAACCTATACTACAATATTGTTAATGGAGAGTCTCTGATTTGTGTCTTCTACGTTGATGATTTATTCCTCACCGATATAAAGAGCCTTATTGTTGAATGCAAGTATGCATTGGCCTTTAAGTTTGAGATGAAGGACCTTGGTATGATGCACTACTTATCAGGACTAGAGGTGTGGAAGAGAACTGATGATATCTTCCTGAGTCAGGGGAAGTGTAGAGTTGAGATATTCAAGAAGTTTGAGATACTGAAATTGAAGCCCGTGGCTACACCACTGATCCGGATTATTTTCGGCACAAAATGAGAGCGGAGATATAATAAAGAAATGTACAAAGATATTGCAGATATTCAATAATATAACAGAAATGTATCATAGACGCAACCATAAACACAGATATACAGTAATACACGATTTCTATTAATCAGAGAAATGTATAGAGACTGTAAAAATACAGAGTGAAAGACTCGCTAGAATGGTGGCAGCTTATCTCTGAGAAGATATGTGACGGCTACTCGCATTCGCAAGAAGATGATTACAATGAGGCTCTAAAGGCCCTTTTACAATAAACGGGAATGCCAAAAGTCCTGGACATCCAAAAACCTAACCCTGGGAGATGAAGCGCCAAAAGTCATGTGGGCCCCGTTTGGGTAAGTGAGTACATCAACTTCCCGGGGTCGTAAATTTTGCATACGATCTCCCTTTTAGGCGTGTGATAGCTCATTGGAAAGGTATCGTCGAGGAGATTCATTTTGGGGGCTCAATTATTCCTTCGGCTATCATTGAGAACCTCGATCTAAAAAAACCTTCATTTGGACCCTCAAAATGGCCCCGGAAGTTAAAACCTGCTAAAAATAGTAAATTGCCAAAATTGCCAGAAACATGTTTTGGGCCAGTCGGAGAAGGTGGGTGGACACCTATATCCACCTGGAGCAATCCTCCCTCATTAGGAAGCAATGGTCTCCATTGCGTTGAGTTCCCGAGGGAGAGGGGAAAGCGATTGTTGAATCTGAATCTTGGTGATCCGCTTGCCTTGTTGGAGAAGTGGCGTTGCTTAGCTTGTTGAAGGCTATCACGAACCTTTGGCTCGAAGGTTTGGACCTTTTTAACTAGTCTGGCTATTTTAGATGACTGTGTGTAGAAGGAATCTTCGTGCTTTGCTACAACCTCGTCGACCTGCTTCTATTGGATAGAAGGTGCTTGGGCCGAAGCTGTGGTGGGTGCAGTATCCTTCTGTTCACCCTTTGACCAGATTGTGGAGAAGATGAATTTTGTAGTATGAGATACTACCTTGCAGCACTGTTTAGGTGGGGCAGTAGTTGGAACTACCTCTGGTATCCTATAGAGATGACCCCCAAGAGTAATAATGACACTACGGGGTCGAGACTCATAGATAGCATGGAGTTTCCACATATATAGCTGGCCCAAGAGAACATCACAGACATCCAGTGGGGCAACATCACATAATACCTCATCCTTGAAGGGTTGGATGCCGTATGACAATCGACACTGCTGGCTGACACGAAGATCTCATCCTTGGCGAAGCCACCCGATGCTGTAT
>ML779301.1:391160-425949 GCA_009831015.1 Picea engelmannii | reverse complement strand
AACGTGTAGTAATGAGAAAGGACGTTATGTACCTTGGAATGATCAAGTGGAATGATAGTATAAGTCAAAATGCAGGTGATGAAGGGTAAAATAATAGCAAAAAGTATGGGCAAAAAGGGTACAATATATGGTCCTAACAGTAGTATAGCCAAATGAGGAGCTAGCATCATAGCTTCAGCAAATGCCCAAGTGGGCACAGTCCACACTTCAAAAAGAAGGAAACCTTGTAGGAGATCCATTGGATTCGAGGAGGACTCGATCTCAGCATGTGGATCCTTCTCATGTACTTTCATCTTCTGAAACAATGATTCCCATGAATTTATATATGGTTCAATATTTTGATCCACATACCTACAGTGAGGTTGTTGGAAATCCACTATGGGAAGCATCCATGTAGGAGGAGCATGACTCTCTCCTACAAAATCAGACTTGGGATCTAGTTCCACTTCCACTAGGGAGGAAACTTATCAGATGAAAATGGTTCTATAGGGCCAAGAGAGAATAAAATGGTCAGGTGAGTAGGTACAAGGCCATATTAGTTGAAAAAGGATTTTAGCAGATTCATGGGATAGATTATGATGAGACCTTTGCTCTTGTAGAAAATATGGACCCCATTCGCTTGGCTCTAGACATTGCAGCAACCAAAGGATGGGAAGTTCACCAAATGGATGTGAAGAATGTTTTTATTCATGGTGACCTTTCAGAGGATATCTACATGGAGCAACCACAGGGGTTCATTCAGAACTCATCTTTAGTATGCAGACTGAAGAAGTCTCTCTGTGGACTCAAGCAGGCACCTAGAGCATGGTATGAAAATACAGATTCTTACTTGTTTTCACACGATTTTGTTATATGTAAATCTAATTCCAATGTTTACATGACAAGGACTACTAACTCTGTGATGATTTTAGTACTCTATGTTTATGATCGTTTGATCATTGGTATCTCTGCTTCAACCATTGCTTTGGTAAATATATTTTGCATCACAGGTTCTCTATGAAGGACATGAGTCCACTACACTTCTTTCTTGGTATTGAGATTAGTTAGGATTCTTTCGTCATAAAACTTTCTTAGGCTAAGTGTGTCAGGGATATTCTGGATACAGTCCACATGAGAGACTATAAGTCTGAACCTACACCCTTCTTATCTGGGATCATACTTGAGGATGGCAGGGATACACCATTAGTGGACAAAATTTTGTATCAACAGATGGTGGGGAGTCTTATATATCTCACCCACACCCATATAGATATATCATATGTTGTAGGATTCATTTCCAGATACATGCAAGAACCCCATGATCTGCACTGGAAGGCTTCCAAGTGCATCCTCAGATATGTTCAGGGCACCATGAGTTATGGGATTCACTATGTAGTTGGTTGTGCATTAGATCTCATAGGATTCACATATTCATATTGAGTTGGTGATAGAATATATTGCAAGTCCATGTTCGGTACACTCTCAGTTTGGGGCGAGGCCCAATTTGTTGGTCAAGTAAGAAGAAACTATCCATTGTTTTATCTTCCACAGAGGCTGAATATAGAGGAGTAGTCAACTGTGTCATCCAAACACTTTGGCTTCAACACTTCCTTACCGAGATTGGTATCCATTTTCATTGTCTGACTATCATATGGTGTGACAATTAGAGTACACTGTGATTTTGTAGAGATCCAGTATAGTGACAACGAACCAAACACATTGAGGTCCACATGCATTTCATCAAATATTTAGTATATGATAGGATCATTGATTTGCAGTTTTGTCCTTCCTTTGAACATACTTCCGACATATTCACCAAGACCTTCACTGAGAAGAAGTTTCAAACTTTGCGGGATCGTCTTGTAGTGAAGAACACAGTTTCCTAACAACTACCTTTTCTTCTTTTGATGCATTGTCTTTTGAGGGGGGGTTTTGTTCCCACATGGTTTTCCCTCTTTCCTCATTTTTATTAATTTTTCATTAGTTTCATTTTACATGAGTACCTTATATGGCCTAGTAGTCGGGACACATTTTTTACTCCATAGTGATGTTCAGGGGGGGTGTTGGAGAAATTTCTGTTTTCGGCACACTAGTTCAGTGGGAGGTAACTGACTAGTTCTATTTTAGAATTTCTAATTTTAGACCATCACTATTATGCATGCATTCCTAATATGGGATGTCATTTCCTATATGAGTGAATATCCCTCACTCATTGAACAGATCATAATATACATTGATTCTCATTCTTCATATTGTGTTTCTTTTCCTTTTCTTGATAAGCTTTGTTTGTGTCTGCTTTAGCTAGGTCTCTTGTGCAGGTTTCCATGAAACACTGACACCGAAAACGCCGCACCCACAACCTTACACCATTGGATGTCTCCACTAAGGAAGCGATCTCTGCGTCAACCAACAATACCGACTGTTGTACGACATCAAGCCCTTCAAAGACGAGGTATTATGTGATGTTGATCCTCTCAAAGTTTTTAATGTTCTTTTGGCCCAACCTTGTTTATAGAAACTTCATGTTGTATATGAGTCTAGGCCTCATAGTGTTATTATTACTTTGAACAAGAAATTGTGTAGGATACCCGAGGCAGTCCCACCTAGTGGTATTTCCTTGATCTCTTCCAAGAAATGTAAGAAGGTCATCTTTTAGACTAGGAAATTTGTATTTTTCATGATTCACTCTTAGAGTGAGCGAAAGATCGCAACCACATCTAGGGATACTCCGCGGTCAATCTCTCCACACAATAAAAGAAAGTGGATAAGGTCATGGAAGAATACTCAGATATATTCTCCTCTCCTACCGGGGTACCTCTGCACTACAAGGTCAAGCATCCCATCGATTTGACCCCCGACGCACCACTACCCAATGGATCAGTATACAACCAATCTCTATTAGAAAAGGAGGAGATCAAGAGGAATATCCAAGAGATTCTCCACAAGGGGCACATCTATCCCATATCATCACCTTGAGGGAGCCTAATCATTCTAGTGCAGAAGAAATATAGGACCTAACAACTTTGCATTGATTATCAGGCCCTGAATAAAATCACAGTCTTGAATCAGTACCCAATTCCGCGAATCGACAACCTCATTAATCATCTCATGGGGGGGAAATAATTTAGTAATATTGATTTGAAGTCTGAATACCACCAGGTCTCAATAGAAATGAAATATGTATGGAAGACCACCTTCAAGTCAAAAGAAGGTCTTTTTGTTGGTCATGCCCTTTGGTTTGAAAAATGCATAAATTTTTTTTATTAGGATGATGGACAGTATCCTGTGACCTTTCACCAGTAATTTTGTAGTGGTTTATCTGGATAAAATCCTCATCTACAGAAATACTTGGGAGGAACACTTGCAACATATTCAACAGGTTCTTCACACCCTGCGGCAACACAAGCTATATGCAAACTTGGAAAAATTCTCCTTCGACATGGACAGGGTCCATTACTTAGAATACATTGTTGATCAACATGGTGTGCATGTGGATCCAACCAAGATCTAGGTCATCCATGATTGGAGAACCCCAAACACACTCACTGAGCCTCAGAGCTTCTTGGGCCTTTCCAATTTCCATCACTGGTTCATGTTGGGATTCTCTCATATCGCATGGGCCCTCAGCCAAGTAACCAGGGATGGTGGTAAGGAAAACTTTGTGTGGGGCTTGTCCCAACATAAATCCTTTGATGATTTGAAGTAGCTCTTATGCTCATCCCTATTACTTTCATTATCAAACCTACAACATCCCTTTGATATCGAGACATATTCTTCAAACTATGTTGTGGGCATCGTTCTTACTCAACACGGCCACCCTGTGGCATATCATAGTGAGACACTATCAGATGATGTTCGTAAGTACCCTACTTATGAAAAATAAGTGTACTCCATTGTGAAAGTCTGCTGCTAGTGGAGACATTATATTTTTGGGAAGGAGACTATCATCCACACTGACCATAAGCCACTACAGTTCATGCAGACCCAAGGAAAATTGCAGAATGACCGACATAAGAAGTGGTCCACATACTTACAACAGTTCCACCTCAAAATCAAGTATAAAACCAAAAGTACAAACCGAGTTGTTGATTTCCTCAACCGACCTCTAGTCACGACACTCACCGGTGCTAGACTCTTGTAGCCATGAGACCTCTGGATGGCCCCACCTCTATGAGACAGACCCAGACTTCTCCACCACCTACCGAATGTTGGGCGCAAACTCATTGGTCACTAATTTCCATATTCAGGACGAGTTGTTGTGTCATTTGGTACATATTTTTGTTCCATCAAGAGAGCACGCAAATTTGATTTGGGAAGCTCACTACAGTCGGTTGGTAGGACACTTGGGTGTCAAAAAGATAGTGGCAATGCTACATAAACATTTCTATTGCTCGAAACTTCGATAGGATGTCAACAAGTATATTAGGTCCTGAACTACCTGCATTATTGACAAACCAACCACTAAGAAACATGACCTGTACACCCTTCTTTCTACTACTGACAGGAATTGGGAAATCCATATCAGTGGACTACATGTCATACCTTATGTCCACCAAGAGGGGAAATGACTTTGTTTTTGTGGTTGTTGATTGTTTTTCCAATATGGCGATTATGGCCACCTGTAAGAAGAGCATCACAACATAGGGAACTACCAAGCTCTTCTTTGAATGAGTATGGGTACATTTTGGGATCCCACAAACCATTGTCTCAGATCGGGATAGTCATTTCCTCAACACATTTTGGTCAAGCCTCTGGTCATTGTTGGATACCAATCTCACTAAATCCACTTCCTTCCACTGCTAGACATATGGCTAAATTGAGGTCGTCAATCAGATGATCATGCATACCCTATGCATGTACAATTCCAAGAAATCCCACACATGGGATGAGAGTCTTCCTTATGTCTATCATAGCTACAACCAAGCCCTGCATAGCTCAACTGGCCACAACTCCTTTCAGGTGGGGTTGGGATTCCAATCATTGGGCCCCATGTATTTTTCACTACCCTTAGCGACCGCCTCAACTGAATCATCCCCTGCTCAACCTGAAGCTGACAAAGCCACCTGGTTCATTGAGAAAATCTAGTACATCCACCAACAGGTTCAAGATATTTTACAGAATTCCAATGCCAAGTACAAGCAGTGCCATGGTCAACACCGAGTGCCACATAAGTTTTAGGTGGGCGACAAAGTGTGGTTGCACTTGAAGAAAGAACGCCTTAAAGGGCCCCATCGAAAGCTTCTCCCACTCCTCTATGGAACGTACACCATCACCAAGGATGTGGGTGACAATTATTTTGAGCTCAACATTCCCCCTTTCCTTGGCATGCACCCAGTATTCAATGTGGCTCTTCTTCGACCATATTTCCCACCATTATTGGACACCTCAAAGATAGTAGAGAAGTTGGCACCAACATAGATAAACCATGACTGCAGACAACAGGAATCCAGTGATCATATTGTGGACACACGGGTCAAGGGAACTAGACAATAAAGGATCCAACTTTATCAAGTTGTCAAAGCAAGGCAACTCCTACACCAAGGCAAGTGGTTAACCAGGGACCAAATTCAACAGAAATTTCCTCATCTGATGGGGGAACTCAACCCATTGGAGACCATTTCTTCTTAAGGGGGGAGGATTGATTCATATGTATTTAAGTGGCCTCCCACCTATTCCAAATGGTTCATTTTGAAAGTTTTCCAGTTTGGTAGTTTTTTCCTAGTTTTCTAGTCCCTGACTTCCGGGGTCGTTTTGAGGCCCTAAACAACGTTTTTAGGGATTGCTACAATTATAATGTAGTCGAAGTTAGAGTATGATGGAAACATGTGTAGTCCTCGGATAGAACTTTCCAATGGGCTATTGTGCACATAAAACATAGATGGTATGCAAAAGTTACGACCCTAGGAAGTTGATGTACTAGCTTACCCCAACGAGGCCCACATAACTTTTGGCGCTTCATCTCCTAGGGTTATGTTTTTGGATGTCTAGGGTTTTGGAATTCATGTTTATAATAAAAAGGCCTTCAAAGCCTCATTGTAATAATCTTCTTTGGAATGAGCCCAACCATCACATATCTTCTTAGAGATAAGCCGCCACCATTCCTGTAAGCTTGTTTTCTGCTACATTTTACAGTTTCAGTTTATTTCCTTATTGAATAGAAACTGGTTTTATTATATATTTGTTATTCCATGTTAAACATATTTTAATAATACTTATTCATTTCGTTCTACTCATAAAATCTGGATCACTTGAGGTTCCATTTTTTATATAATTTAAAGATTACACATCCAAATATGGTGCTTTATTTTATTGTTTATTAAAAAATGGTAGAATCAAGGATTATTGAGTTTGTGACTCTTCATAATTATCACACATGGAAATTCATGATGCAAAAACTATTGCAATCTAAAGGTATTTGGAAAATGTTAGTTGAGGCTTAACCATTGTTTACCAAGGAAATCGAGAAATTTTCATATCAAAACAAATTTGATGAAGCCATGCGTTTGATTGGCTGGCATGTTTCATATTACGGAATGTAAAAATCCAAAATAAATTTGGGACAAGTTGGTTTCCTTATTTGGTAAAGTTAATGAATTTTGATTCCCTACAAAAAGAATAATTTTCATTGCTTGTACCTGATGACCATGTGGTCATTGAAGACTATCTTGTCAAATTCAGGTTGTTAGTGGCATAATTGAAAGGGTGTGGAAAAACCAAATCAGATAAAGAGTGCATTTTCCTAATTCTCTTTAATCTAAAAGGTCCTTTTCAGGTATTTTCTTCTACATTTTCTTCTACAATGGATGCACTAGGAGATGCGTTTAAATTCCATCTTTTGATCTTTTATGTGATCATATTACCAAGGAACAATCTAATCTTATGAAGTTAGATGCTCTTTCTAGATCTAAGAATCAAGATCTCGTGGCTCATATCTCCAAAGGTAAGCACAAATCATGGTATAAATAGAAGAAATATTTTTCTGAAGTTGGTGAATCTACTTCCAATCCTTAGCATGCAATGAAATACTTTTCTCCAAATTCCAATTCAAGTGAGTATTTCTTCAAGACAAGCTGGAATAAAAACCGAAGTGAAACATGTAGTTTTTTGGCAGACTAGAGCTTGTCGAATCCAAAGGATGGTTGGTACTATAATATTTGAATGAATCCATGCAAGAACACAAAAATTTAGTGCCCAAACCTTCTTCATCTGTTAAAGGCCATGTTTTATATACTCAATCTCTATATGCATCTTTAGACATATGGATATTTGATTTTGGTGCATCACACCATATGACTCATTCTCATGAGTTGTTTCTTTCCACATATGATTCTAGAATTTCTCAAATTGTAGTTGGAGACTCTACACAACTTGATGTCTTAGGATCATGCACTATGCAGTTAGATGATGGTGCATCAATGATGTTCTCCTTGTGCATCTACCTATATACTTTCTAGCTATCATATATTTCATTTTGGTGATGGGAAAACAATTAGAGTTTTCTCCAAATGATGTATTCATTTAAGAACTATAGAATCCAAACATCATGGTTGCCTCTAGAAGAGTTAATCATAGTTCTTGATTATACAAGTTTGATTTTTTTATCCTTCCTCTGTTTCGTTTTTCATTTCACATGTTGATTCTTTGAGTAGACTTTAGCATAAAATATTTGGACTTCTCAACTACATGTATTTTTAGCAACCAACACACAAAATTTGGTGCTTGTTATTCCTAAATTCTCTTGCACTGATATATTTTGTCCAGGTTGTGTTCTTAGAAAACAACATCAAGATCATTTTCCTAAGGGAAAGGCCTTGCATGATATGGCACCTATTGGGTTGGTACATAGTGATCTCATGTCATTTCCAACTCACTCATTTTCAGGGGAAAAGTATGAACTCACTTTCATTGATGACTTGTCATGTTTCTTTTTGGTGTACTTTATTAAGTATAAGAGTGATGTCTTTTATAATTTTAAGACCTTCAAGGATTTTTTTGATAATCATTCATCTCTTTCTTTCAATAAATTGTGCACATATAATGGGAGGAGTACGTCAATCAAGCATTGAAGGTTTTTTTTAGAGAACATGGCATTCAACATCAACACTTTGTTCCCTACACCCCTTAGCAAAATGGAATTTCTAAAAGACAGAAATAGAAATTAAAATAGATGGAAAAATCTATGATCCAATCCAGGAACATGTCACCTTCTTTTTGGGTTGAAGTAGTGAATTGTACCAATTACATTGAGAATTGGATGCCCCATAGGAAAGTGTTGCATGTGATTTTAGAGGAATCTTTATGACATAAAAGTCATAAAAAGTCATAAAAAGTCATACACAATGACTATTCATTGTGTACAACCCTTGCACCCACATCTTGGTTCTCTAACCATTGCTATATCCTTGAAAACACTTTCAATCATAACACCTTAGGCCTTAATTGTCCATATAACCCTATACATATTTATTCATAAAGAGTGTGTTATATTTGGAAATATACGCCAAAACTCTTTATGAATAAATATGTATAGGGTTATATGGACAATTAAGGCCTAAGGTGTTATGATTGAAAGTGTTTTCAAGGATATAGCAATGGTTAGAGAACCAAGATGTGGGTGCAAGGGTTGTACACAATGAATAGTCATAGTGCACTCAAGGATTGAGTGAAGAGAGGGTTAAGGATTGACTATAAGTTATTCCTAGGATTAAATGGAGCTAGGGGGGTCTATGTCATGGTCTCCATAAAGCTCTAGGTCAACGTCTAAATCTAGATATAGATCTATGTGGTGGTCTAGGTCATGGTCTACATCAAGCTTTGGATCATCGTCTAAATATAGCTCTATATCTATGTCATGGTCTAGGTCATGTTCTAGGTCTATGTCATGATCTACGTCATGGTTGTTGTATAGGTCTAGGTCATTCTCCAGGTCTTGCCATGTCTAGGTCTTGCTATGTCTAGGTTTAGTTATAGTTCTTGACATGTTTAGGTCAAGGCCATTTATTTCCTTACGATGTAGGTGTTATTGCACAATTTGTACTTTGATAGTAGGAAAGGTTAAAGAGGAGAAAATTGGCGTAACTAGAGACTAATCCTATTATTGTCACATCAATAGGATGTCTCTTTCTATTTAGGGTCGTAGGATCATGGGAGATGTCCTCAGTAACCTGGGGTTTTGAGAAGGTAAAGTGAAAATAGCTAGGTAAAGGTCCCCTCTCACAATTCACAACCGATTAGAAAGTCCAATTTAAATAACCAATGAAGAGAAAATATGCTAGAAGTGTACCTGCACAAAACAAATCAATAGGAAAACTATATATTTGCAAGAGCACTTACTAGTTAGCACTTCATAAAACCATTGAATTTCTTAAATAAAACAATTTTTTGAATATGATGAAGTATGCAAAAATCTTATAACAACAATGTTTATAGAGCAATAATTCACATAAAATGTCTTGAAACTAACTTCAAAATGACTGAAAACCATTAACAATTGAAGTCATAATATTAGCATTTGACAGAAGAACATAAGACAAGGTATAATTCAGCCTTTGCAATTGATTTATGAGCTTTTAATGATGCATTCAATGGTTGTAACTTACTTTAGTAACAACACCAAGTAGGTTAGTATATCAAGCTATTCTAAGGTTAGAAAGTGTTAGTAGGTTGTTTAAAGAGTAGGTTTTGAAGGTTGTGTTGATCAATTACTCAATGGAGGACTTAGACTAGTGCTTTCTTAGGGAAAATGGAGTAAATAAAGTGGAAAAAATGTTGAAGAAAAAGGATGATAATAGGAGAGCCAAAGATAAGAGGGGTTGATGAATGAAGTGTTGGTAATCCAAGGCTTCAACCACCAAACCCTAAGGGAAAATGACTACTAAGGTGTAGGTAACTCTAGGCCTTAGTAGATTTTCCTCCCTTTTTAACTCAAAGATGAAGAAAATGATGTCTAAGATGAAGAAAAAAGTGTTGGGGTGTTGCAATGACAAGGCCCTTAGTAATGGATTCAAGAAAAACAGCTCCTTGGCACAATCTAGTAGGTGGATAGAAATTGAGATAAGGACAATAACATGTGCTTAATCTCCTAGGGTTTTAAGCTAGCAATTTCATAATCTTAGCAAAATGCAAGGTAAATATACTATAACCATTAAAAATAAAGAATAATTGTATAATTTTACTTACATTCACCAAGAATAATCTAGTATATCACCTAGTTGTAGACTTTTGATCGAGATTCAGATCTAGGAGCTTGATGGGGCTTAGAAAGGCCTAAAAATCAAAGTTCTCAAAATGGATTCAAAATGTACATGTACGTAGGAATAATCGATATGAACCCAACGCAACTTAAACAAGCATAAACCAATGTCATATGCTCAAGTTATGGCGATCTATTCATTTTTCCAAACAGAGAAAAAAACTATTGATTGTACAATCCATATAGTGCCATGTGGCAGCTGATTGTACAGGTCGTACGAACTTACATATTACAAGGAAAATCAAATTCAATGCTAACATGCCAACTTCTGGAGGTGACACGTGGCAGGTGTTGGAAGATTGATTGTTTTCATTGATGTCAACCCGAGTCATTAGTTTTGGACTGCAATATTGATGAAGGTATTTGGACATGAAGGACAGTGAAAATGCAGAAAAAAAACCCATGGATGGATATTATACATCATTTTTTTCTCGGTGGTAGGTGTCACATCAAGATGATCCTCATGGTTTAGGAGAAATGATTTTTTGAAGATGACTAAGTGAATTGAAGAAGGAAGTACAGGTCAACCCTGAAGATAATTAAAGAAAAGAATTACAAAATAAGAAAGTGTTAGGTCGGCCCTAATGTAAAAAGGAAGTGACATAAAGGGTATAAATACATATCATTATACATTCATTTTACACACAAGTCAAATTTCAGAGGAAATCTGAAGTAAAGAAGGTCGTATTTCAAGGGAGGATGAAGTCTTTTGGTGATGTGTTCTAAGGTATGTTATTTACAGGTCATCTTACAATTTTCACTGTAAATTTTTTTCTAGAACGATTCATATGGTGAAATTGATATGGTATTGAGAAGACATATCTAGGTACC
The DNA here is from genome assembly GCA_009831015.1 of Picea engelmannii. NCBI lineage: Eukaryota > Viridiplantae > Streptophyta > Pinopsida > Pinales > Pinaceae > Picea > Picea engelmannii. Next base: position 414,887 of record ML779301.1, on the reverse strand, counting down.
TATGGTAAAAATTTCAGATCTTTATTCGCTACAATTTTGGAGATACACTCTGTTGAAGATAGGGTTTTTGAATAGTCCTTAAGCTAGTCATAAACAAGTGTTTCGGGTAAAAAAGTCATAACTTATTCATAGAGATTTGAAATGAAGTGAGAACAATTTAATTGGAAATAGTACAGGATGCATTTTCTTGTGTACGAGTTTCAAAATCTGATGTTAAATATTCAGCGTGGGGCTTTCTGTACAAGTTCTCTCTCCTGAATAAACCAGAATTGAATAAAGTCTACCATTCTCTCTATAACTTATTTTTGGGGAGGATTGAAGGAATGAAACTTGGAGGATTTTCATAGAATACATTGAGTAATATTATCAATAGGATCAAAGTATTCCAAGAATTGAATAATTGCAGAATTTGAAGAAGTCTCAGGAAGCATTATCAGGTTCTCTGTGATGGTTGGTTGATGGTGATGATTTAATGTAAAGTTTTATTATCTCTCATATATTCTTGGGTGGAAGGAAGGGGAAAGGATGGAGAGGTAAAAACTCTCTTGATAATGGAGGATTGTATCTTCCTCTTGGAGGTTTATCCCTCCCTTTATATTTGGAAGTTGTAGCTACCTTTGGAAGTCATTACTTCCCTTGAACAATAACTATTGATTATTTCTCATATATTGTGCATGGTGTATTGTGGTGTATTGGTGTAACTCTTATACTATTGTTCATTTCTCATTGGATATAATTAAATGGTTTAAGTACAATTTAAAAAGTTTTTAAATTCTACTTGACACTGATTCACCCCCCTCTCAGTATCAACAATTGGTATCAGAGTAGGTTTCCTTCAGAATAGTTTAACCACTAGAAGGAAAATCCTGAGTAGAGATTGATGACCATGAGCACATTTGAAATGGGATTGAAATATTTTATGGAATAAATTATGCATACTAGAGTGATAGAGTGAAAACTTACCTAACATCTTTGGGAGTAGACATTTGGTACTCAATTGTAAATGTCTATGTAATCCCAAATAATGCTCCAACCTATCCAAATGAGAAGAAGATTATGAGTTGTAATTCAAAATCGAGACATGTTATTCTAGGAGAATTGGCACCAACCATTGCTAGCAAAGTGATGGGCTGTAGCACTACTAAATAGGTATGGGAGAAACTCAAGAGTATCCACGAAGGTGATCCAAAAGTTAAGCAGGTCAAGCTTCAACGACATAGAGCATAATTTGAAAATTTGAATATGAATGAAAAGGAAGATATTGCAACCTATTTTCTTAGAGTTGATGAAGTTGTTAATGCTATTAGAGGATTAAGTGAAGAGCTCGATGAATCCTTGGTTGTACAAAAAGTGTTGAGATCACTTCTTTTGAAGTATGATGCTAAGGTCTCTGCCATTGCAGAGACTAGGGACTTGACCAAAATGACAATGGATGAATTACATGGGTCTCTTATAGCATATGAAATGAGAACATGTATAGAAAGTGACCAGTCAAACAATGAAGCAACCTTTAAAGCCTTAAAGAAGACAAAATACAAGGATAACGACCTTGATGAAGAAATAGAAAATTTTGTAAGAAGGTTCCAGAAGGGAAGTGGAAGATACAAAGTGTTGGCCCTTGGTTATGGCAGGAAGCGAAGATCAGGGAAGAAAAGGTAAAATGAGAACTGCGTGGGAAACAGAGTGACTGTCACTAGGTCGAAGTAAGAAAAAGAGAAGAAAAGATGGAGCTAAGTACAGAAAAGCAAGCCATTGAATGAGGAGATCAAGGATGACATATCATCAAGAGAAAAGAATCGTAGACAACTCAACAAGCAGATAAATCGACCATTGGATGCTTTGGAGCACCACGCAACGAGGAAGGAAAGATAGGCTGGCAAAGCCCGGAAAATGTGGGTCAAGCTGACCTAGGGTTTTAGAAACCTAGGGTTTTGGGTAATTAGGGTTTCGAAACCTAGGTTTCGTCCTAAGGCTATCGGTGAGGGACTGTAATGTATAAATATAGTTCTAGAGGACCTAGGTCGAGTCGACAGTAGTAGTAACTTTGGGTATTACTATTGATTGTGGTTGATTGAGAGATTATAGTAAGGTGGGAGAGAAGTGTTGAGAATGAGAGCCTTCTGGTAGTGTAATATCTTCAGTTGGGTGCGAAGATCAAGTATTGTAGCTGGGTGCACAGGAAGGTGAGAGACAGAGAGAAGAAGAAAGAAGATTTGTTGACTAAGAGCGCAGATCAAAACTGTAAGCTTTATCTTAATATATCATAAGCACAGTTCTATGGACTTATCCCTAGAGAGAGGGTGAACCACATATATTTTGTGTTGTATGTGTGAGTGATGCCCGAATCTCTGTCATTGTTATAATGTTATTTGCATTATTGTGTTAGATCAGATTTATAGCTGCGCAGAGTAAATCTAGCTGATAAGAGATATACAAATGTTGCACTATTGTTGTATTAGTTCCACTTGATATTCCCCTGGTTGTATACATCTCTGTCCTGCAACCCCCCCTCTTAGCTGCTTTGGGTGAGACTGCATCTGCTTCACAGGTGTTTCCGAAAGGGCCAGTAGCTAGGGCTTGTTGGTGTGCTCTTGGAGTGAACCCTGGGTCTTCCCCTGTGCCAACAAATGGTTCCATTGTCAAGACATGAATATTTTTAAGGGAATATCAAGGTGGTTCCCATCAAATACTGATATTCAAAAGTGGATAGAGGATCAAGAGAGGGACTTCGCTGAAGCCCAGAATAAGAAACCTAAACTGGGTACTGAAGATTGGCTACAAAGATACATATTCACCGACATTCACGAGATTTTCTTTGGAGGAATCCACCAGGAGTTGGTTGAATGGTTGGCTAGGTTAGTTGATACCCAGTTCAAGATCAGATCTAGACCTCCTATGGTTTGGACACCAGCACTGATACGGAAGGTCAAGAGAGTTGAAAACGATGTATCTAGAGAAATAGATCATTGGTTTGATAGTACCATTGGAGGGTATATCACTGAATTTGTTGTTGATAGGGTAGAATCATATAGCCACGCTGAGAGATATTTTTTCAAAGGACCCAGAGGAAAATTTTTGCACTTTCTAAAGCTGAGAATAAAGATGATGTTGCATAAAAAAAATGTCTTAAAGATACATTAGATTGGTTGGACCTGAAAAGGCTAATGTTCAGAAATTCAGACAGTGATAGCGACACAAAAGCTGGACATACGTGCAATGGAAAAATATTCAGAGGGTTTCACCTTGAGAACTTGTTTAAGAAAAACTATGGATAAGAGGGTTTCTACAGTGGAGAAGAGTGTTACACATTATTTTTGTCATCCCTATGACCGTTAATGATGTAAACCTATATGTTGCCTTCAAAGGGGTTAGTGGCCTGAATTCCTAAAGAAAGAAGAGAGAAGAACTTTTCCTGAGAAAAGAAGTTGCATTTTCCTTTGGAAAAACCCTATAAAAAGAGAAGTTAGCAGGCTGCACTATGGCTAGGGTGCAAGAATGCCTAATTCTCGCAGGCTACACCATATTTGGCTTGCGATAAGTTCGCAGGTTTCTCTATAGGCAGGGCGCGAGAATGCTTACACATGAAAAAAACGAGCGTTTTCTCGAATCTTCTAGAAGGAGAAACTTCCATGGTGAGGTGGAATCCAAATGGTGTGGACCTTACTCGCTTTCATGATTTAGTGGGATCATCCTAACCTCCTCACCTTATCCTCTTCAAATTATAAAAGGAGAGGAGCTCTCATGGAGAAGGTTATCTTGGATCTTGGAGCTTTTGGGATTGGCTAAGTTGGATTTGGCTTGGAGTTATTGGCTTGGTTAGAGTGGCTTTCAGATTTGCTTTGTCAAGATAGATTGTGAGTAGCTATCAGATCCATGGTCTCAGAATCCTTGGAGCAAGGAGTGTGTGGGGAGCAAAGGACAGTTGGAAGGGACCTTATGACATCAAGGCCATGGTTGTAATCTCTCTTTCACATTTAATATGATACAATAATATGATTCTTTCCTACAAAGCTTGTTGTGTTTTATTGTATGAGTCCTTGATCACATACATAGGTTTATATTGAATTTATGCTATTACTATCACTTTGGTTGGTTGCGTTCTTTTGCAGGTTCATCACTGTATGAGCATTGGAATGGAGCTAGGATGGCGATGGTGAGAGGAAGCAACATTTAAATGGTATGTCACCCATCCCTCTTTAGTTAGTAAATTCAATATTTAAAACTTAAGGAAAGCATCATGTTCTGGTGTGTTTTGTTCTAGATCTAGGTGGATCTAGGGAGATCAGTTAGTGTCCACACCTACCGATTAGTCCGATAACAAAATTGGAGACTCCACTGGAGAACGGATTGTTTCCTAGTAAGTCTAGTTTCCCTTACTTCGATTGCTTGTTTTCTGGTTTCTGATTCTGTGGGACATCCATCTAGACTCTCTGGATCTAGAAGTTCACTTAGATTCCATGTCCTTTTTCAAAATTTTCTTTGATTACAGACATTCTCTCACTATACCTCTCTATGGCCTGTGAGAACCATTGATGTTCGCACCCTTCTGTTAGATCTAGTGCGAACTTCTCGCACCCTACCAGTGTCTATCCTGTGAGAATACCTAATTCTCGCACCCTACTAGTGTCTAGCCTGCGAGAATACCTAATTCTCGCACTGTACTCTACTGCTAGGCTGTGAACTTGTTTGTAAACTTTTTTGGATTGGGTCTTGTCATCTTTTGATGTCCAGTTTTTCTTTGATCAGCTGGATTGAACTTTTGGAGCCTATATTGATCTGTTTACAGTCTGCTTGACATTCTTTGAGTTTCTTTATCCATATTTTCTTTGTTTGGTTTTGAAGGATTAGTCTCTTGCTTTGAGTGTCTTTCAATTACAAAGCATGTGTTTTCTTTAGAATTGTTTAGGGAAAGATCAGATTTCTTCTGAATAGTTCTCTTTAAAAGAAAACTTTTAGTTTGGGTTTCTTTGTTTTAAGAAAGTTCATTATTGCTTTTAGTGAAATTTTTGAAACAAAAAGATTTAATTTCTTGCTTTATATTAGATTGGGGGCATCCTTGCATTTGAAGTAGCGAATTGCATGAGTCTTGGCATTTTTTGATCTTAAATTATGAAAAAATTTCCCCCTCATCGTGCATTGGTATACAATACCTTTTTCTCATTTCTTGAGAATATTGATATTGATGAGTTAAGATTTTGGGACATCGTGCATATGGGAATGATAAATGGTTTATCCTTCTCGTAGCATAGCTTTCATCGAAATGAAAAGATTGCATCTTCATATCTTTGCATAGTTTTCCAGTCGGTCAAAACACCATATTGTCCACGCCATCTTCCTTTTGAGTAACAACAGCCATAAAATAAAGTGCTTATAAAAACTGATTAGACATTTTTATCTTTTCTGGTAGCAAACCTACATTAGATTAGTTGTAGGGATTTGGAATAGGTGTGAAAGATAACTTTCCAAAGTTGCAAACAAACATAGAATTTTGAGTTAGGGAGCGGTTAAATCCACTGATTACATTTTGTCCTGGGAAGCCCTTCTAACACAAGGGTCAATCACGAGGTCGCATTGAGACTGGCAGAGTTACTCACCCTGCTTTGTTGGTCTTGGTGTAGAGATTGCACGTGTTACGGGGGTCACTTGAAGGTATACCCACAATGATGAGTGGAAGCCTCTCAAGTTGATTTCGGGCTAGATACCCTGCTCTTGTGTGTGGATTGAATTGTCGACTATTTCCCCAGGCATCATTGTTGTTTATGGTAACCTTAGTGGCCTATCTCTTTAGGGTCTTTACACAAGGTGACTTTGGAGGGGCAAGTCTTCATGGTACCTGGAGTCGACATTGGCCAAAATCACTCGGGCTCCTTGGAGGGTATACCCATGATTATGTGTGGGAGCTTGCACCAAGGTGTAAGTCTGTTAAGCAAGTCATCAATGTAACTTTTCCACCCACTCTATCTTAGCCCCTTCTTAATTTGTTCCCGCGATGTTGGATTTCATCACCAACTAGTGCGTTCATTGTGAGAAGGTTTTGTGTGCTTGCTTGCTTACTAGATTTTTAGCGTGTGTTGTTTGTTTTCCTTAGAGGAATATAGATTTGATATTTATTTAATGGCGTCAATTCCTGGAATGACCGATGAAGGAACCCCTGCTCCAGGGGAAACTTTTGTTTTTCCTTCTTATGGAAACATTGGTCCTCCTCACATCGCTACTTTGAGCCTTCCAGGTCTCACGATTGGATTGCCAATGTGGTTGTTTTCCACTCAGGTAATACCGAATGCAGTTAGTGCTTCAGTCACAAGCACTTCCCCCCAAGAGCATCAACCTCATGTTGATCCTTCACCTTCTTCACTAGTAAGGTCTTCTTCATGTTCTTCACTTGCAATGTCACCTTCCATTTCATCTATTTCGTCGGGTGAAAGTTCTGAAGCTAGTAACCCAGTGAATAAGAAGAAGAAGAAAAGAAATATTAAGAAGAAGAAAGATAAGCGAGGGTCAAAACCTCCAACCACTGTCAAACATGTTGGAAAACAACCAGTTACTGTTAATCGTGCTGGGAGTGTTGATGATTTCAAGATCACCCAAACAACTCGTAAGCCCACGTACCCTTGTAGGCTTTGTAAGGGTAGCCATCTTCTTAAGGATTTCCTTGGTCTATCTAAGGTTATAGAAGTATGGTCCACACACCCTGACCAACCCATGTCATCAGCCTCTGAACAACATACTGATGACCTCTCGTCAACTAGCCACGATACCATTGGGAATAAGAAAAGTATAGTCAAGTTCCCGTGCATGTTATGTAAAGGGAGTCATCTCACTCACCTTTGCCCTTGTATGGACGAAGCCTCTAAATTACTGGAATACATGACTGTTTCACAACCTCAACTTCTAGCTACTTACTGTAAGCTTTCGCTCAACCCTCCAATAGTTGATGGAATGATCACTTCGTTTCCTTCACCAGTCAATCTGGTTGATCATGTCATCAATTTGGTCACGTCCTTAGTTGCACCAGTTGACAAAGTTGTTGATCCGATACCATCCTTGGTCGATCCCACTCTCTCGTTGGAGAATGCAACCCAAGTGGTCAATCCAGTTCTATCATCGGTCGATCCCACTCCTCTTTTGACGAGTGCTAAAGTGACTGATCCAGTCGCTTCCTCGGTCAGTCCCACCCTTCATCCGAAGAATGCCAAAGTGGTCGATTCGATCCCATCATCATTTGATCCTACTCTCCCACTAGAGAGTAAACCCAATAATGCCTATGTTTTTCTCGTTGATACAGAATATCCATTTTGATTGGGGTGCGCTAACTTGACCTCGTCTTCCCTCTCACATTCCTTTCCAGATTACAGTACAGGTTTGTGGTCTAGATGTTCCTCAGACACTGATAGATGAAGGTGCATCCATTAGTATTTTTTCCTCTTTTTCTTGGAGAGCTTTGGGTTGTCCTCCACTTGCGTCGATTATGCAGAATCTGTTAGCTTTTAACATAATAACTAGTCAACCTTTAGGGACCCTTCCTCAGTTTCTTATAACTTTGGGAGGGAAAACTGTCTTCATTGATGTCATGGTAGTCCAAGACCCATTGGATTTTTCTTTACTCCTTGGGCGAGATTATGTCTATTCCAGGAAAGTTATTGTGTCTACTCTTTTTCGTGTGATATATTTCCCTCATGATGGATGGGTTGTGACTATTGATCAACTTTCATTCATTGACCCCGCCTGGATTGCCTCCTTTAATGGTTCTTATATGAAGATGGTATCACCCCCACCACAGGTCAATTATGTGGCGTTGTCGCCCATGGATTCAACTTCTAATGACTTATATCTAGTAGTTGACATGGTGATCTCTTCGATAGGGTTGTTAGAGCCTGATCTCTTTACTCCTGTCGTGACCCTAGACATGGTGTCCTTCTAGGGTGTATTTCTTCCTTCCAGTGAAGACCTCTTGGAAGCCATGACCGATTTTTGTCCCTTGACATGGTGCCATTCCAGAGCATTGTCCTCTTGGAATTATTGATCAATGAGAGAACTTACGAGGATAGTTTTTTGCATCTCTGTAGAAACCTCGTTAAAAAATGAAATAGAGGTATATGAGCATGATTTTTTTATTTCAATCTCGTTAAAAAATGAAACCAGACTTGACCATAGTTTTCTAATTTCAAGCTCGTTAAAAAATGAAACCACTTATGAGGATAGTTTTTGCATCTCTGTAGCAACCTCGTTAAAAAATGAAACATAGGTTCCGAGGATAGTTTTTGCATCTCTGAGGCAACCTCATTAAAAAATGAAACATAGGTCTATGAGCATAGTTTTCTAATTTCAAGCTCGTTAAAAAATGAAACCACTTACAAGGATAGTTTTTGCGCCTTTGTGGCAACCTCGTTAAAAAATGAAACAGAGGTTATGAGCATAGTTATTGTTTCTGTGTCAAGCTCGTTAAAAAATGAAATAGTTTTCCCCCTCTCTATTTGAGTCAAGTCCTTTGTCTAGTATTTGAAGCTTCATTTCATTCTCCTTTGCAGTTGGATGAAACGAAGCTTGGGGGGCATTTGCCTCAGCCTCTGGACTTCATGTTGAAGTTGAGCTGCTATTTTCTCAAGTTGGGGGCTAAGTACCAACCATCCATGTGTTATGCATTGGGAAGTTGCAAGCATAGTTTTATATGGTTCAAGCTTGTGTAAAAATGAAACCACTTACCTCAAGCATACTTCCCTCTGGTTCAAGCTTGCATAAAAATGAAACCAGGTCCAAGCATAGTTTTTTTTTTTTTTAAAGCTTGCATAAAAATGAAAACAATCCTGAGCTTAGTCTTTGTTCTTTCTCATGCTCGTAAATACATGAGAATAAGTTACCGAGCTTAGTCTTTGTTCTTTCTTGTGCTCGTAAATACATGAGAATAAGTTACCGAGCTTAGTCTTTGTTCTTTCTCATGCTTGTAAATCAATGAGAATGTAACCGAGTATACTTTTATCACTTTTTCAGACTCATAAAGGTTATACAAAAAAGAACCCCCTGGAGTTCCCTTTAAGCTCTTTTCACACTCTCTAAACATGAAAATATTGTCGACCGACCTTGTTCTTTTCACGCTCGTTAAAGTATTTGAATAAAATGTTCGATGAGTGATAGTTTATCACTTTTTCGGTCTCGTCAAACTAATTTATGAAAAAGGAACTGGGAGAGTTCTCTTTAAGTGTTTTTCAAACTCTCTAAACATGAAAAACCCCTGAGTTTTCTTTCTTTGGACTCATTAAAAAAACATCGAAAGGCCCATATGGGACCGAACCACTCCTTCTTAGGGTTCATTAAACATACTCCAAGGGACTCGTCCGAAGGATGAGCTTAAATTGACAAGCATATGTTATCCTCCTCAAGCTTGCGTAAAAATAAAGAGGTACTCGCCAGAAATGGTGGGGGGAAAATTGGGAAAGAAATGTATCTAAACCTGTATTATGTGGAAGAGTCACTTTTGAACATGAAAGCCTTTCACTCACCTTGTGTCTAGGTTGGAAATTACACTCGTCTCCTGATCATACTCCTATAAGATTACAAATTGGTTTGTGATCCTTGTTGTTGAGTCAGTATTTCCAAGGCAGTTGTCGTGTCGTCAATATGTTCAAAGAAAAATTCAACCTGGAAAGCCTTCTATTGTGTCGGCCATTTCTGCAGTCTTTAAGCCTTCTATTGCGTCGGCCATCCCTGAGTCAGTCGTGAATTGCTTGTTACTCTAATATTGCTACTTGTTTCATGTCATTGATGTGGGATACATTAAGGCTCTCCTGTGACAAGTCTTTTCCTTTCGACTTCAAGTCATTATCCAGGAATTATACTTAGAAACTAATTGGTACCTTGGAACTTGCATGCCTTAATGGCAGGTTTCCTTGCTTTCGACAGTGGGTTTTCATTATTGACCCTTGATTGGGAGATTCCACCGAGTGTTCGACCTCAGCTCATTGATTCACATTCGTTGGATTGTACTAGTGTACCTTGGGAGTCATTGACATTAATGGTGATTTCCCTTGCGCTTGTTAACAGTATACACTAATGACTGGTAATCAAGTGGTTTCTACCATGTTCAACTTCAACACATGTATTCACATGGTTAGATTCGTACTATAGAGTGGTGGAGATGAAGACCCTGGATCTTTTCTGATAGATTCAGGTTGCGTTGGAGTATATTCAATTAGTACTATTGCATAGATCCACATTGTATGCCTCGTGGCTATGTTCAAATTTGAGTCTTTAACACATAGATCCACAGTGTATTTTTTGTGGCTATGTTCAGATTTGAGTCATATCGACATGGATCCACAATGTATGTTTGGTGGCCATGACCTGTCTTACTTGACATGGATCTTCGCATGTCGACATTTATGCTTTGAGTCATTTGTATTCTAAGTATGGGAATGCCTACTTCAGTGATGATATATTATTATACTGTATTTCCTTGTTTTTTGGCAGGTTTTCGACCGACTGTTCCTTGTTCCCTACACACACTCGACAAAGTATTTCAGCTATCACTTTGTTCTAACTTCATACTTTGGGGGGCTCTCTGTTACACATTATTTTCATCATCCCTATGACCGTTAATGATGTAAACCTATATGTTGCCTTCAGAGGGGTCAGTGGCCTGAATTCCTGAAGAAAGAAGAGAGAAGAACTTTTCCTGAGAAAAGAAGTTGCATTTTCCTTTGGAAAGACCCTATAAAAAGAGAAGTTCGCATGCTACACTATGGCTAGAGTGCGAGAATGTCTGATTCTCGTAGGCTGCACCATATCTGGCTTGTGAGAAGTTCGCAGGTTTCTCTATACGCAGGGTGCAAGAATGCTTACACGTGGGAAAAACGAGCGTTTTCTCGAATCTTGTAGAAGGAGAAACTTCCATGGTGAGGTGGCATCCGAATGGTGTGAATCTTACTCACTTTCATGACTTAGTGGGATCATCCTAACCTCCTCAACTTATCCTCTTCAACTTATAAAAGGAGAGGAGCTCTCATGGAGAAGGTTAGCTTGGAGCTTGGAGCTTTTGGGATTGGCTAAGTTGGATTTGGCTTGGAGTTATTGGCTTGGTTAGAGTGGCTTTGAGATTTTCTTTGTCAAGATAGATTGTGAGTAGCTATCAGATCCATGGTCTCAAAATCCTTGGAGCAAGGAGTGTGTTGGGAGAAAAGGATAGTTGGAAGGGACATTATGACATCAAGGCCATGGTTGTAATCTCTGTTTCACATTTAATATGATACAATAATACGATTCTTTCCTATAAAGCTTGTTGTGTTTTATTGTATGATTCCTTGATCACATACATACGTTTATATTGAGTTTATGCTATTACTATCAATTTGGTTGGTTGTGTTCTTTTGCAAGTTCATCATTGTATGAGCATTGGAACGGCACTAGGATGGCGATGGCGAGAGGAAGTGACATTTAAATGGTATGTCACCCATCCCTCTTTAGTTAGTAAATTCAATATTTAAAACTTAAGGAAAGCATCATGTTCTGGTGTGTTTTGTTCTAGATCTAGGTGGATCTAGGGAGATCAGTTAGTGTTCGCACCTACCGATTAGTCTGACAACAAAGAGGTAGATATAACCGACAAAGGACATTCAGAGCCCACCAGAACAGAAGAAGGGGAAGTTGAAGAACTTCACCAAAGCGAGCCCAAAACCTCAAGAACTACGCGGAATACTGAAGTAAGTAACATTAATCTTCCTATTGTATCAAAAGTACCTAACATTCAGAATAGTCAGAACCATTAGAGTCCTTAGAGCACTGTTACTGGTAGCTTATCATCTACTCAGACAAGAAGCCTAGTCAGCTCTATGGTAGATGAAATGAGGCTCCTTATCTTTAGAGGAGATGGATCTGAATATCCAGATCAGCATTGGTTTCTATGTGAAGCTGTATGGAATATTAAAAGTATCACCGACGAAGCCATCAAGAGAACCCAATTCAGCACTATGCTAAGGGGCTGCGCACTGAGATGGTACATGAAACTTGTGCAAGGACTGGTGCAGCCTAAGCCACTGAACAAGATCAAGAATGTGCTAATTGCAGAGTTTAAGAAACCTAAGTCAATTTCAAAATGTATTACAGAGATAAATGAGATCAAACAAAAGGTAGCAGAACCTGTTTGGGAGTTTGACCAGTGGTTCAAGACCCTAACAGGCCGATTAAATTTTTCAAATCCCTGATGAAAGAAACAAATAATGGTTCATCGTTGCATTGTTACCGCACATCAGAGTCCCTCTGATGTAGCAAAAGATTGCATCGCAGGCAAAATCTTTGGAAATCGCCATGAAGATTGAATCAACACCTATGGGAGAATCGAGTTTAGGCATGAGCCAGATCTTGAGTCAGCTAACTAGTTTGTCTTTACAGGTCGAGGATATAAAGAAAGATAAGGGAAAATACAAAAGGGAAGATGTCTGGTGTGTGAGATGTAGATCAAAAGGTCATGATAAGGAACACTGTCCCTTATTTCATGAGTATTTGGCCTTAGGAGCGCCGAGCCCCTTGGAGCAAGTTAACCTTCCCTGGTGTGATGTGTGCAGAAATAGACATCACCCAGGTGAGTGCTATTACATGCATAAGTATGTTCAAACACCCACAAACTTGTACTGCACATTTTGTAAATCAGTAGGGCATGATGATCAAGATTGTAGAGCTTACGATCTCATGCATGAGAGGTAGAGAGACATATACAAGATTCAAAGCGAGGTATAGCAAGAAGGAAATACTCTGCAGTACAACTGTCCAGGGAGAGGAAACTTCACTCCTCGCAGTGGATACATAGGATGAGGAAGAGGAGGAGGTATGGGTCGAGGCCGAGGACAAATAATCTTCTATAACTTCATGCAACCAAGACACTTAGTGAGGGATTGTCAGAATCCTTTCACAACCTGTATTTATTGTAACTCTTTTGAGAATGCCATACAAGAATGCCTTGTGCTACTAGCTAAGCTTCAGGAAAGATGAGGACCCCAACAGAACCCAAAAGTACAACTGATATATGTTGAACCTCGCAGAACTGAACCTAGAGTTATTTTCATTACTCGCGGAGTCACTGCTACATAAGAGGATATAACAACCCAAAGAAAGATCACAAAAGAGTCAGGTATCATGAAAGATGAGGAGAAGACTCAGGCTTTCGATGCAAAGAAAGAAAGATGAATCTTTGAAGAAGCAAGACAAGAGTTCAATAAGAACTAGGGATCCTCATCTAGAACACAACCAGAAGTAAAAGAGTATGGAATGCCTTGGGCATTTGATCAATCGGTTGCGCATAAAGAAGGAAAAGAGGAAAGTACGCTCATCGATTTTTTGGACACTTGTCTTAAATTAATTCAGGATGAGAAAGATGTACAAGAGTTACAAAACCTAATCAGGCAGTATGAGCTAGGAAAGGTAGACCCCTTGCTGAACAAGGAAGTACACCATACTGGTAAGAAGAGAAGAACAAACAAAGAATTACATTTGAATGCTCAAATAGGAGAGTATGATATAGACTATGTGGTCCTCGACTTAGGGTCAGAGGTCAACATCATGATGAAGAAAACTTGGGCACTGATGGGAAAACCCAAGCTGATATATTCCCCTATCAGGTTTCACATGGCTAATCAACAAGTTGTCATCCCATTTGGATGATTGGAGCATGTCCCCATGGAAATAAATGGAGTTAGAACCTTTGCAGACTTCGAGGTAATTGAAATTGTTGATGATAGTTTCCCTTACCCTGCATTACTAAGAATTGATTGGGCCTTCAACAATTATACTGTGGTAGATTTAAAGAAAATATGCATGACATTTGAAGGAGATGGCCTTACGATCATTGCACCCTTATATCCAGATGAAGGTCCGCGGTATACATAGCCCATCAGAGAAGAATACTACGCATATGAGTTGGAAAACATCTATAAATTAATAGCCAGGCAGGAGGATTATATCAACCCTATTGCCGATGGGAATCTAAGCTGGCGAAGTGATAGCGCGTGTTCATCAGATTCTGAAGAAGCATTGGAGAAATGACAGAACCATATGTATGAAGTATCCACAAGGAGATGTGCTTGACTGACCAGAGAAGTTCGTTGGATTGGTACAATAACAAGTAACCTACCTACCTTTGATGGTCTGAATCCTTTACAGTCATTCTTGATGGAATTTGAAACAATTGTACCAACACAATAGAGGCTATTGGCTATGGAAGAGTCTTTGAAAGCTACACTAGAAAGATTGTGGGGGACACATAAAAGCAATGTCACAGACTGGACACAATGTTGAACCTTGATGACAACGCGGTTTTTAGCACAAGTAGGAAGTTGCGAAGTAAGGTTCACAGGTTGAAGCTTCCCAAAGGACCATGTACGAAGTTGCGAAGAGGCCTGGAGTGACATTCCTCAAGAGAAATGGGTAAACAGATTCATTAACACGTTGGACACGACCCCTATTAACTGGTACCTTCAAACAAATCTGTGCCTTATCACCGCAGATTGGGAAGGTATGCTTCAGAATTTTGTAACCACCTTTTTGTTTGAAAGTGAATTTCCCTCAGTAGATCAAGCATTAAATATTGTGAGGCAGAAAGTATTTAAGGATTCATCTAGCCTCCATTTGGAGAAAGAAGAGGACGAATGGACTACGCCATTCCAGAAATTACAAGGATGTTACAACATTAATGCCTACGAAGATGATGATCCGAGGAAAGTAAACATTGCTGAGACAGAAGGCCAAATGAATGTGGTAGGACTAGGAGTTGAACTGCCATTAATTGGACACCCGATCAAGATAAATAAATTTAATATTGGGACAAAGGAGACACCGAATCTTGCCAATGTTGGAGATTACTGGGATGCTGCTACCATTGACAAAATTACAGAATTACTGCATGAGTATCAGGACTTGTTTCTGACCAAGTTCACTGATATGAAGGGTATCAAAGGACCTATGGGAGATATGATAATACATTTGAAACCATATGCAAAGCCAGTCAAGCAAAGACCCTACAGGTTGAATCCAAAATATAAGGAAAAAGTGAAGATTGAGCTCGACAAAATGCTAGAAGTGGGGATTATTGAACCCGTCGAAGAGTCGGAGTGGATTATCCCTATGGTAGTACAAGACAAGAAGACAGGTGATATCAGAATATGTGTGGACCTCAAAAAGTTGAACGATGCCTATTTTCATGACCCCTTCCCTACACCATTCATAGACGAAGTATTAGACAATGTGGGAGGCCAGGACATATATTCTTTTACAGACGGGTTTTTAGGATACCATCAGATCCGGATTGCCAAGGAGGACCACCACAAAACCACATTTTCCATAGAATGGGGATCCTACCAATACACAGTGATGCCATTTGGACCGAATAATGCCCCAACCATCTTTTCTAGGGTGGTGTTCGAAGCATTCAAAGAATTTTTGCATAAGTTTTTAGAAGCCTATTTTGATGACTGGACTGCTTTTAGTTTGCTGAAAAATCATGTCGAATGTCTAAGGCTCATGTTGGATAAATGCAGGCAATGTCAAATTACTTTGAATTTGAATAAGTGCATCTTCTTCTCACCATTTGGAGTATTATTAGGTCATATTGTATGCAAGCAAGGATTGTTGGTGGACCCATCCAAAATTGCAATTATAGTTGATTTTCCACCTCCTATCTCAGCCAAACAACTACGCACTGCGCTAAGACATACTGGCTATTACAAGAAATTTATCAAAGGATATACTCAAATTACTATGCCAATGGAGAAGTTATTAAAGAAAGATTGTCAGTTCGGTTAGACAGAAGAATGCCAACAGATCTTTGACACACTGAAACAAAAGATGGTGACTGCACCTATTCTGGTCTTTCCAAATTGGAGCAAGGAATTTCATGTGCATGCTGATGTGTCTTCCATTACATTAGGAGCAGTACTATCACAACCTGGAGAAGGTGACATTGATCATCCATTAGCATTTCCCAGTAGAAATCTATCTATAGATGAAATCAATTACATTACTACATAGAGAGAAGGATTAGCCATGGTATACGTGCTGCAAAAATTCTTCCATTACTTACTAGGAGGACACTTTAAAATGTTTACCGATCACTCTTCACTAAAGTACCTGGTCAACAAGCCAGTATTGGGGCGGTGAATATGCAGATGGCTTCTCCTATTTCAAGAATATGATTTTGAGATCATAGTTAAACCGGGAAGAATGAACAAGGGACCTGACCACCTGTTGAGGTTGGAACATGGTGAAGAACCCACCATTCTAGAGGATACACTACCGGATACACATATGCTTTCCATTAGCAATATGGATGACCACTTCATAGACATAGTCCAATTCCTATCAATAGGAATGGATCCAAGTGAATATACAATTTCCCAGAAGAAACAACTAGTGGTGCGCACTGCAGACTTTTCACTGATAGTTGGTCAGCTATATAAGATGGGACCTGATGAGATACTAAGAATATGTGTGATGGAGGTAGAGCGCCCACTGATCCTCACAGAAGCTCATGAAGGCATCGTAGGAGGACATTACGCATGTAAAGAAACTGTGCAGAAGGTTTTGTGAGTTGGCCTTTGGTGGCCCACTTTATACAAAGATGCTAAAGAGTATACCAGAGCATGTGATGTATGCCAGAGAGTTGGAAAACCATCCAGAAGAGACAAAATTCCACTAGCATAGCAGATGACCCTACAAGCATTTGAAAAATGGGCCATTGACTTTGTGGGACCTATAAACCCACCAGGGAAGCACACATGAGCAAGGTATATTATCACTACGACTTAATACCTGAATAGATGGGCCGAAGCAAGAGCAGTCAAAGACTGTAGTGCAACCACATCTGCGCATTTTATATTTGATGACATAATAACCAGGTTTGGATGCCCTAAGACCCTTATAAGTGATCAAGGCACTCATTTCATCAACAAGACAGTTGAAGCCTTGACTAAAGAATTTGCAGTCCACCATCATAAGAGTACACCTTACCACCCACAAGCAAACGGAACGGTTGAAGCATTTAACAAAATCTTGGAGACAACATTGACAAAGATTTGCAGTGTGAACAGGGATGACTGGTATTTAAGAGTACCAGTAGTACTATGGGCTTATAGAACCACTTGCAAGAAATTAACAACGCATACCCCCTTCAAGTTGGTTTATGGTCTTGAAGTTGTTGTTCCGATGGAGTACTTGGTACCGAGCTTAAGAATTGTTTCCTTTAGAGACATGGATGATAATGGCGTTGTTCATGAGAGGATTTCCCAGCTGGTTCAACTAGAAGAAGATAGATTTATGGAAGTATTCCATCAACAGGTAGAGAAGGAAAGACAAAAGTCCTATCACAACAGACACATCAAGAAGAAGGTATTTAAGCAAGGTTATTTAGTACTGGTGTATGACAGTAAATTTATAAGACATCCAGGGAAGTTCAGAACACATTGGCTTAGACCATATGAGATCGTCTATGTTACAGAAGGAGGATCTGTGCAACTGAAGACATTGAAGGGAGAATGGAAAGAGGGATTAGTAAATGAGAATCGGCTAAAGTTGTACTATAACAACCAACTGCCCTGTAGCTCTCAGTAAAATCAAGGAAGAAAATTGTCTAGGTACCAGGTGCAGTTGAAACTAGGTACCAGACATAGAAAAGACAGTCTACACAAGGATGGGAAGGAGACATGGAGAATAAAGCAAAGGCTACACTCCGCAGTCCAATGTCGCAATAACATGGAAAGACCATAACTGAAGTGCCTCGGGACGAGTCATAGGTGAGTGTTGGGGGCCTGTTGGCCCTTAGTTATGGAAGGAAGCAAAGATCAAGGAAGAAAAGATCAAATGAGAAGTGCTTGGGAAACAAAGTGACTGTCACTAGGTCGAAGTAAGAAAAAGAGAATAAAGATGGAGCGAAGTACGAAAAATCAAGTCGTTGAATGAGGAGATCAAGGATGACAGATCAGGAAGAGAAAAGAATCATAGAAAACTCAAGAAGCAAAGAAAGCTACCATTGGATGCTTTGGAGCACCGCACAACGAGGAAGGAAAGACAGGCTGGAGAAGCCCGGAAAACGTGCATCAATTTGACCTAGGGTTTTGGGTAATTAGGGTTTTGACACCTAGGTTTCAACCTAAGGCTGTCAGTGAAGGACTGTAATGTATAAATAGAGGTCGAGAGGACCTAGGTCGAGTCAACAATAGTAGTAACTTTGGGTATTGCTATTGATTGTGGTTGATTGAGAGATTATTGTAAGGTGAGAGAGAAGTGATGAGAGTGAGAGCCTTCTGATATTGTAAGATTTTCAGCTAGGTGTGAAGATCAAGTCCTGCAGCTGGGTGCACAGGAAGGTGAGAGGCAAAGAGAAGATCTGCTAACTAAGAGCGAAGATTAAAACTGTAAGCTTTATCTTAATATATCATAAGCACAGTTCTGTGGATGTAGCCCTAGAGAGAGGGTGAACCACATATATTTTGTGTCGTATGTGTGAGTGATGCCTAGATCTCTGTCATTGTTATACTGTTATTTTCATTATTGTGTTAGATCAGATTTATAGCTGCACAAAGTAAATCTAGATGATAAGAGATATACAAATGTTTCACTATTGTTGTATTAGTTCCACTTGATATTCCCCTAGTTGTAGACATATTTGTCCTACAGCCCCCCTCTTAGCTGCCTTGGGTGAGACTTCATCTGCTCCGTAGGTGTTGCCGAAAGGGCTAGTATCTAGGGCTTGTTGGTGCGCTCTTGGAGTGAACCCTGGGTCTGCCCCTGTGCCAACAAAAAGGTAAGTATCCTCTCAAATGATTTAACTTTGGTAGAATAAGACATATTGTTGAAAAGTGATACTTTAAAAAGAGAAGTCTCAACAATAAAAAGAGCTTCTACTCCAAGGATGATGGCATCTCCTTAGATGAGAGTGATGAAGAAAATAATGATGGAGGAGAAGTCATATTCATAACCCAAGAAACCCAGGATGATGAGTACAAGAATTCTAAAGAAGAAGAAATCATATCTAAAGAAGATTCAGATGAAGAAACCAACCTTGATTCCTTTTGGGGATACAAAGACAATGCAGAGAGTGAACAAGAAGATGAGAATATTGAAAATTTGAAGCATGTTGAAACTGAAAATATAAAGCTTAGAAACACAAACATAATACTAAAAGGTGAATTGAGTAGTTGTGAAGAAGAGAATTACAATCTTGAAAATACCATTGATAGCTTGAAGGAAAAATTAGAAGATTATGAGAAATTGAAAGAAGAATTGGATCACACAAAAGGGGAGCTACTATTGATAATAGAAAAGTCGAAGAAGTTTGAAAAAAGAACTGAAAAATTAGATGAGATCCTTAGTAGTCAAAGATCTCCAAACAACAAGACAGGACTAGGATAAAATGACAGTTTGAAGACAACAAAACAAGAGAAGGAAGATGAAAATGATGAAACCAACACTCCAGAACAAGTTGAAAAACAAGATAGAAGACTAGATTTCAGAAGGAATGAGACATCAAGAAGATCCTCTCCCATCAGGTATGGAAGAAGTCATTATGAAGGAAACTACATAAGAATAGATCGTGAACCCAGATGGACCACACCACAAAGAAGATCACTTACTCCCAGGTATCAAAATTTATTTCTTGGACATTGTTATACATGTGGAAATTTTGGACACAAGGAAATCAATTGTAGAATCAATGAAAGGAATAACTATGCAAGCTACATAAATGGTGAAAATAGTAGATATGGAAATGTTCATAGACCTGTCAACATAAATTATAATCCATTTGACCCAGAATGGATCAAAATATTGTATGTTACAAGTGCCATAATATTGGTCACAAAGCATGAGATTGTAGAGATATGAAGGAAGATAATCGTATGCCAAATATTTGTATAACAACTATAACATGGAAAAGGAAAGAAATTCCACACAATGAAAACTATCGAATAACATTTGTTGCTAAAGAATGCAAAGAAGAAGATGAATGGTTTGTAGATAGTGGGTGCTCATCTCATATGACCGAAGATCAAATCAAATTTGTCAGCTTGAAGAAAAAGGGTGTAAATGTTGCATTGGAGATGACTCATCCACCAAAATACTTGGAAAAGGAACTGTAAATCTTGGAAGTGAAAATGTAAAACCAGGAAAATTCTTATTCGTTGAAGATCTGAATCATAATCTCCTAAGTGTCAACAAAATATGTGATCAAGGATACACTCTTACGTTTGACTCCTGAAAATGTAAAATTAGAGAAAATAACTCAGGAAGATTGGCTGCAACTACAACAAGAAGACTGAACAACATGTACATCCTAGACATGAAGAAGAGAGAGAAGACATAAGCCACACAAAAGGAATTCAAGGAATAAAAATTCCCAAAGACCAAAAATAAGGATGAAGTATTATGGAGTGCCACATGTTCGGAGGGAGCAGCCCCAAAGAAGAGAGTTACCTTTTGTCATTAAACTCAGGGCGAGCAACCCTACCCTTTTCCATTGATGTCAAAGGGGGAGAAAAATTGGGATGATGATGATAGGGGGAGCATGAGTGTTTCCATCAATGACAAAGGGGGATATTTTTGGAAGATTGGTTTTTGTCCTTGATGTCAACCTTGGTCATTGGTTTTGGACCACAAGATTGATGAAGGTATTTAGACATGAAGGAAATTGCACATGCAGAAAAAAAACCCATGGATGGATAGTATACATCATTTTTTTTCCAGTGGTAGGTGGCACGTCACCTGGATCCTCATGGTTGAGGATAAATGAATTTTTGAAGATGACAAAGTGAATTAAGGAAGGAAGTACAGGTCGGCCCTGAAGATAATTAAAGAAAAGAATTACAAAATAAGAAAGTGTCAGGTCGTCCCTAATGTTAAAATGAAGTGACATAAAGGGTATAAATACATATCATTATACATTCATTTTACACACACAAGTCAAATTTCAGAGGAAATCTGAAGTAAAGAAGGTCGTATTTCAAGGGAGCATGAAGTCTTTTGGTGATGTGTTCTAAGGTATGTTATTTACAGGTCATCTTACCATTTTCACTATAATTGCTTTTATAGAATGGTTCATATGGTGAAATTGATACGGTATTGAGAATACATATCTAGGTACCTGTGGTAAAAATTTCAGCTCTTTATTTGTTATAATTTTGGAGATACACTCTATGGAAGATAGGGTTTTTGACTAGTCTTGAAGCTAGTCATAAACATGTGTTCTGGGTAAAACAGTCATAACTTCTTCATAGAGAATCCAAATGAAGTGAGACCAATTTATTTGGAAAATTACAGGTTGTAGTTTCTTGTGTGCGAGTTTTAGAATCTTATGCTAAATATTGAGAGTGGAGCATTATGTACAAGTTCTCTCTCCCGAATAAACCAGAATTGAATAAAGTCTACCATTCTCTCTATAACTTGTTTTTGGGGAGGATTCAAGGAGTAAAACTTGGAGGAGTTTCAGAAAATACATTGAGTAATATTATCTATAGGATCAGAGTATTCCAAGAATTGAATAATTACAGAAGTTGAAGAACTCTCTGGAAGCATTATCAGGTTCTATGTGATGGTTGGTTGATGGTGATGATTTAATGTAAAGTTTTAGTATCTCTCATATATTCTTGGGTGGAAGGAAGGGGAAAGGATGGAGAGGTCAACCCTCTCTTGATACTGGAGGATTGTATCTTCCTCTTCGAGGTTTATCCCTCTCTTTATATTTGGAAGCTGTAGCTATCTTTGGAAGTCATTACTTCCCTTGAACAATAACTATTGATTATTTCTCATATATTGTGCATGGTGTATGGTGGTGTATTGGTGTAACTCTTATACTATTGTTCATTTCTCATTGGATATAATTGAATGGTTTAAGTACAATTTGATTTTTTTTTAAATTGTACTTGATACTGATTCACCCCCCTCTCAGTATCAACAATTGGTATCAGAGAAGGTTTCCTTCAGAACAGTTTAACCACTAGAAAAAAAATCCTAAGCAGATATGGATGACCATGAGCACATTTCAAATGGGATTGAAATATTTGATGAAACAAATTATGCATACTGGAGTGATAGAGTGAAAAATTACCTAACAACTTTGGGAGTATACATTTGGTACTCAGTTGTAAATGGCGATGTAATCCCAAATAATGCTCCAACCAATCCAAATGAGAAGAAGCTTATGAGTTGTAATTCAAAATCCGTACATGTTATTCTAGGAGCATTGGAACCAACCATTTCTATCAAAGTGATTTGCTACAACACTGCTAAATAAGTATGGGAAAAACCCAAGAGTATCTATGAAGGTGATCCAAAAGTTAAGTAGGTCAAGTTTCAATGACATAGAGAAGAATTTGAAAATTTGAAGATGAATGAAAGGGAAGATATTGCAACCTATTTTATTAGAGTTGATGAATTTGTTGATGCTATCAGAGGATTAGGTGAATAGCTCGATGAATCCTTGGTTGTAAAAAAGTGTTGAGATCACTTCTCTTGAAGTATGATGCTAAGGTATCCGCCATTGAAGAAAGTAGGGACTTGACCAAAATGACAATGGATGAATTACATGGGTCTCTTATAGCATATGAAATGAGAACAGGTACAAAAAGTTACCAGTCAAACAATGAAGCAACCTTTAAAGCCATAAATAAGACAAAAGACAAGGATAATGACCTTTATGAAGAAATAGCAAATTTCGTAAGAAGGTTCCAGAAGGAAAGTGGAAGATGCAAAGGTAAGTCTCCTCTCAAATTCTTTAACTGTGGTAGAATAGGACATATCGTTGAAAATTTCTACTATAAAAAGAGAAGTCTCAACAATAAAAAGAGCTTCTACTCCAAGGATGATGAAATCTCCTCAGATGAGAGTGATGAAGAAGATAATGATGGAGGAGAAGTCCTCTTCATAACCCAATAAACCTAGGATGAGGAGAACAAGAATTTTAAAGAAGAAGAAATCATTTCTGAAGAAGATTCAGATGAAGAAACCAACCTTGATTCCTTTTGGGGATACAAACACAATGCAGAGAATGAACAAGAAGATGAGAATCATGAAAAGTTGAATCATGTTGAAACTGAAAATAGCAATCTTAGAAACACATGTTGATTAAGGTTGGTTGTCATTGATGTCAACCCTTGAAGAAAGACCCGTAGAACAAAGGTTTTGGTAATGGACCCAATATTGTTTGATGTAAATATGACTCATTATTGTTTTTTCATTGTTGATAAGAAGTAAATATGGATGAACTCCAAAGTGGTCCCCTTATGGTGAAAGCCTTCACAAGAAGACACTTTGTGGAGTAAGAGAACCCATGCTTAATTGTGGAATAATGAGATGAAGGATAGTGAATTTTTTAGGGAAAATATCCTATATGGATATTGCTTGTCATGTCATTTCTAGTGGTATGTGGAACATCACATAATTCGTCATGGTTAGAGAGTTATGGCCATGAGAAGTTGGAGACCCCAGGTTTGGGTAATGGACCCAAGTTTGTTTGATGGGTAACGGTATGAGTTATGATATATTTTCAGATAATACTATTCTATATGGATAGTACATGTCATGCCATTTTTGGTGGTATGTGTAACGTCACATAACACCTCATGGTTTGAGAGTTATGGCCTTACGAAGTTGGAGGACCCTCATATGTCATCTAGAAGCCCCAAAAGGTCAAAGTAGTCAAAGTGGTTTAAGAGATTTTAAAAGGTAAATAATAAAGTGAAGTTATGAGTGTATTATAAT
>ML779301.1:350749-382969 GCA_009831015.1 Picea engelmannii | reverse complement strand
TAGTTGATGATGTTGGTACATATTGATGAGTCATAGTTGATGAGTAGTTGACACATGATTGGTACATACTTGGTACATGGTTGATGCACTTGTTTATGGTACAGGTTGATTACAGGTTGGTGCATGGTTGATGCACTTGTTTAAGGTACAGGTTGATTACAAGTTGAGGTACAGGTTGATTACAGGTTGAGGTACAAGTTGATGCATGGTTTATGCATGGTTCATATTTATTGGTACAGGTTTATAGCGGTATATCTCACAGTGATAGTGTGATAGTGGTTCCATCATTCTACTTCTACTTCATGGTGGCAGGACGGGGAAAGGATAGGTGGTTGTAGCCGGAGAACATAGGGGGTTGTAGCCAGAGAATTGGGGAGTTGGAGCTTTCCTTAGGTTGTAGCTTGAGAAACTAGGGGGTTGGAGCCTCCTTCCAGTTGCAGCTGGAAACCAAAGGAAGTTGGTGCTTCCAATGAATGTAATTCTTCAAGAAATATAAGAAAAAACATTCTGTGGTTTTCTCCCAATTTAGGTTTCCACGTAAAACACTGGTGTACTATGTATGTATATGATTGTTCATTTTTTCATTTCTTATTTACTCTCCAATTATTGGATAATAATGCTTCATTGATATAACACTTGGATTGTATGGTTAAAAGGGATTAAATTGCTCTATTACTAATTCACCCCCCTCTTAGTAATCCAACAACACAAAAATAATACTAAAAGGTGAATTGATTGAAGAAGAGAATTACAAGATTGAAAAGACCATTGATATCTTGAAGGAATAATTAGAAGATTATGAGAAATTGAAAGCAGATTTGGATCACACAAAAGGGGATCTACTATTGGCAATAGAAAAGTTGAAGAAGTTCGAAAAAAGCATTGAAAAATTAGATGAGATCCTTAGAAGTCAAAGATCTCCAAACGACAAGACATGACTAGGATACAATGACAGTTTGAAGACAACAAAACAAGGGAAGGAAGATGAAAATGATGAAACCAACACTCCAGAACAAGTTGAACAATAAGATAGAAGACTAGAATTCAAAAGGAATGAGACATCAATAAGATCCTCTCCCATCAGGTATGAAAGAAATCATTATGAAGGAAAGTACAAGAGAATAGATCGTGAACCCAGATGGACCACACCACAAAGAAGATCACTTACTCCCAGGTATCAAAATTTCTTTCTTGGACATTGTTATACTTGTGGAAATTTTGGACACAAGGCAATCAATTGTAGAATCAATGAAAGGAATAATTACGCAAGATACATGCATGGTGAAAATAGTAGATATGGAAATGTTCATAGACCTGTCAACATAAATTATAATCCATTTGAACCATTAATGGATCAAAATATTGTATGTTACAAGTGCAATAATTTTGGTCACAAAGCACGATATTGTAGAGAGATGAAGGAAGATAATCGTATGCCAAATGTTTGTATACCAACTACAACATGGAAAATGAAAGAAATTCCACACAATGAAAATTGTCGAATAACATTGATTGCTAAAGAATGAAAAGAAGAAAATAAATGGTTCATAGACAATGGGTGCTCATCTCATATGACCGGGGATCAAAGCAAACTTGTCATCTTGAAGAAAAAGGGTGGAAATGTTGCATTTGGAGATGACTCATCTACCAAAATACTTGGAAAAGGAACTGTAAATCTTGGAAGTGAAAATGTAAAAGAAGGAAAAGTCTTATTGTTTGAAGATCTGAAGCATAATCTCCTCAGTGTCAGCAGAATATGTAATCAAGGATACACTCTTATGTTTGACTCCCAAAAATGTAAAATCAGAGAAAATAACTCAGGAAGATTGGTTGCAACTACAACAAGAATACCGAACAACATATACATCCTAGACATGAAGAAGAGAGAGAAGACATAAGACACAAAAGGATTCCAAGGAAGAAAAATTCTCAAAGACCAAAAATAAGGATGAAGTATTATTGAGTGCCACATGTTCAAGGGGAGTAGCCCCAAAGAAGAGAGTTACCTTTTGCCATTAAGATCAGGGGGAGAATCCCTACCCTTTTCCATTGATGTCAAAGGGGGAGATAAATTGGGATCATGATGATAGGGGGAGAATGAGTGTTTCCATCACTGACAAAGGGGGGTATTGTTGGAAGATTGGTTGTTGTCATTGATGTCAACCCTAGTCATTGGTTTTGGACCGCATGATTGATGAAGGTATTTGGACATGAAGGAAAGTGCACATGCAAACAAAACACCCATGGATGGATAGTATACATCATGTTTTTTCCTGTGGTAGGTGGCACGTCACGTGGATCCTCATGGTTGAGAAGAAATGAATTTTTGAATATGACAAAGTGAATTGAAGAAGGAAGCACAAGTCGACCCTGAACATAATTAAAGAAAAGAATTACAAAATAAGAAAGTGGAAGGTAGGCCCTGATGTTAAAATGAAGTGACATAAATGGTATAAATACATATCATTATACATTTATTTTACACACACAAGTCAAATTTCAGAGGAAATTTGAAGTAAAGAATGTCGGATTTCAAGGGAGGATGAATTCTTTTGGTGATGTGTTCTAAGGTATGTTATTTACAGGTCATCTTACCATTTTCACTATAACTTTCTTTCTAGAACAATTCAGATGGTGAAATCGATATGGTATTGAGAAGACATATCTAGGTACTCATGGTAAAAATTTCAGTTGTTTATTCACTATAATTTTGGAGATACACTATGGAAGATAGGGTTTTTGAATAGTCCTGAAGCTAGACATAAACAGATGTTCTGGGTAAAATAGTCATAACTTCTTCATAGAGAATCCAAATTAAGTGAGACCAATTTCATTGGAAATAGTACAAGATTTAGTTTCATGTGTACGATTTTCCTAATTAGATGTTAAATATTGAGTGTGGGGCATTATGTACAAGTTCTCTCTCCTGAATAAACCATAATTAAATAAAGTCTACCATTCTCTCTATAACTTCTTTTTGGGGAGGATTCAAGGAGTGCACCTTGGGGGAGTTTTATAGAATACATTGAGTAATATTATCTATAGGATCATAGTATTCCAAGAATTGAAGAATTTCAAAAGTTGAAGAAGTCTCAGGAAGCATTATCAGGTTCTATGTGATGGTTGGTTGGTGGTGATGATTTAATGTAAAGTTTTATTATCTCTCATATATTATTGGGTGGAAGGAAGGGGCAAGGATGGAGAGGTCAACCCTATCTTGATATTGGAGGATTGTATATTTATCTTGGAGTTTTATCCCTCCCTTTATATTTGGAAGTTGTAGATACCTTTGGAAGTCATTACTTCCCCTGAACAATAACTATTGATTATTTCTCATATATTGTGCATGGTGTATTGTGGTGTATTCATGTAACTCTTATACTATTGTTCATTTCTCATTGGATATAATTGAATGGTTTAAGTACAATTTTTTTTTTTTAAATTCTACTTGATACTGATTCACCCCCTTATCAGTATCAACAACAAGGTGACTGGGCGTACGGACGCTGACATGGACATGTACAGGGGACCATTCAGGGAGTGACATGTGTCACCCTTGTAGTGGTGACATGTGGAACATTCATACGGGTGACATGGCACATCCATATGACATGTTGCAGTCATAGGTCTAGTGGAAAGTATAGTGGAAGAGTGACATGGCAGACACGTTGGTGAATCGGTGTCGACACGCGGCAATGTACTCGACGAATGAGGTGGTGTCATGTGGCCCAGATGTGGGCTGCCACATGGCACCCATGTATTGGTTATTTATTTTGTTTGCAAAATTTATTGGATTTATGGGGTTTGACACCGAGACCTTTGGTATAGGCGAATGGTTTAGCAGGTTTGGGCTCACCAACCCGACCATGGAATTACCTCAAAGCTAAAGGGGAAATTTTTTTATTTAAGGTTTGCGACTATGTATTTCAGATGGAGGTGGGGGGTTGGGGCATAGCCCCGACCCCACCGTAACTTACATATGACCTTACCCCTAGAACCACGAGCCTTTACTTTTGACCGTTGGCGTGAATGAACAAGGCCTAGCCTATGGTTCCATCCACAGCTCCACATGTCCCGATCCCTTGGTAGTTGGCGCAGAGTTCAGGGTTAACCTCGGTTGGCCTTGCTAGCCCATCGACCAAGGGAAATAACCCAGGGTTTATCTATATCTGAAGCGCGTGGAGTGTTGGACTTAGGTTCCATGGAATGTGCCCTTATTGAGGCCATGGGAGGAGGTTTAGAATAGGTTTATGCTACTAGATTGTTGAGCCAAATCCATTGTCTTGCAGGGAATCTATTGAGGAGCGCACCTTTGCGGGCCATTTCTGGGAGCTTCATTCATCTGATTTGGGTGTCATTAGTTTTGATGGGTTATGAGATCTGGTAGAACATGACCAACTCATTTTTTTAACATGTTGGCACTTTCATGATGTACATTTAAAGATTAGAACATAAATAAGAAAGCCCACTATGACATGGCCCAGAGACGTAGGCGAGATTTCCAAACTCTGTTATCAGATTGGTTTTATGGTTTACTATTGTTTATGCTTCATTTCAGATATAAATATGTGTATATGCCTATTATGATTCTTCTATACTTATTTCTCTTTCTTTAAGATTCAAAAATGGTTAATCAACACATGCATTAATAACTTAACCATAGTCGTATAAAAGATATTTTCGGATCAAGTTGGTATCAAAGCTAGTTGACATTTGGATTTGAGTCTTACATGTTAACTAGGGAAGAGCTCATATCAAGGGAGAAAATGGCATCTGCATGGGGATTTTCTCAAGATGAGAAGGAATTCAGAAATTCAGTGTTTTCCATGGACGAGATGGTGAAAGTGTTGTATGAAGACTACTTGGAACAAAAGAGATCGGTTCAAGTGAAATATTCAAAGAACAACAAATTCAAAGAAGGATTGAAGGAAGTGCCTTCTACATCTGTTTCAGAAAACATCTCTGAGGTATGCAGTGAAGGTCATTGATCAAATTCTCCTTGTTCCCATCAAGATGGTTTTGGTGCTTTTGAAAAACATACAAGAGGTATAGGATTGAGATTGCTAACCAGGATGGGTTATGAAGGAAAGGGCCTTGGAAATGAGGGCCAAGGTATCGTTAATCCCATTGAGTTTGTGGAAAGGCCTCAATATTTAGGATTGGGATATGGAAAAATGGATATTGGGGCATCCTCCAAGATGAGTTCCAAAACTATGAAAGAAAGTAATGCTTCAAATGGCTAGCTTAAGTCATTGCAGGAACACTTCATGAAAGGTGATGGCGTATCAATTCTCTATTGTGGTAGTGAATGAAAGTCATCTCCAAAGAAAAGTGAAGATCAACAAGGAAGGTATAATGGTCATGTTTTTACCAAATCTCATTTTTATTATAAATCACATAATCGTGTAATCTGAAACTTGTGGAATATGTATCCATGTACTTTTTGTCATTCACGCAAGCATTGTGTTGCCAAGTGTTGGAAGAGACAATATTTGTACAAGATGTTTATGTTGACCAGGAAGGAACCACAACATAAAGACTCAACTCCACATTGGAATAAAGAGAAGGGTAAATAGGTATGGATGACAAAAACGCAGTGCACTTATTGCAATAGGAGTGGACATCAAACGACTAATTGTTGGAAGCTTAATCCAAAGCTTCATCCAAGGAAGGACAAAAGGATGGCACATGTACTCATGAAGGAAGAAGTATTACCAACGAAGCAAGAGGAACACCATGAAAGAAAGAAACCAACCACTTGGTTTTGCCAGAAGTGGATTTCACAACTTCATTGTATTTTGCTTCCATTAATGTAATCACACATGTAATTGAAATGATGACCTGTTATAACATCATTTCGAACAACATAGTGTTTTGTTTTTCTCTTTATGAGTATGTAATTAGTAAGTTTAATTATGTAACATTTTGGAGGACCAAAAGGTCCTTAGTGGGGAGGTGTGATCCAAATTCGGATCTAGGAGCGTGATGGGGCTCAGAAAGGCCTAAAACTCAAAGTTCTCAGAATAGCTTCAAAAAGGACGTGTCCGTAGGCCTCGTCGATATGAACCCAACGCAACTTGAACATGCTCAAACGAATGTCATATTCTCAAGTTATGGCGATCTGTGCATTTTTCCAAACAGGAAAAACAAAATGTTGATTGTACAGTCCATATAGTGCCACGTGGAAGCTAACTATACAGGCCGTACGGACATACAACTGACGTGGAAAATCACATTCCACGTTGATGTGGAAGATTTTGGAGGTGAAACATAGTAGGGTGAATGGGTGTATGGATGCTGATGTGGACAAGTACAGGGGACCAGTCAGGGAGGGATATGTGTCACCCTTACAGTGGTGACATGTAGCACGTCCATACAGGTGACATGGCACATCTGTAAGGCACGTGGAAGTCACAGATATAGTGGCAGGTGCAGTGACAGAGTGACATGGAAGAAACGTGGGTGAATCAACATCGACACGCGGAAATTTACTCGACGAATGAGGTGGTGCCACATGGCCCAGACGTGGGCTACCATGTGGCACCCATGTATTGGCTGTTTGTTTTGTTTGCAAAATTTATTGGAGTTACAGGGTTCAATATCCAGACCTCTGGTACAGGTGAAGGGTTTGGAAGGGCTGGGCTAGCCAACCTGCCCATGGCATTACTTGAAATCTAAAGGGGAAAAAGTTTTATTTAATGTTTGTGACTATGTTTTTCAGACGAAGGTGGGAGGTTGGGGCCTAGCCCCATCCCCAACATAACTTACATACAACCTTACCCCAGGAACCACATACCTTTACTTTTGACCCTTGGATCGAATGAACAAGTCCTAGCCCACGATTCTATCCATAGCTCCACATGACCTAGTCCCTTGGTAGTTGGCACAGAGTTCGGGGTAAGCCCCAGTCGATCGGGATAGCCCGCCGACCAAGGGGCATAAACCAAGGCTTATCTATATATGGAGCACATGGAGTGTTGGACCTGGTTTCCATGGAATGAGACCTATGACCAGGAGCTACACCAGCTGGGGGTGTGCGCAGTTAGGATGTGGCCACATGGCTAAATCACATACAACCAGGTGTAAGCAGTTAGGGACCAACGCATAGAGAGCTAGCATGAAGCCACAATGCCACCATAAATATGACCAAGCGCCAACAAATAAGGGGTTTCACCCCAATATTTATCAGAAGTGGGTTTTAACTATACCCTATGATTTTATATTGATTTTATCAGCATAATTGGAGATTTTTGGCCAAATATTGTGGGATATTGGGCCCTTTTTTAGGCCAGATCTTGGGTGGAAGTTGGGAGATGGTTACCAAATTCATATCTATATAAACCAGGCCTTATTGAGGCCATGGGAGGAGGCTCATAATAGGTTTATGTTGTTGTATTGTTGAGCCAAAGTCATTGTCATGCAGGGAAGCTATTGAGGAGTGCACCTTTGCGGGCCATTTTTGGGAGCTTCATTCATCCAATTTGGGTGTCGTCAATTTTGATGGGTTCATGAGATCTATTATAACACGACAAGATCATTGTTTTAACTTGTTGGCGCTTTCATGATGTACATTTAAATCTTTGAACATAAACAAGAAATCCCACTCAGACAAGGCCCGGAGACGTAGGCGAGATTGTCGAACTCCATTATCACATTGGTGTTATGGTTTGTTGTTGTTTATGCTTCATTTCATATATGCATATGTGTATATGGATGTTATGATTCTTCTATACTTATTTCTCTTTCTTTAAGATTCCTAAATGGTTAATCAACACATGTATTAATAACTCAACCATAGTCGTATAAAATATCTTTTCGGATCAAGTTGGTACTAGAGCTGGTTAACGTTTGGATTTAAGTTTTGCATGTTAACTAGGGAAGAGCTCATCTCAAGGGAGAAAATTGAATCTATAGGAGGATTTTCTATACATAATAAGGGATTCATAAATTCGGTGTTTTCCATGGACAAGATGGTGAAAGTGTTGTATGAAGACTACGTAGAATGAAAGAGATCAGTTCAAGTGAAATATTAAAAGAACAACAAAGTGAAAGAAGGATTGAAGGAAGTGCCTTATACATATGTTTCAAAAAACATCTCTGAGGTATGCAGTGAAGGTCATCCATCAAATTCTCCTTGTTACCATCAAGATGGTTTTGGTTCTTTTTAAAAACATACAAGAGGTATAGGATTAAGATTGCTAACCAGGATGGGTTATGAAGGAAAGGGCCTTGGAATTGAGGGCCAAGATATCGTTAATCCCATTGAGGTTGTGGAAAGGCCTCGATATTTAGGATTGGGATATGGCGAAGTAGAGATTGGAGCTTCCTCCAATATGGGTTCCAAAATTTTGGAAGCAAGTAATGCTTCAAATGGACAACTTAAGTCATTGTAGCAATACTTCACGAAAGGTGATGGTGTATCACTCCTTGATTGTGGTAGTGAATGCAAGTCATCTCCAGATCAAAGTGAAGATCAATAAGGAAGGTATAATATTCATGTTTTTACCAAATCATTTTTTGATTATAAATCACATAATCATGTAATCCGAAACTTGTGGAATATGTATCCATGTCCTTTTTGTCATTCACCCAAGCATTGTGTTTCCAAGTGTTTGAACAGACAATATTTGTACATGAAGTTTATGTCGAACAGGAAGGAAACACGACATAAAGACTCAACTCCAAATTGAAATAAAGAGAAGGGTAAACAGGTATGGATGCCAAAAACACAGTGCACTTATTGCAATAGGAGTGGACATCAAAAGACTATTTGTTGGAAGCTTAATCTGGAGCTTCATGTAAGGAAGGACAAAAGGATGGCACACATAATCATGAAGGAAGAAGGATTACCAACGAAGAAAGAGGACCACCATGAAGGAAATAAACCAACCACTTGGTTTTGCCAAAATTGGATGACACAACTTCATTGTATTTTGCTTCCATTAATGTAATCACACATGTTGAAATGATGAGAAGGAATTCAGAAATTTGGTGTTTTCCATGGACGAGATGGTGAAAGTGTTGTATGAAGACTACTTGGAACGAAAGATATTGGTTCAAGTGAAATCTTCAAAGAACAATAAAGTCAAAGAAGGATTGAAGGAAGTGCCTTCTAAATCTGTTTCAAAAAACATCTTTGAGGTATGCAGTGAAGGTCATCCATTAAATTCTCCTTGTTCCCATCAAGATGGTTTTGGTGATTTTGAAAAACATACAAGAGGTATAGGATTGAGATTGCAAACCAGAATGGGTTATGAAGGAAAGGGCCTTGGAATTGAGGGCCAAGGTATCGTTAATCCCATTGAGGTTGTGGAAATGCCTTGATATTTAGGATTGGGATATGAGAAAATGGAGATTGGAGCATCCTCCAAGATGAGTTCCAAAACTTTGGAAGCAAGTAATGCTTCAAATGGATAGATTAAGTCATTACAGGAAGACTTCACGAAAGTTGATGGCGTATCACTCCTTGATTGTGGTAGTGAATGAAATTCATCTCCAAAGCAAAGTGAATATCAGCAAGGAAGGTATAATGGACATGTTTTTACCAGATCTATTTTTGATTATAAATCACATAATAGTGTAATCTGAAACTTGTGGAATATGTATCCATGTACTTTTTGTCATTCACCCAAGAATTGTGTTTGCAAGTGTTGGAAGAGACAATATTTGTATAGGAATTTTATGTCGACCAAGAAGGAAACACGACATAAAGAATCAACTCCACAACATAATAAAGAGAAGGGTAAACAGGTCTGGATGCCAAAAATGCAGTGCACTTATTGTGACAGGAGTGGACATCAAAAGACTGATTATTGGAAGCTTAATATGGAGCTTCATCCAAGGAAGGACAAAAGGATGGAAAATATACTCACGAAGGAAGAAGGATTACCAGGGAAGCAAGAGGAACACCATGAAGGAAAGAAACCAACCACTTGGTTTTGCCAGAAGTGGATGTCACAACTTCATTGTATTTTGCTTCCATTAATGTAATCACACGTGTAATTGAAATGATGACCTGTTATAACTTCATTTCAAACAACATAGTGTTTTGTTTTTCTCTTTATGAGTATGTAATTAGTAAGGCTAATTGTGTAACCTTTTGGATGACCAAAAGGTCCTTAGTGGGGAGGAGTGATCCAAATTCAGATCCAGGAGCTTGATGGGGCTCAGAAAGGCCTAAAAATCAAAGTTATCATAATATCTTCAAAACATACATGTGTGTAGGCCTCATTGATATGAACCCAACGTAACTTGAATGGGATCAAACGAATGTCATATGCTCAAGTTATGGAAATCTGTTCATTTTTCCAAACAGGCAAAAAAAACTGTTGACTGTACAATCCATGCAGTGCCACGTGGAAGATGACTGTACAGGCCGTATGACCATACAAATGACATGGAAAAGAACAGTCAACATTGACATGGCAAAGAACAGTCAACGCTGACGTGGCAACTTCTGTAGGTGACACATTGTAACGTCTCCGTCCGGGCAACACTACTACGCAAAAACATTCTCATACTTATGTATATAACAGGCATTAAATCTAATTAATAGATTTAATGAAATTTAACCAACAATGCAGAGTATTCACAGTATTACTACTAACATACAAAATTAATGGAATTAATAGTAAATATCATTGCAACGGAATACATGATAATATTATAGCATCACAAACATGCATTTTAATTGAAATTAAACACATGCATATACTTATCTTTGAAATTGTAGTTGCTCCACCAACCACGTGCAGACCTTCCAGGAACCTCCCAGCCTTAGACCATGTTGATCATCACTCTCAGCAGTGTGTCACCCCCAACCTGGGACCAAGATCCACCCAGGGCAAGGGAACCCTAGATTAGGTCGAGGTTATAGGAAAACTGCATAGAGCAATCAGAGGGATTCTCTCCAGGAGCCTTCTTACGCCCACTACTCATAGACCCTCATTCCCCACATGAATCTTCCACCTAGGAGTATACAACTTTACAAGCACAATCCATCAGTGCTTCACCTCCCTCTCTAGGTCTCGGCAACAGGCCAGATCAGGAATTCTCAGAGCTCCGTAGCTGGTGCTGGACTCTCTTTGGGAGAAAATGACTTCCCAGTAGACTCTCTCACATGGAGGGAGCTTCTCATAGGTATGACAACCTGCCTACTCAACCACGGGCTTGAAAATACAGTTCTTCAACTAGTTTTCAATTCAATTCTTGCAATTTTAGGATAACAGTAACCGCAACATATTTTGGTTAACTCACAGGTGACAGCATTAACAGGAAAAACGGGGTGTGGAACCAGAAAACGGAAAGAAGCCACTAAGACATAGAATGGTTCAAGTAACACCAGTTTTCAAGATGCGTGACAATAAATCCATGCAGAGGTCGAACACAGACTCAACAGTTCAAACATAGGTGTATCGGCTTCTCAAGAATACATCACAGGATTTGGGTTTCAGAGTTGCACGAGGCTTATAGAACTCAGACGAAAAGATCCCTTGGTTTAGACATTGGATGACACAATGGAGGACGAACCTCCTCCATGGCCCAATATTTGGGTTAAATTGCATGTGCTAGGGCCGACACATGTCATGCATGAGTTTTCATGTGCTCCATCAACATGTGTTCCCTTTTGTGCACGTTCCCCCTTCCAGGAACTTAGGATAAAAAACATACATTTCACACAGCTTTTGGAATAATAATAAATTATTATCCCCAAGGACTCAAGCCCCTAAGCTTAGCCTCCCTTCCAACCTTTCATCCCCCTTTCCCTTACCCACTATGTGGAATCTTAGTCCCCCATCACTCTTTCTTCGTGGTTGGTCTGCACACAACGATGTTTATATTTTTAATAATGTTATGCATAATTATATATACAAAAATAGGCTCCTGGCCTTTAACACTTAGTCTCTTTGGCCTAATAAACACATAAGCCCACCAGCTTTTCGATACTCAGCTCACCAGCCTACAAAACATTATTACAGTTCATAAACATGATTACAATTCATAATATAACTGGGGCACTGTCGGGGAATATTACAATCCTCTCCCCTTATTTTTTCACTGTCCTTAGTGCAACTTTTACACAACATCAACAAGATTTCCAAAATCTTCAAAAACATGCGAGTATTCTTCCTGCATAGCATCCTCATGCTCCCATGTCGTGTCCTCAGGACCGTACCAGGTCGACTGGACCTTTACAAGCCCTATGGATCGATTCCGGAGTTGTTTTGCTTTCCGGTCTAATATGCGCACAGGATTCACTTGTAGGACACCTTCTTGTTCCACCTAAATCACATTCCCATCGATTACATGATTAGAATCAGGTATATATTTCTTAAGCAATGAAACATGAAACATATTATGTACAGTCATGGATGCTGGTAATGCAATCATATATGCAATTGGCCCAATCCTTTCTAGGATTTCAAATGGCCCACAAAATCTGCCTGCCAACTTGGCACAGTTTCCAAGCTTCAGGGAACTTCTGTTAGCTTTTAATTTCAGAAAAACATGATCACCCACTTTGAACTCTCTGTGGGTTCTATTTTTATCAGCATAAATTTTCTGCCTGTCTTGGGTAGCTTTCAAATTCTGCTTAATTTTTAGCATTTGATCTTCCTTTTCCTTGAGAAATTATGGCACAACTACTGCCCTGTCAGCTAGATTATCCCATCTTACTGGAGTATTGCACTTTCTTCCATAAAGTTATTCAAATGGGCTCATCTTGAACAATGCTTGATACCCATTATTGTAGGCAAATTCTACCAAGTGTAGGTAGTCTTCCCATTTCGATGGTTTGTCCATCACATACATTCTTAGCATGTCTTCTATTACTCTGTTCACCCTCTCTGTCTATCCATCAGACTCAGGATGATAATTTGTGCTAAAGTTTAGATTCATTTCAAATCCTTCGAACAACCCCTTCCATAAATTTGAGGTAAATTTCGGGTCTCTGTCAGACACAGTTGTCTTGGGAATTCCGTGCAATCATGCTACTTCCTTCACAAAGATGTCAGAAACATCCGCTACCTTGTGAGTAGTATTTAACAGAATGAAATGGGTATCTTTCATGATATTTTCCACCACCACCATGATTGAATCATGCTGCTTGTCGATTCTGGGAAATCTTGTGATGAAATCCATTGTCACCACTTCCCACTTCCACTTAGGAATGGTTAAGGGTTGCAGAAACCATGTTGGGTGTCTGTGCTCATCTTTAACCTTCTGGCACTCCATACATCTGGCGATGTATTCAACAATCTCCTTCTTCATACCTGGCCATAAATAATGGCTCTTGACTGCTGCCACGGTTTTTTGATATCCAGGGTTCCCTGCATAAGGCACATTATGCATTTCATGAAAAATCATATGTTTCAAGTCCTGGACATTAGGTGCACAATTTTTTTTCTTGTATAGAAGTGTTTCATCACTTTCCAATTTATAATTCTCCACTTTCTATGGCATCTTGCCTTGCTATAGACTTGCTACCAGCTCCATGTACAACAAATCTACATTTGTAGCTTCCAAAATTCTTCCCTTTATATTAGTTTAGTACGTGCTAATGGTTGTAGCATGTAATTCGTGTACTCTCCTGTTGAGTGCATCAACCACTTTATTCTCCTTCCCTTTGATATGCTTGATATCAAAATCATGCTCACAGACAAACTCCAACCACCTACTTTGTCTAGCATTCAGGGTTGGCTAATAAAAAAAGTATTCCAGATCGTTATGGTCTGTCCTCAATTCAAACCTCCTTTCCATGAGGTAATGTCTCCATTTATTTAGAGCGTGCACTATGGCTGTCAACTCCAAATCATTAGTGGCATAATTCCTTTCATGGTCTTTCAACTTTCTGAATTCATAACAAATCATGAATCCATTCTGACTGAGAACTCCTCTGAGTCCTTCTTTGCATGCATCAGTGCACACCACAAAGTCTTCATTTGGATATGCAATCCTTAGGATTGGAGCACTGGTTAACAGTCGCTTCAATCGTTGAAATCTTTTATCACAATCTTTTGTCCACTGAAACTTCTTCTCCTTCCTTTGCAAGGAAATGATAGGGCAAGCTATCCTTGAGAACGCTGGGATAAACCTTCTGTAATAACTATCTAATCCCATGAAGGATTTGACTTCTGTCACATTCTTTGGTGTTGACCATTCTCTAATGGACTCAATCTTCTCAGGGTCTAGAACTATCCCATCCTTCAAAATAATATGCCCCAAATAATGGATCTGCTTTTGATAAAATGAACACTTTCTCAACTTGGCATACAGTTGGTGCTATCTTAGCACCTGCAACACCATCCTGAGATGTTGCTCATGTTCTTCCCTAGACTTTGAATACACCAGGATGCCATCCAGGAAGATTATGACAAACTTGTCTAGATAGTCCCTGAATACACCATTCATCAGGCACATAGAAACAATGGGTGCATTTGACAACCCAAATGGCACCACTGTGAACTCGTAATGACCATACTTTGTTCTAAAGGTGGTCTTGTTGATGTATTCATCCTTTATCCTTACCTGGTGATATCCCGACCTGAGATCTATCTTCGAAAATATCTTCAAACTTTTTTAGTACCGCATGATCTCTAATACTTGACACCTTATCCTTAGGTGTTTCCTCCACATGGGCTGCAAATAATTGACAACATTTTCTGTAGAACTTCTTCAGTTGCATTGCTGAGATTTCTCTGATACTAATAGCTCTGGGAATTCCTTGGACTATTTTATGATTTCCTTCCTCATCCAGGAAAGTGAATGCCTTATTACGACAGTCCAAGATGGCATGGTGCTGGTCCAACCAACCCATCCCAATTAGACAGTCATAAGACCCTAAAGGTAGAACATTCAATTCAACCTTTATGCTCAGTCCATTCATGTCCACAGGACATGACTTAACTAACTCAATGACTTTTCTCTTGGTTCCTATAGCCAGCTGCACTAAC
This sequence comes from Picea engelmannii, assembly GCA_009831015.1. Classification (NCBI taxonomy): domain Eukaryota; kingdom Viridiplantae; phylum Streptophyta; class Pinopsida; order Pinales; family Pinaceae; genus Picea; species Picea engelmannii. The sequence goes on along the minus strand of ML779301.1, from coordinate 368,018 downwards.
CAAGAATTTTCATGTTTTCTTCTCAACAAATGCAAACTTTCCACCACTCTAGGATCTATATAACTATGGCTAGCTCCTGAATCAATTAAAATAGTAAAGGCATGGTTGTTGATCATACCTTCTACTTCAATCATGTGCGACTGAAATTCAGCTTGCTTGTTGTCCAGGGCTGCATAGATCCTTGGTATTCTATTGCCCATGTCCTCCACTGTTTCAGCTTGCTAAACATTATGAACAGCTCTCACCTTGCCATTTTTGTGGGGATAATATCTGTACTTATGGTTTCTCTGACAGCCCCAACACTGAATGGGAATCTGTCTTGGCCTTTGTTCCACTACCTCAACCATTCTCGGCTCTCTAAATGATGGTTGTCCTTGAGGACTGTTTTTGAAAAAGGGAGGTTTGTTTCCCTTCTGCCTCTATTCTTTCTTGAACTTCCTCTGGTCGTCCCAAGCCTTCCGAAAGGTAGGATTTTCTCTTTGTTGTTCATATAATCATTTATCTCTTCTTATCATTTCTTACATGGTCTTAGGGTCATCATATTGGATCTTGTCACTGATGGAAGGTGGAAGTCCACTCAAATACCTTTGAATCTTGAAAATTTCCTCTTTGATGAACAAAACATACTTTAGCAATTCCAAAAACCTACGTTCATACGGATCAATGGTCATGTTTCCTAGCTTGAGTTCAAAGAACTCCTTCATCTTTCTGTCATAATATCTCTTAATCAAGTATTTATTCTCGAAATATCTCTTGAATTCTTTCCAAGTGATATCTTTCTCCCTAATGTGTTCCACCTGCACAAGTTGATCCCACCACATGGATGCTTTTCCCTTGAATTGATACATCGCAATTATTCCTCCACATGAGAGGAACAATTATGTAATTGGAAGTATTTCCTCATACCAAGAAACCATGTTTCAACATCTTCCTCCTTCTGATGTTCTCCATCAAACGTAGGAGGATTAATCTTGTTCATCTCTCCCTTCAATTCATCCACTCCATATCTCCTATGCTTTCTGGTAGGAGATGAGCTTGAACTACTGTGTGTCCTTCTCTTGGAGTGACCTTGGGAGCGATGATGGTGTCTACCAACACTCCTTGACCTTATTTCCTCAGAAGTTTGGTGACTTCCTGTTTTGATTGAGTCACTCTCCTTATCCAACTTCTTTTCTATTATCTCCAAACTCTTTAACAAATTTACGTTGAATTCCCCTTGTTTTTCCTGAGCTTTCCTGAGCTTTTTGCTATCTGCCCAGCGAGTTTGGGTATATTTTTGCAATCCTTCTATGATCTTCCTCATATTTCCTTCCTTATCTATCTCTTCTCCATGGCCATTGGATTTCGATCCTTCAACTCCCAAATGAACATCCATTCGTTTTGCTTCATCCTCAGAACTGGAAGCAGTCTGTTCCCCTTCCATTTATTTTACACTCAGTGGCAATTCTATTCATTGTTGGTACTTGTTGAACTTCTACATCACAATGTGAAAACAACCAGAATTTGTCAGGTCATTATTCCTTAACAAACCCCACAACATTCATAAACAACTTGATTCAAGAAAATGTTTAGTTTCCATGAATTTTCTTAGCTCTGCTCGGCTCTGTAGTGAACTCGGACCTTAGCCCTTTTATCTTAGTTCTCCAACCCCATGCGACCATGGTTGTGACCAAGCACTAGATTCCAAGGTTATCTAAATGAGACTTTAGATTTTTGAGATTTCAGAGTTTTGGGTTTTCAGAGTTTCGGGTTCGGAGGTTCCCATACTCGCTTCCCTCTCTAACTCTTGACTTCCAAACTTCCAACCTTTCTAGTATCCAGCCATACAATACATTTGTCACCAACCATGGTGGTGACACGTGTTGCTCTTAAGAAGGTCCATGTCACCCTAGGCGACACCCTCCATCCCCACTCGGTCTACTTTTTCCTTCGGGACGCACTGGCACGTGGCAGACATCCCATGTATCCACATACATCCCAGTGACGTCAGCCCGACCCACTACTTTGGCTCTTCGGGATTTCAGGATTTCGGGCTTCGGGAGTTTGTGCGTCAACACATCCCACTTCTCCCGATAGTCGAACTCCCAAAATTACCATATTCCCTTTTTCTTGATCCAATGGTCGATATCTTTTCCACAGATCTATGGTGTAGATATTCTCAGGGTTTCGGAGTTTCGGATTTTGGAAGTTTGTGCCTCAGTGCACCCCGCTTCTCCCGATAGTCGAACCCCCGAAAGGCTTACCGAATATCCTTCTAATACCTTCTCTGGATCTAACAGTCATAAAGGTTTCTCCTCTCCTTCCAAACATATCCTATGGCTCCAACACCCCAAGTGTTGAGCGCTCCCCTTCTGTGGTCAGATGCCATGCCGACTGCAATTTTATTTCACCGCTACTCCTCTTGAGCTTCGTAACACAACCAAGTAACCCGTTTGGCACTCAAAAACATGATAAGGTTTGAAATTAGTCCTCCAGACACAGTTTCCTCTCAAAACCTTGGGTCCAAAGACCACTTATCCGTTCCATCCAGGATCAACGTTGAAACATTGGCCTCTGATACCATATTGTAACGTCCTCGGCCATCAACCCCATGGTCGGGAAATGGTACTACGCAGAAACATTCTCATACTTATGTATATAACATGCATTAAATATAATAATAGATTTAATGAAATTTAACCAACAATACAAAGTATTCACAGTATTACTGCTAACATACAAAATTAATGGAATTAACAATAAATATCATTGCATCGGAATACATGATAATATTATAGCATCATAGACATGCATTTTAATTGAAATTAAACACATGCATATAGTTATCTTTGAAATTGTAGTTTCTCCCCCAACCACGTGTAGACCTTCCACGAACCTCCCATCCTTAGACCACACTACTCATCACTCTAAGTAGTGGATCACCCCTGAGCTGGGACCAAGGTCCACCGAGGGCAAGGGAATCCTAGACTAGGCCAAGGTTACAGGAAAACTGCACAGAGAAATCAAAAGGATTCTCTCCAGGAGCCTTCTTACACCTAGTACTCACAGACCCTCATTCCCCACATGATTGTTTCACCTAGGAGTATATACCTTCACAAGAATAGTCCATCGGTGCTTCACCTCCCTCTCTGGGTCTTGGTACCAGGCCGGATCAGGAATTCTCAGAGCTCCGTAGTTGGTGCTGGAGTCTCTCTGGGAGAAAACCACTTCCCAGTAGACTCTCTCACCTGGAGGGAGATGATCACAGGTCTGAAAACCTGCCTACTCAACCACGGGCTTGACAATCCAGTTCTTTAACCAATTTTCAATTCAATTCCTGCAAGTTTAGGATAACCGCAACTGCAACAACTTTTGGTTAACTCACAGGTGACAATAGCAACAAGAAAAACGGGGTGTGGAACCAGAAAATGGAAATAGGCCACTAAGACATGACACGGTTCAGGTAACACCAGTTTTCAGGATGCATGACAAGCAATCCACGTAGAGGTCGAACACAGACTCAACAATTCCGACAGAGGTGTATCGGCTTCTCAAAAATACATCACAGGATTCGGGCTTCAAAGTTGTGTGAGGCTTACAGAACTCAGACACAGAGATCCATCAGTTCAGAAAGTGGACGACTGAATGCAAGACGAACCTCCTCCATGACTCAATATTTGGGTTAAATTTCATGTGCCAGGGTTGACACATGTCGCCCATGAGGCTGCATGCGCTCCATCAACATGTGTTCCCTTTTGCGCATGTTCCCCATTCTAGGAACTTAGGATAAAAAACATACATTTCACATAGCTTTTGGAATAATAATAAATTATTATCCTCAAGGACTCAAGCCCCTAAGCTTAGCCCCCCTTCCAACCTTTCATCCCCCTTTCCCTTACCCACTCTATGGAAGCTTAGTCCCCCATCAGTCTTTCTTCATGGTTGGTCTACATGCAGCAATGTTTATATTTTTATTAATATTCTGCATAATTATATATACAAAAATAGGCTCCTGGCCTTTAACACATAGGCTCTCTAGCCTAATAAACACATAAGCCCACCAGCTTATCGATACTCGGCTCACCAGCCTACAAAACATGATTACAATTCATAAACATGATTACAATTCATAATATAACTGGGGCACTGTCGGGGAATATTACACACATGGCAGGGTGTTTTTGCATATGGACGCAGATGTGGATAGGTACAAGGGACTAGTGAGGGAGTGAGATTTGTCACCCTTGCAATGGTGACACACAACACGTCTGTATGGGTGATGTGGCACATCAGTACGACACATGGCAGTCACAGGTACAGTGGCAGAGTTATGTGGCAGACACATGGGTGAATTGGTGTCAACACGCAACAATGTACTCGACGAATGAGGTGGTGCCACATGGCACCGAGGTATTGGTTGTTTGTTTTGTTTTCAAAATTTATTGGAGTTACAAGGTTCTACACTGAGACCTATGGTACGAGTGAAGGGTTTGGCAGGGCTAGGCTAGCGAACCCTCTCGTGGAATTACTTGAAATCTAAAGGAGCAAAACTTTTATTTAATGTTTGCGACTATGTATTTCAGACGGAGGTGGGGGGTTGCGGCCTAGCCCCAGCCCCAACATAACTTACATACGACCTTACCCAAAGAACCACATAACTTTAATTTTGACCGTTGGCATGAATGAATAGGTCCTAGCCCATGATTTTTTCCACAGCTCCACATGACCGGATCCCTTGGTAGTTGGCTTAGAGTTCGGGGTTAGGATGTGGCCACATGGCTTAATCGCATACGACCAGGGGAAATAAGTTAGATGCCAGCGCACAGGGAGCTAGCGTGAGGCCACATGGCCACCATCCATACGACCAGGGACCAACACATAAGGGGTTGTGCTCCAATATTTCTCAGAAGTGGGTTTTAACTATAGCCTATGATTTTCTATTGATTTTATTAGCAGAATTGGAGATTTTTGGCCAAATATTGGGGGATATTGGGCCCTTTTTGAGGCCATATCTTGGGGGGAAGTTGGGATATGGTTACCAACTTCATATCTATATAAAACATGCCTTATTGAGGCTGTGGGAGGAGGTTCATAATAGGTATATGTTGTTGGATTGTTGAGCCAAAGCCATTGTCACGCAGTGAAGCTATTGAGGATCACACCTTTGCGGGGAATTTCTGGGAGCTTCGTTCATCTGTGTCATCTGTTTTGATGGGTTCATGAGATCTGGTAGAACATGACCAACTCATTTTTGTAATATGTTGGAACTTTCATGATGTACATTTAAATCTTTGAACAAAAATAAGAAATCCCACTCAGACAAGGCCCAGAGACATAGGCGAGATTACCAAACTTTGTTATCACATTGGTGTTATGGTTTGTTGTTTTTTATGCTTCATTTTGGATATGCATATGTGTATATGGTTGTTATGGTTATTCTATACTTCTTTCTCTTTCTTTAAGCATCCTAAATGGTTAATCAACACATGCATTAATAACTCAACCATAGTCGTATAAAAGATCTTTTCGGATCAAGTTGGTATCGGAGCTAATTGAAGTTTGGATTTGAGTTTTGCATGTTAACCAGGGAATATCTCATCTCAAGGGAGAAAATGGCATCTGTAGGAGGATTTTCTTAAGATGAGAAGGAATTCATAAATTCGGTGTTTTCCATGGACAAGATGGTGAAAGTGTTGTATGAAGACTACTTGGAACGAAAGAGATCGGTTCAAGTGAAATCTTCAAAGAAAAAAAAAGTCAAAGAAGGATTGAAGGAAGTGTCATCTACATCTGTTTCAGAAAACATCTTTGAGGTATGCAGTGAAGGTCATCCATCAAATTCTCCTTGTTACCATCAAGATGGTTTTGGTGCTTTTGAAAAACATACAAGAGGTATAGGATTGAGATTGCTAACTAGGATGGGTTATGAAGGAAAGGGCCTTAGAATTTAGGGCCAAGGTATCGTTAATCCCATTGAGGTTGTGGAAAGGCCTCGATATTTAGGATTGGGATATGGTGAAGTGGAGATTGGAGCATCCTCCAAGATGGGTTCCCAAATTTTGGAAGCAAGTAATGCTTCAAATGGCCAACTTAAGTCATTGTATGAACACTTCACGAAAGGTGATGGCGTGCCACTCCTTGATTATAGTAGTGAATGCAATTCATCTCCAAAGAAAAGTGAAGATCAACAAGGAAGGTATAATGGTCATATTTTTACCCAATCATTTTTTGATTATAAATCACATAATCATGTAATATGAAACTTGTGGAATATGTATCCATGTACTTTTTGTCATTCACCCAAGCATTGTGTTTCCAAGTGTTGGAAGAGACAATATTTGTGCAGGAAGTTTATGTCGGCCATGAAGGAAACATGACATAAAGACTCAACTCCACAATGAAAGAAAGAGAAGGGTAAATAGGTTTGGATGACAAAAACACAGTGCACTTATTGCAATAGGAGTGGACATCAAAAGACTAATTGTTGGAAGCTTAATATGGAGCTTCGTCCAAGTACAAAAGGATGGCGCATGTACTCACAAAGGAAGAAGGATTACCAAAGAAGCAAGAGGAACACCATGAAGGAAAGAAACCAACCACTTGGTTTTGCCAGAAGTGGATGTCACAACTTCATTGTATTTTGCTTTCATTAATGTAATCACACATGTTGAAATGATGACCTGTTATAAAATCATTTCAAACAAAATAGTGTTTTTTTTTTTCTCTTTATGAGTATGTAATTAGTAAGGTTAATTTTGTAACCTTTTGGAGGAACAAAAGTTCCTTAGTGGGGAGGTGTGATCCAAATTCGGATCCAGGAGCTTGATGGGGCTCAAAATGGCCTAAAAATTAAATTTATTAGAATGGGTTGAAAATGGATGTGTGCATATGCCTCATTGATACGAATCCATCTCAACTTGAACGGGCTCAAATGAACATCATATGCTCAAGTTATGGGGATCTGTTCGTTTTTCCAAACAGGCAAAAACAATGCTGACTATAAAGTTCGTACAATGCCACATCGCAGCTGACTATATAGGCCGTAGAGTTGTACATCTGATGTAGCAAAGCATATTCAGTGCTGACGTGGAATATTTTGGAGGTGACATGTTGTAGGGTGACTGGGCGTACGGACGTTGACGTGGATAGGTACAAGGGACCAGTCACGGAGTGACACGTGTCACCCTTGCATGGTGACACATGGCATGTTTGTATGGGTGATGTGGCACATCCGTATGACACGTGGCAGTCACAGGTTCAATGGAAAGTATAGTGGTAGAGTGACCTGGCAGAAACATGGGCGAATCGACATTGAAACATGACAATGTACTCGGTGAATGAGGTGGTGCCACGTGGCCCAGACATGGACTGCCATGTGGCATCCAAGTATTGGTTGTTTGTTTTGTTTGAAAAATTTATTGGAGTTACGGGGTTCGAAACTGAGACCTCTGGCATGGGAGATGGGTTTGGTAGGGCTGAGCTAGCCAACCTGCCCATGGAATTACTTGAACTCTAAAGGGGCAAAACTTTTATTTAAGGTTTGTGACTATGTATTTCGGACGGAGGTGGGGGTTTGGGGCCTAGCCCTAGCCCCAACCTAAATTATATACGACCTTACCCTTGGAACCACTGGCCTTTACTTTTGACCATTGGTGAGAATGAACAGGGCCTAGCCCACATGACTCGGTCCCTTGGTAGTTGGTGTAGAGTTCGGGGTTAGCCCTGGTCGGTCGGGCTAGCCCACCGACCAAGGGGCATAACCCAGGGATTATGTATATCTGGAGCATGTGGAGTGTTGGACCCGGGTTCCATGGAATGCGCCCTATGACCAGGAGCTACACCAGTTGGGGGCACATGAGATTAGCATGTGGCCACATGTCTTAATCGCATACGACTAGGTGCAAGTAGTTAGGGGCCAACGCACAGGGAGCTAGAAAGAGGCCACATGGCCACCATCCATACGACCAGGGGCCATCGCATAAGGGGATGCACCCCAATATTTCTCAGAAGTGGGTTTTTAACTATACCCTATGATTTTCTATTGATTTTATCAGCAGAATTGGATATTTGTGGCCAAATATTGGGGGATATTGGGCCTTTTTTGAGGCTAGATCTTGGGGGGAAGTTGGGAGATGGTTACCAAATTCAGATCTATATAAACCAGGACTTATTGAGGCCATGGGAGGAGTTTCATAATAGGTTTATGCTGCCGGATTGTTGATCCAAATCCATTGTCATGCAGGGAAGCTATTGAGGAGTGCACCTTTGCAGGCCATTTCTGGGAGCTTCATTCATCCGATTTGGTTTCTGTCAGTTTTGATGGGTTCATGAGATCTGGTAAAACATGAAAAAATCATTTTTGTAACATGTTGGCACTTTAATGATGTACATTTAAAACTTCGAACAAAAATAAGAAAGCCCACTTAGACAAGTCTCGGAGACGTAGGTGAGATTGCCGAACTCTGTTATCACATTGGTGTTATGGTTTGTTGTTGTTTATGCTTCATTTTAGATTTGAATATGTGTATATGGCTATTATGATTCTTCTATACTTATTTATCTTTCTTTAAGCTTCCTAAATGGTTAATCAACACATGCATTAATAACTCAACCATAGTCGTATAAAAGATATTTTCGGATCAACTTTCCACCAAGAAAATGCCCAAAACACCAAGATTAGCCTTCCTTCAACAAGTGAGCACTAAATTTCAGTCATAAAACCCTAAGTAGGGCACAAATTTCAGACCTCACAAGTGTGAGTGAAATATGATGAAAAATAAGAGGTGATTAAATATCCAGTTACAAATAATATCTAGTTTTTACATTAAATGTCACAAATAAACCTTAAATGAAGCTTCTAAGGTGACATCGTTCCCTTTTAGGGTGACGTTAGGCCCTTTTTGGGCAGCGTTTTCCTCCTAGCAAAACACGTTAGGCCTTCTTGGGCCTCAGGAACCTTCCACACATGCCACTTGGCACACAACTGCCTCCAAAACATCACAAAATGTTGGATGATGTCATTGGTGACCTAGATGATGTCATGGGCCTTCCAAGGCCTACATCATTATGGAAAGGGAACAAACCCCTCGGTCTAGGGATACCAGGATACCCCTGGTGAAATGTCCTCCTCTCTCTCTCGTGCAATCGTATGACATGTCTCTGCCCTGTGCTGGGGTCTCAACATCCATCTGGTGGGATTTGAGCCCCATGGAGGTTCGAACTAATTGTCTCCCCATGTGTACCTTTCATCAGGGTACCTATCCATTGGGTGTGGCCATGCAACATAAAAATGTATGCCCTCAATGGGCTCATAAGTCACGGGGATTATAGCAATGTCAAACACATCTAATCATCAAGTTATTAAACATGTCCATAAAACCCCCTTTACCCGGACAAGTGCTCAAAGACATTATGATAATCTAGAAGCCAAGTTTGGAGGGAATGCTAGGACGTCCTATTGGGATAATTCTCATTGGATGTGAGATGTTTCTGAGAGAAGTCAAACCTAGGCCATGTGAGTGGATGAGATGGTAAGGGATGTTTGGGCAAGGGATGCAGTGATAGCAAGGAAATGTATGTCTTACCTGTGGGTGCCTTTGAAGAGGGTGAGTTACACCTATCATGGATGCAAATGTTTCCAAGCCCATTCATTCCTTTTATCTTTATTCCTATTTTTTTTTCTTTCAAGAGACTAGTTAGGGGGCACTGCCCTGTCGTGGTGACCAGTGGTGGTAATGTTACCCACAAGCATTTCACAGAAATGAGAAGGATGACTCGTGATGAGACCCCCTTTCTCTTGGCTATACCACGAAGATCCATTGACCTAGCATGGTGACCAGCTGTTGGTAGTGTCATACCGCTACATGCCCATGGACCTAATAGGATGGATTGTGATGAGACCCCCTATCCTCTAACTAGGTCTTGTTTTATTATTTTTAAGGGTCCCCCTGTTTCTTGCTAAGAAGATTTTTATTGCTTTCTCGGGGATCCCTCGGTGAAGCATCTCAAGGTCTCATTCTTTTGTCTTCTATATTTTTCCAACTACTTTACCCTCTAGGCCTTTATCCCCTTCTTCGCACAAGGTAAGGTACAACCCTTATATATTTTGCCAACCCAATTCCCGAACCAGTGTAATGGGATGGATGAGCGGGAAAACGATGAAAAGTGGTAAGTATGGTGGGAGCAGACGATGGCCTTTCATAAATCCCCCCAGTGGAAACTCAAACCCTATGGGTACCAGCTTACTAGGGAATCCTGTCATCCCCCCCAAGTATGGTCAAGTGGAAAAGCACAAGGTCCAAGCACATGTTAGAAGAAAAAATAATCAAATGCACATATTCAAAGGTTTTGAGGATCAGAGTGACACATACCATGATACCCAGACTCATTACCTCATGGAGCAAGACCCATCTTTGCTGCAAGACTAGGCTGATGTGATGGATGTTGTTGTTGCTGGAAAAGTGGAGGCATTGAAGAATGAAAGGATAATCCCCTCAGGGCCATGCTCAAGTCGATCTGGCTCTCGATACTCCATGTCTAGGACCTGTTGGCCTTGAGACATAATCTCCTTAGTTATCCCTAGTTTAGGGGATGACATCTGGCTCCAACTCAGGGACACGTGCTCACCGTAGAGCGCATGAGAACCTCAACATATCTGGCATAACCTGTGACCTGCTTGATCTCAACATAATATTGTTAGCAATCATTTGGGATGGTGATATCACCCCGACTCATATATATACATACATATATATATATATACTATAAAATATGAAAACAAGCATATGTACAAATGGAAATACAAACTACTCTAGCATGAAATGAAAATGGTATATACAATGAATGCAAATGCCTACCTACTTACCTCTACTTACATGTTGGATGAAAGCTAGGTGAAATCAAACAACCAATGAAACCACCCTAGCAATGTCTCACAATACCTGCCTTTGTGCTTCATCATAAATCAAAACAGTGATAAGTTAAGGACAAAAATAACATGAGTTAGAGAATGTACTATATCATCAGAGATCATAAATTCTAGCTCAAGGAGGCAGGAGGGAGGGACAAAATCATGCCAAGCCATGCTCTCAGGAGAGTGCTCAATCCATCTTAGAAAGGGATTGTGAAAAGTTAGAGGTCCAATAGACTAACTCAAAGGGTCTGAAGGTTGGCTACCTTGGGAGTCTTCACAATCTGATGTATGGGAAGGAAATAGCAAAAACATAGAGGATGACTGAGAAGTTCTTAAGGGAAGGTTGAAAGACTGAGATGACATACTTCTTCTTGAGGTATTCAACCTAGATTTGAACTTGAGGGGTTTCCTTAGAGGAAACTTAATAAAAAATACATACTTCCCAACTACACCTTTAATGACACAGTAAGGTAAAGTAATCGGAGGTGACTGGAGAAATTTGTCACAAGGATCCTTCTTCGGGCAAATGATGTCCTTACTCCTATCAAGATCTGAGCACATAGGTGGTTGATAATATTCTTCATGGAATTAATCCGAGTTCTTAGAGGAGACTCATCAAAATCATCAAGGTGTGACCGAAAATCATCAGGAGAATATGGGACTAGGTCAACCTTGGGTGTTTGGAAAGTATCAGTAATTATATCATCTCCTTGTTTCCACTGGTCAAAATCAAGAGTAACATGTTGTGATAATTGTAAAGGAAACACTTGGAAATGACTCTCAATGTCGTAAATGGGTTCCATATCATAACCAACTACACCCCATTTACGTCTCTCAACATGTATGAAATCGTCAATATTATCAACTATGTCACTATTTGTATCATAACATGAAGGATTTAAAACATTTGAAGGCTCATCTAGCTCCTCTTCACTTTCCAAATCATAAAGTAAAGAGTCATCAAAAATTTGGAAAGGAAAAAAACCCACCGTTTTTATTTCTTCTTGTGCAGGAGCTTCGAGGACTTGGGTGTCTTCAACATGCATCATTGTTTCATCCTCATGAGTTGTTCCTACATATTCAAATGTACAACAAGGAGGATCTACCTTGCCCAAGGATTCCACTTCTTCCTCCTTCTATGAATCATAAAACAAGGCACTGTCAAGATCCTGAAAAGGAAAATGACTAATCTCATTCTCTTCTTCCTGTGTAGGAGGAATAGGCTCATGGATGGCTTCATTAGAGGTATGAGCACATATCAATACTTTTTCATCATGTTTAATATATTCAGGCTCTCACTCTTTAACCATATTTTCTTTGTCTTCGGGATAAGCATGAGAAAATTCTTGCCCTTCCTCATGAGATCGGAGAAACTCATTAGGAAGGCTCTCCTCAACCTCCTGTTGGTTGATGAGTTGTTTCCTTCTTCCAAAGATATCAAGGGAAAGTAATATCCCTAGATTAAGGGTATCTAGGGTACAATTGGGGTCATCAACTTTGGTCCCTAGAGGGAAGATGTTTTTTCTCTTGGACAAAGAGATATTATTCTCGATTTGCACAACCATGTTATGAGCTTGATGGAGTGTTTTTGGCCCCTTTTTATTTAGGAGAAACCATAAATTCACTAAGAGTGCATTGGTATAGAGATACACGAGGTACTTGCCTTCAGGATAATGCCTTCTAGGAATCTGATATAGAAATCCCTCAAATCTATCCTTGAAATCCCCGACAATATTGTTCTCAGCTTGTTTTACATATTCAAGTCTTTTTAGTAATGTTTGGATATCTTCCAATTTCATACCCCAATTTTTTAGAAAGGTTTCTTCTAACTGGTCCATAGATGTGATGCTAGCAACAAGGAGATTATCATACCATTTCCTAGAATTTCCATGAAGAGTGGTAGAGAAAAGTTTCATTGCCAAATCTTTAGCATCATCACTGATAGGATGGAGTTGAAAGAAACCCCAAAAATAAACCATGTGATAGTCGACTCTTTCCCCATCACTACTAGTGAATCTAGGGAGCCATTTTTTGTACTTCGGGGGAATTTGTCGAGGGTATCCCAGGATTTTACTCATGTCTAAAGGTTTGAATTTTCCCATGTCCCATTGAGAAGTCATGGTTGGATTTTTCATTAGTGAAGTCGCCATAAAATTTTCTTGAAATTATCAAAGAAATAAGGGAATCACCCTCAGTGGAGTCATCGGGTAAGCTTGTAAGAATAATTTTTTGGACAAAGGCTTATCGAAAAAAGTGTTGTTTGAGGAATATTGACTCAGTGTCCCCTGACAACAGCGCAAAAATGTTATTGCACAATTTGTACTTTGATAGTAGGAAAGGTTAAAGAGGAGCAAATTGACGTAACTAGAGACTAATCCCATCACTGTCACCCCAATAGGATGTCTATTTTGTTGGGTATTTGTTATATTCTTTGCACGAGTAGTAGTGTCTGAGCACCTGCGCCGGGCATGCAGGGGGGTAAGAGGGGGGTGTAGGGGTTCGGGGGCAGCGCCCCCGAAATTTTTTTTTTGGGCCGACATATTTTCGCCGGTTTCGAGCCGACATATTATCGCCGGGCCGACATATTTCCGGGACGACATATTTCCGGGACCACATGATATTAGGTGGTTTTCGGCACATGGTTTTTTGCCGATGGTTTTCTATTTCCGGTTAAGGAATTAGGGTTTTGGACTAATCCAGGTCATTGGGTTAGGGTTTTGGATGCCGCTGGCTCCTATATGTATATTGTATTGTAAACAATGTAACACAAGTGTATCAATATAATACATGTTGGTTTTCCCGGTTTGGGTTTCCAGGTGAAAAATCTCTGTGTAATGTTTGTATTTGCCATTGTATCTTTTCTGTTCTTTTCTGAATATCATTTTGCAGTAGATATTGTACAAGGTTAGAATTTACATATTTCTATTTAGGGTGGTAGGCCCAGGGGAGACGTCCCTGGTTGTTATGAGGGAAAAACTCCTTATGGCCAGGGTAAACCATAACAGACAGGTATGACTGCAGAAATCTACTCAATTCCAACATATACTATATAAACCAATGTGAAAGTGAGATAAGAAAGAAGCCTACCTCGTTCCAACGTTTAATGATGTTCCACCATTGAGCACTTTGACCCAAAGCTTTTTACCTGCAACAAGTTCTCAACAAACAAGCAAAGCAAGTATATAGTGATAATGTAAAGGGGTTATCACATTAGATAATATAATCCATTAATAAACATTACAAATATGTCCATGGATAATAATCATATATTTGCACGATACCAATTGGATGAGAAAGGAGTATTTCTATTAATAAATGATCAGCAGAAGAGAAAACATTACAGACTTCCATGTCGGCATGGTTCGAAACCAAGTTACTTCCAACTGGGCCTCCACCAAAGGTAAGCTCATAAAAAATAGACAATGAGGTTCTCTCAACAATAAGGAAAGAGCTTGGGGGTTGAACACTATTTTCATACTTGAGGGACAAAGGGATACAGACTCAATATGAAGTAATTTATCCATAATAACTTTGCTCTCAAAGTTGAATGCTTTCTCCTCTTTTCCATAGCTCAGAATTGTGTTCTTATAGCCTTCAAAATGCAACTGAAGGGTCGAGTTGGAACATTTCCAGTATATGGAAGGCCAAGGATCAAAGATATCCTGTTGTGACATGGAAACCTGACTTAATTTTTGTATTTTATGGCACAAAACCCAATGTACGTGGGATGTAGTGGAGCATCCTGCATATACGCATGATGTATAGTAGATAGGGCATGTATATGTGGAAAAAAATGTATTTTTAGCTATGGATTCATCAAAAATGGATGACAAGTCTGCATACGGAAATGGAAAAAGGCCCTCTGTGCAAGATAGCTATGGTGAGGAAAATCTTGCTATAAAATATGCTACCTAATGTGTGAAATCAGAGGAGTATCTGAGATGGCCGAAATACATTATAAATAACCCAGAAGTGGAGTAGTCTAAACCCATCCGGAAAGACTAGTTTCTCATTACATTTTTCTTTGACTTTACATACATGGATGCCGATAGAATACATTGCAGATCCATGTGGAAAATATACTAAATATGTGTCTATGGCCATGAATAGGAAAATACAAATGTGGTTATATGCCAATAGCTTTCATAATCATGAACAAGGCCCAATAGAACCAGTCTCAAAACCAATCTGAAGATATTTGTATACAATGGAGTATAATGTGATGTCCCATGATTACTATAGTCAAATAGGTGTTGGTCCAATGAAAAGGAAGTAACAGCTCAGGAAAGGTGCAACCACATAGTGATGTATTCAAGTCTTCTACACATCTGCTAAAGGTGCAAATATACATCGTGTGAATAAAGGAGTTGAGGTCGAACACAATGAGACATTGTTTGATTACCGGTCATTGAGGTATACCATTAACAAATGCGAGACAACCTACCTAATGAAAGTAGGTATCAAGGTACCAAGTACATTTCTACAAGTGTGAATAAAGGAGTCGATGTTGAACACCTGAGGAATCCATTGATCAGGAGACATTGATGTATTCCCATCTTTCAATGGCGAGAGAACCTGCCACTAATGAATACAAGTCTCAAGCTACTCATAAAACTCTAGGTCTCATATCCATAATAAATGAGCTGAAGTCGATGGAAAGAGACCCGCTAAAAGGAGAGAATTAAGGAATCTCTCATCAGTCAGCACGAGGAAAAAAGAAGGAGCTTCATAATTTGGTGGAGATTGGACAAAGAACATGTTCATGAACCAATGACCCTGTGCATCTTTCGCGTGTGCCAAATGAAAGAAGTACACGAAAAAGACCCTCTGAATAGAAAACAATGATGAAAACCACTGACAAAGGCAAGGAAACCACCAATAAGGATAATGGCATCCAAGAGACTACACAAATCCCAAAGTGTGAATAGATGTCTGGTCGTCGAACACAATGGAAACCACCCAGTCAATGACCAATGATGAAATGTCGACTATTGGATTCAAGGTGACCTACCAATGATGAAAGTAGGGCTAGGGTGCATGATAATACCATAGTATCATGTGATGTTGAGACAAATTGAGGGTATGGCCGACATGCAAAGTCAAGAGTTCTGAGGAATGGCCGACACAGGTTGATAGACTTCCTTTGAACAAGAGCATGAGACATATGGTGGACTCCGACAACATAGAATCAATGATGTGACTATTAGAGGAGGAGGAAACTTGGAGGGGGGGAGAGAGAGAGAGAAGGGGGAGAGGGGAGGGAAATGGAGGGAGGAGGGAGGAGGGAGAGAAATAGATGGATCTAGAGAGAGGGGGGAAGAGAGTCGAAGAGGTGGGATATAGAGAGGGATTCAAACATTGATTGTGAATAAAGAATATCTAATCAACTATACGATTATGCTTGTATTAAAATACAAAAGAAGAATCAATGTACCATAATCATCATTAAATAATGTAAGATCATTATTAAACCATAGGTGAACAGTCATATTCATAAAATATCATTATAAAACAAGAGGTATATGCATACTGCACTTAGGGATTGGGTGTGCATGGGGTTAAGGGTAGAGTATAGGTTATGTGTAGTCTTAGATAGAGCTAGGGGGGTCTAGGTCATGGTCTAGTTCATGATCATGTTCATTTAAGTACTCATATAAGTAATCCATTGGAATACGTTCAAAAAATTAACACTCACCTTACAGGCGAGGCTACATTTATATGTTGCATGTATCCTTTATTGGTTGTGATACATGCCTCTCCTTTAGATGGATAGAGAGAGAGAGAGGTAGACCTAGGGGTAAAGAGAAGGAGGCAGGGAGGGAGAGATAGAGAGAGAGGCAAAGAGAGAGTGAGAGTGAGACTAACAACAAGGAGAGAGAGAGTGAGATTGTGTGTGAGAGGAAGGGGGGAGATAGAGGGAAGGGAGGATAGAGAGATATAAAGAGAGAAACGGGGGGAGAGTATAGGAGAGAGTGGGAGGGGGCTATAGCGAAAGTGAGACTAACAAAAATGAGAGAGAGAAACAGGTGGTAGATGTAGGAGAGAAAGAGAGGAGATATAATGGGAGGGAAGAGAGGAGATATAATTGGAGGAGGGGGGTAGAGAGAGAATGTGTGAGTGTGAGAGGGGGGGAAGAGAAATAAAGAGAGGGGGGTTGGAAAAGGAGTGTTTGAGTGTGTGAGAAGGAGACAAAGAGAGTGGGTAGAGAGAGAGTGAGAGGAAGGGGGGGAGACATAGTGGGGTGGGTATATGCATGAGAGAGAGAGGGGAGAGCATAAGAGAGAGAGGGAGGGGGCTATAGTGAGAGTGAGACTAAGAATGAGAGAGAGAAAGAGGTGTTAGATGTAGGAGAGAAATAGAGGAGATATAGTGGGAGGG